>JARYHS010013630.1:370775623-371113736 GCA_031002005.1 Vandiemenella viatica
CTGTGCTAATTTATTTACATTAATATCATCTATAATTTTAGTATTTAACTTCTTGTAGTTATCGTGTTATTACATATGTAAAACAGAGCTTTCTCTGTATAAACATAGATGGAACACACTTAACTATGTAAAGGAAAGTATCAGCTACTTTCTGTACATACTCAAACAGTTAATTCAGACTACAGTGTTTCAAGAATTGCTTCTACTATGCTTGCATAACATTAACCTCCAAATTGAAGAAGATCAGAAATTAGGTATGATTGGGAAATTTTAAAATTAATTGTTTCAAGCACATCAATATTAATAAAATCGTAACAAACAGTTCAGTAACAGCGTCATCAAAACGGGGTCTTGCAAGCAATGTAGTAGGTAGAAGTTTTTCTTTTTTATCTTGTATATTTTGGAACGCAAATTTAAATTTAAAAAAAAACCTTGAAATTTTTGCAGCTTTTAAACTTTAATTTTCACTTTGAAAGTGGACAAATTTTCCTACAACTGTAGTAGGACAACATTTTTTTTAAAATGAAATCATAACAAAGCAAGCAACAGTTCATCCAAAATCAGCAAAATTTCAGATTCCACCTACTTTATAGCTCTTAGTATATTGCCCCATATATGTCTTATATATATATGTATTGTTATGTGAGTATAAACATTTTTACATACATATAAAGCATCTGCCTCAACTGAATGAGTACTGGTTATAGCAACATTTAAATTATATATATGTAGAATATTAAATACTAATACATCAAGAGCAATGATCATATTCTATAATAACACACTATATACACTGCAAACAATTTGATGGGCATTTGCTCAAGCAGTAAGAGCTCATGCTCTGGTCAATATGGCAATCAAGTAAGCTTGAAAGCTGCATGGGTGACAGCACATCCTAGTGTGGATTGTCCAATATTTTGGCTGACATGCTTTAGCCATCTTCAGCAATGTGTGTAACAGTTGAAAATCAATATCCAGTGGTTTGCAAACGGAGAATTTGAAAAATCAAATCATTATGAAGAAAACAAAAATAATTGCAGCAAAATGCCATTAGACCAAAATATTGTTTAAGCAATTGATCTTCTTCCTCTGGTGTGTGGTGGGTATAGTTTCTCTCTCCTTTCCACTTGAAAGTAATTGTTTTTGAAATAATAGAACACAGGAAAAAAAGAGAAATGTTACTAATGGGGTGGAAAAATCTGCAATGAGATTACATAAATTAAAAGTTAAGACACAGTTTATATGTAGCAAAAAAATAGAATTTTATATTTCAAATTTTTATTTTATCACTGATGCACAGTTCAAGATAAAAGGGTTACATTTTTTGCATTGTTCTATAGGATTTCAGTGATGATACCTCAGGATATTTGGCATATGAATTTTGTAAGCTTCGATAAAATAAAAGAAGTCTAATTCACTAACCTTGAAGTCATAAGGGTTGTCTCTGAAGGTTTCACACAAAACAACTTCTGGGGCCATCCAGTAGGGAGTCCCAATAAATGTATCATGCTTCTGCAGTGTGTACTTATTTTTTGCTGAGACACCAAAATCCGCTGTAGAAATAAATACTGATCAGTAACTGAAAACATTGTTCCGAGATAATTTTAAATTTACAAGTATAATGTCACAAAACCAAGAATGCTACAGACATCATCTTTCCTGTTGTAAAATATGGAATGGAATGTTTGCTATGACTATTTGTAACAAAAAGTCTGGATGTACACTGTGTAGTGAAGAGTACAATAAACAACAGAACTGTGAAACTTGCAGCACACCAAAACCTACCAGTAAAGCATATTATCAGCATTTACTTCTGATTTCCTCAGAAACTACATATAAATTCGTAAGACATTTTTTCTGCTTTATTTCTGATTTCCTCAGTAACTTATAAATTTACTAGGCATTGTTTTCTTTCTATTTTGAAATTATACCTGGCTTCAGAATCTTTCAAGATAAGACTACAATTGAAAGCACTGTTCTAATTATCATGGTTTTTCTGCAATCAATTAGTTACATTCAACATGAAACCCTCACATGAGGGCTTTATTTTTCATCCTTATTCTTTTACTAGTAGTTTCTACCTCTGATCATCTATCACTTTAATGACCATTACATGCTAAAAGAGTTTTATTTATTATTTTGATTCACAGTTAGTAATCCAATCAATTTTAGTATGATATGTATTTAGGAGTAAATAGCTGTTAATTAGATCTGATTTTCGTCTTATTTCTGTTTTTGTACTGGCTTTTAAATTCAATCTGTACAATTATAATTACATTTTTTAGGTACTGAAAATAAGTATGATAAATACATTTAAGTTGCAAATTATATGAAATATCTGTTGACAGGAGGCATTATAAACTGTGGAGATTATCACTGTAAGGACTGGAAGCACTGTAAACTTGTATGTGTCTAGTGGAATATGTAAGCTCTTTAAATGATAGGGATCTTGTGTTACCATGATGCTGTACATGTCAGAGTTTATTATTCTGAACCATGAATTAAAACCTAACAATGGTTATGGACCCGGAGTATAATTAACTATTATGTACAATTCATAATAACAAATTGTTAAAGTTTTTAGTGTCAGTTCGAAGAAGCTGTGGCAGACTGTTGAAATTGATTCAACACATATGAGTATCAACTGATAACGCACAAATTATGCATTACAGAGTTGAACGGTAATGATAAAATGTTACTTATGTAGTGTCATGGAAACCGATGAAACAGAACATCAATGGTCACAAATGCAACTGACTTTAAGTTTGTATCGGAGGTAAAGTTTAAGCAAGGATCACACATACTGTCAGATTCAAAGAACAGAAAATGTATATTCAACAAATGCAAAGTAAACACGGGATGGAATGCTTGTATTCACTATCCGACAGCAAATTTTTTCAGGCGACTAGGTGAAAAATTTTATTCACAGAAATTAAATAATTATAATTAAATGGAATTATATTTGGGACAAGTATACAAGACTGTGGCAGAGCTTCTTGTGCAAGAATGCAAAAGAGGGTGCAAAACTTAGCTATGGCACTTTGTGTGTCTTACTGAGGAATGAGAAACTATTATCAGATTTGTGTAAAATAGATCTATGTGCACTACAATGATAAAGTGCCCATTGCCAAAGATACAAAAAAAAAAAAAAAAAAAAAAATGGAGTCATAAAACAAGCTGGCTTCCTGAGAAGTTGAATACACCATCTAAGGTTACAGACAGAAACAATATGAAAATTTTGGATGTGACACCTACAGAAAACATGAAAAGCATTTTAAGAAAAGTAAGAGAGGCAAGTGTTTCAATCGTGAGGAAAAAGCAGTTTTCCTCAATTAAAACAAACTCAGCTACCAAAAATTTAACAAAGACAAATGCACAACAATGCTTTCTGTAAGGAAAGGTACTGTAATGTAAGCTTATTGGTAATGATTTTACATTTAGTCAGACGCAAGTTAGAAACAAAATTTGGGTGCTGACCAAACTATTAACTGAAAATAATAAAAAATAAGGATGTTGAATTATGATAAAAAAGGAAATTTACCACTGAATATGGAATAGGAAACTTATTTAATGTGATGATAAAGGAACTAATTTGAATAAAAGTTTATAAAATTCATTACAATAAGAAAAAGGAAAATTAGAGTCATTAGATTTGTGGCATCAAACATGATACATGTTAGCTAAAACCTAATCATAAAAATTGTCAAACTAACTTTGAAATGGAGCTCCACCTCTGCAGGTTATATTAAATTGTACTCTCCCTCTGGCTCCACAAGTTTTATGAATAAATGTGCAATGCAGTGTAGGGAATTTCATTTGTACTTTCAACTCATAAGTCATGTGAAAGGTTTTCTAGTGTGATTATCGTTGCACAATATAAATTAGCACACTTCAAATGCAGAACGGTAGTTGGAGCTAGATGCATGGAGCATTCCATTTCGGAAATTGTTTGTGAATTCAACACTCATCGATCTGCAGTGTCAGGAGTGTGCCATAAATATGTAATTTCCAGCTTTACCTGCATCCATGGACAACACAGTGGCTGATCACATCTACTTAATGCCCAAGACCAGCGAATTCTATCTCAAGGTGGCACTGTTGACAGTAACACTCAATATCGTTGTACAACAGATGTGCATTGCAGACAGTGTAGGAGACTTGGCATTTATGGGATGTAGCAGTAAAAGACCAATGCGAGTGCCTCTACTAACAAAATGTCATTGACTGTAGTGTCTCTCTAGATGGTAAGATTCAAATGTGGCTAAGACCCCATGAGCCTATAGGCCCAGGTTGTCAAGAAGGCAGTGTGCAAGCTGACTGGGCACCAACCTGGTATATGCTGTGTTTATGACAAGGACTGGTAACTATGGTCAAACAGAACCAACTACTGACTGGAAATTGTTATGTTCCACTACTTGCAGACCATTTGCAACCATTCATGGCTGTCGGATTTCCAAACAATGTTGGCCTTTCGCAGGATGACAACATGCCATGTCACCGGTTTAAAGTTGTTATTGATTGTTTGAAGAACATTCTGGACAAATTATTAATGATTTGGATACATAAATCTCCAGAAATGATTCCAATTAAACATATATGGAAGATTTCATTCTTGACATCAAAGGAATACAACAAAACTGCTTAAGAATGTAAAAATGAATAAGGCTATCAGTTCAGACAGTATTCCTACTAGATTCTACTAGGTAAGCAAAGTTAATTGCACTGTATTTCATGAAATTATATACCACCTCCTTGGATCAAGGAAAAATACCAGCTAAGTGGAAGACCACCATCGTAAGCCAGTATTTAAAAGGGGAATGTTAATGATTCTCAGACTTCCATATGTTGCAGGATTTTAGAACATATCATCTATTCAAATATAATGCAGTTTTAGGATGAAGGGAAGATTTTAAAACCATATAAATATGAATTCATAAAGGGCCAATTATGAGACACATTTGCACTTTAATTCGTGACTTGTGCTGTATTGCAGATATACAATTCCAGGTTGACACTCAGTCTCATGAACATATGAGAGGTAATTGGAAAGAAAATCATATGCTCCGATTTATAGGTCATAATTTAAAAGTGTACACCGGATGTTAAATCGATTGCATACAAAGCACTGGAGCATCCTACTTAGAATACTGTTTTCAGTATGGGCCCCACCAAAACGGGCTAATGGAGGCATTGGAGAAGGTCCAAAGAAGAGCCACCCGATTCGTGTTATATATAAAGATAAAGGGAAAGGTAAGTGCGATGTTGAAGGAGTTAGGTTGGGAAGACCTGGAACATTGAAGACATCACTCTTGGCAGAAGCTAACTAAAAATTTACGACTGACCTATTTCAGGATGATAGCAAACAACATTACTACCAGCAACATTCATATCTAGCATAAGAGAAATCAGGGCCAGAAGCGATTCATATCTATACTCATTTTTCAACGAAAGATTAGGGAATGGAAAATAATAAGGATTTATTGAGCGAGAAAAACATAGAATCTGATTAGTGTAGCTCTCGATATACTGCTCTGGCCATCCTGATCTGGATTTCCAGACAGAATGAGGCGAATGCCAGAATGGTTCCTTAAAATATCCCATGGGCACCTCCTGCCACATCTCGTATATCCCTTCCTACGCGCAAAACGATTATAGACATTAGGATAGGTGCAATGCACCCTCCGCCACCTACTTTTAGTGTATTGTGAAGTAATAATAATAGTATGGGGTGTAAGGGATTGGGAGAGACAATACTAGTCTTTTCCAACCAAATGTCAACCTCTCCTTCACGTGGTGCACCCTGTTTGCACCGACGAGGCTCTGGCGACTGATAGATTCCCGGTATAAGGAGTCACCCACTGCTTGCCAACGGCCTCCGAAAGGAGGGCGGAAGAGCGGGGAGTGGTTCAGGGCACCCTCTTGCCCTTGGGGTTGGAAACGGCCCCTAAAGGCGGATGAATCAGAAATGATCAACGGCATGGGGATGCAGAAGGCAACGGGAAACCACTGCATTAAAGACCCAAAGGGTATCCCGAGGACATGTAATCCTCTCAAATTACATATATCATGATGGCTTCTTCCTGGGTAAAATATTCCGGAGGTAAAATAGTCCCCCAATCGGATCTCCGGGTGGGGACTGCTCAGGGAGGAGTCATCAGAATGGATAGAAACATTCTACGAGTCGGAGCGTGGAATGTTAGAAGTCTGAATAGGGCAGGTAGGTTAGAAAACTTAAAAAGGGAGATGGAACAACTTAAGTTAGATGTTGTTGGGATTAGTGAGATTAAATGGAAGGACGCACAGGATTTCTGGTCTGGGGAACACAGGATAATTAGCACACAAGCTGTCAATGGAGTCACTGGTGTAGGATTTGTAATGAACAAGAAAGTAGGGAAACGGGTGAGTTATTATGAACAGTTTAGTGACAGGATTATTTTGATGAGGTTAGAAACTAAGCCCGTCCCAACCACATTAGTACAAGTATATATGCCAACGTCACAGGAAGATGACGAAGAAATAGAAAAAATATACGCTGAAATTGAAGAATTAATCCAATATGTGAAAGGGGAGGAAAATCTAATAATCATGGGTGATTGGAATGCAATAGTGGGAGAAGGAAAAGAAGGGAATACTATAGGAAGTTTTGGTCTAGGAGAAAGAAATGAGCGAGGAAGCAGGTTGCTAGAATTTTGTGAAAGATATAAGCTAGTAGTGGCGAACACACTGTTTAAGAACCATGCAAGAAGAACATACACCTGGAAACGTCCTGGGGATACAGGCAGATATCAACTAGATTATATCATGGTCAAACAGAGACTCAGGAATCAAGTTCTAGACTGTAAAGCGTACCCAGGAGCAGACATAGACTCGGACCATAATTTGATAGTAATGAAGTGCAGGCTGAAATTCAAGCGAATAAGGAAGCAGCATAACCAGAACAGACTGGCAGTGAATAAGCTGAAACAATCTAGCACAAGAGAAAATTTTGCAGAAATGACAGACTTACGTCTAAGAAGTAACTGTGAAAGGAGCTCAACCGAGGACGAATGGAATGCATTAAAGACCGAAATAATGAAAGCTGGCAAAGAAACATTAGGCTTTAGGGAACAAACTGCCCGAAAACCATGGATCACAGAAGAAATTTTGGAGCTGATGGATCAGAGGAGAGGGTACAAAAATGCTCAGGATGAAGCAGGAAGAGAGCAGTTACAGGCAATTTAGAAATCAAATAAATAGGAAATGCAAAATAGCAAGAGAAAAATGGCTACAAGAAAAGTGTGAAGAAGTAGAAAAGGAAATGGTCGTAGGAAAAGTAGATGTTGCATATAGAAAGATCAAACAGAATTTTGGAGAAATGAAGAAAAGAGGTATGAACATTAAAGCTGCCGATGGGAAACCTCTTTTAAGCTCAGAAGAAAGAGCTAATCGATGGAAGGAATACATTGAGAAACTGTATGATAGGGGACGACTTGAACAATAGGGTATTGGAAAAGGAAGGCGATGTCGACATTGATGACTTAGGAGATCCTGTTTTGAGAACAGAATTTAATAAAGCTCTGAATGACTTGAAAGCAAATAAGGCAGTTGGAATTGATGAGATCCCTGCAGAACTTCTTAAATCTCTAGGAGAGGAAGGAATCGAAAGATTATTCAAGCTGATATCAAAAACTTATGAAACGGGAGAAATTCCAACTGATTTTAACAAAAATATCATCTTCACACTTCCAAAGAAAGCACAAGCAGACAAATGTGAGAATTATCGCACCATTAGTCTAACATCACATGCTTCAAAATTACTAACCAGAATAATATACAGAAGGATGGAAAGGGTAGTAGAAGAGATAGTAGGTGAAGATCAGTTTGGGTTTAGGAAAAATCGCGGTACAAGGGAAGCAATTCTGTCTTTAAGATTAATACTTGAAGGGCGGATCAAGAAAAACAAAGATACTTTTATGGCATTTGTTGATTTAGAAAAAGCTTTTGATAATGTTAGGTGGGACAAGATGTTCAAAATTTTAAAGAAGTCAGGTCTAAAGTATCGAGATAGAAGAATACTCTATAAACTATATAAGAATCAAGTGGCTGTAATAAAAGTAGAGAATCACGAGAGACATGCATCGGTTAAAAAGGGTGTGAGGCAAGGTTGTAGTCTATCCCCGTTAATATTCAACTTGTATGTAGAAGAAGCAATGAAGGAAGTCAAAGAAAAATTTCCATGTTGCATAAGGTTTCAGGGAGAAAAAATCGGTATGCTACGATTTGCTGATGACATTGTCTTGTTAGCAGAGAGAGCTGAGGATATTGAGAAGTTATTGAATGGCATGAACAAAATACTGAAGGAAGATTTTGGACTGAATATAAATCAAAGTAAGACAAAAGCGATGAAATGTAGCAGAAATGATACCAATAGTAGTAGATTAAATATAAAAATAGGATCGGATGCTATAGGAGAAGTGAGTGAGTTCTGTTACTTGGGAAGCAAAATTACAACCGATGGCCGAAGTAGGAAGGATGTTAAAAGCAGAATAGCACTAGCAAAAAGAGCCTTCATGAAAAAGAGAAACCTTTTAGTTTCAAACATTGATCTAGGAATTAGAAAGAACTTTTTAAAACTCTATGTGTGGAGCACAGCACTTTACGGTAGCGAAACATGGACTTTAGGAATACCGGAAAGAAAGAAACTTGAAGCATTTGAAATGTGGTGCTACAGAAGAATGCTAAAAATTAGGTGGACAGACAAAGTAAGAAATGAACGAGTTTTGGAAATGATGGGTGAGAAAAGAAGTTTATGGAACAAGCTTACAGAAAGAAGAGACAGGCTGGTAGGTCATATTTTGAGACATGCTGGATTGGTTAATTTGTTAGTGGAGGGAACAGTCGAAGGTAAGAACTGTAGAGGTAGACAGAGATTAGAATATATGAAGCAGATATATGAGGACGTGGGTTGTAAGGGGTATGTAGAAACGAAAAGGTTAGCACAGGATAGAAAGGGATGGAGGATTTCATCAAACCAGTCTAAAGACTGACGACAGCAAAAAAAAAAAAAAAACAAAACATATGAGCCGGTTTTTCTTCCAAACCACCAATCTCGCTATTAATCGTAAATAATTCGCGAAATTTTCGAAGGGGCCACCCAGTTTTCTGCTTACTTGTGTTTGGCGCGCGATGTTTCGACACGTGGTTTTTCTGGAATAAGTAATTCTGGAAGAGATAGTGTGCGGACAGTATTGTTTGCAGTGTGGGGTGCGCTGAAAATGGCACGCGCAGCGTGGAGCTGCTGGGCGCCGTTAATTTTATGTATGGCGACCGGGGTGGCCTACAATAACACGGGATTTAGTCCGCTCCCCAGCCCGCCCGCCTCGTAATTGCCTCCGACCGCCACCCTACCCGGCATCCCTTGCTGCTTCCCACTACACATATTACCCTCACACAACTGCCAAAGACTAGGCCTCAACGAAGGTATCTGATAGAACAAGTTCCACGCTAAACTTTATATCTCCTATCTTTCCTTTTCTAATTCCAAAAAGGATCCATCAGTCAGGAATGGAACAGCATTATTCGTCACTCAGCAGAGAGTCCTTTGTTGTGTTTGCAGGTATACAGCTGCTTATCATTATTTATTTTCGTTGGAGGGGGGTGGTGTGCGGCTGCCTGTCTTGTAACCTGCTCAGGGCTCAACCAAACCAAACAAACTCAGGTTAGTGTTATTACGATGTTTTATGTTACTATTTCTACGGAAAATTTCCCTAAATCAAATTGCGGGGCGTGAAGATATGTCATATGGCTATTAGCTACAAGACTTCACAAGTCGCTTATACTCTCCTATGATTCCAAAATCCTGTAAATTAATTTGTATCTTGTGAGATGCTGGAGGTGGCTATAGCAGTGTTTGCACCTGAACTTCCAGTTTGTAGTTAATTAAGCAAAGAGAACCAGAACCATACAGAGGAAATTACGACGGTTAATTTCTGGCAAAAGTAGTTTGAAATGTTCTTATTTCTACCTGACCTTGAAACGTGGTGATTTCTTTCTCTCCCGTATAAAAATTTAAATACTTACAAAGCCAGGTACTGTGGGAAGATGCACATTCATCAAAGATGTTACTTCTTTTCTCCTGCATGATGTTACATTTGATATTAAATAGCAAATGTGTGATTTCTGTATGATGGCAATAAACTGTGAAACGTAAACTTTATTTACTTGTTATACACTCTGAATAAATTGTTACAAGCAATTTTAAAAGAATAATTGATTAGCCGAGGAAGAAAGATGCTTGATCCTAATATTGACTAAACCTCCACATACAACCAACATGTATTTTTTTTTTTTTTTTTTTTGTATTTGCTTATCGTCTCTTAACAGCGAGGTATCTAGAGACGGGAAAGTATGGGGGGAGGGGGGGGGCAAGGAATGGGAAGGAATTCGGCCATGGCCTTTTTAAGGAAGCATCCCGGCATTTGCCTGGAGTGATTTGGGAAACCATGGAAAACACAAATCTGGATATCCGGACGGGGATTCGAACCGCTGTCCTCCCGAATGTGAGACCAGAACGCTAACCGTTACACCACCACTCTCAGTGAACCAATATGTATAAACTGCCTGGTGTCTTACAGAAATCTGTTAAATAAATAAGGAATAAAGCTGTTTACTGACCTTGTATTTCAGGTCCAGTGAGTTATGTGTTTGTTTGTGGAAAATATGATTGGCGCTCAGTGATTCTAATGTAACCGCGATAGATTGTTCATTTACCTAATATAGGAGTTTTCATGTAAATTAGTAACTAGAAATTACTGCTAATTTGATAATATTAAACACAATGTAGCTCTCATAGACAGGGAAAGTGATTTGGAAAGGATGTGCAGTTGTTGATGGTCATAAATAACACCTAAAAGTCTGTTATGTATATATAATAATTATTATTATTACACTTGCTTATAATATGTGTACATTACAATAAAATGCCTTATTTAACAACGGAGAAGACTAGCGTGCATGTATCTGTAGGACTGACAAATAACTTCTTATAGTACTGTATAGGAGAAATTGATTTTGTATTAAGTATTTCACTTCCTGGATGAGGGAACAAAGCAGTGATAGTCTCCAATAGTAGCACATCTCGTCTTACAGTCAATAACAGTAGCAACGAACTATTACTGTCTGTAAGAACAAATTTCAAATTCACTGAGTCTTTCTGTATTCTCGAACTTCCATTACCAAAGTTTAACTAAAGGTTGAAGTGTTGCTGCGGCTTTTATGTTCATGTCGAATAACATTCAAGCCAGGTCGTTTGAAAGATGAATGACTAGATTTGTGTGTATGGAACAAGAGGTAGGAATACGTTGCCAGTTCACACCTTAAATGTTACCAAGTGAACAGTTCGTCGGTGTTCCCGGTGAAAGAAAAACTTTTAAATTCAAGCTCAGTAATGTAAAGGAAACAAAGCTGTACAATATAAGTTGCATGTTATGTTGAAAAACATCTTTAAAGACCTAACGACAAAAGTAAAATGTCATTTCATTATCAGAAATTAAGTGCAACAGATATGGAATAATTAGGGATTAAGAATTTTTTAATTATTTAAAATGGTACTTCACTTTAATCGTATGTTTTTCGGTTAAAACATTAGTTTCTTCAGAATTACAGTTTTTTATGTCAGGTCTGCTTTGGCTTTTTGTAAAACAAATATCACCAAATCGATGTAAATGTTAGCATGAACTATTTAGGCACAACCTAGATTTCGTCTTGCTGCCAGTAGAAGCTTAAATAGGACTTGTTTAGAAGTGTTCTATTCAGACTGGGATTTGAAAAATTCCAAGACGATAGAAACGAATTGCTTCAATGTTTAGTTATATTTAATCTGCACTAAGGGCAGATTGAAAGCTTCCAGCGATACCCCTTCTGCAAAACCAGATTCGGTGTTTTGTCGCTGTGTACTCTCTTTGTAAGAGACCATTACCAGCAAATAGCTCAGGAGCTATATTTTGTGAATTAAGTTTGAGTTCTTTTCCATTTTACGAAAAGAATTAAACTTCCAGTGCTATAGCAGATAATAGCAAGGAGCGATCTGAACCACTACTGAAGATGAAGTTTTATAATACTGAGAAGATGATTAATGACATTTTACTTCCTTCAGAGACTGAAGCTGCGCGTTGCAGTAAGTGTACCCATCGGAGAATATAATATATACACTAATATAGGAACTTAAGTACGGCATAATACAAAGATCACATGTTCTGGATTAGTTGCACCCTAAAAATAAAGTACTCGAACTCCAATGTGACGGAAACAAGTTTCCCTTCAGACATGCAGGTACATCAATTAATATACACATGTATTACATAAACCTGACTATACAACTATAATTAAAATTGCGGGTAACGAGATACGCATTCACAATCAAAGATGAATCTGCGCTTGCTCCGCTTTTAAGAATTACAGAAATATTAGAAGTAATACATTGTTTCTTAAACCGTTTGGTCGAGATTTACAAGAAAGTGTTATTATTACTGGAGAAATTATTACTATTGCTGTGTAGGCGGCGGGTGTGCCGACTCGATGTATACATATCTACAACATTTATTTATAGCGTCGCACAGTGGTTGTCTCAGGAGTCGCTGGAGTCGCCGCCCCCGTGGAGCGGCGACTCGTTTCAGACGGCGGCGCGGTCGCTGGCGTACTGGCACGCCGACAGCGCGCCGCCCCCGCCCGCCGCCACGCTGCCCCCGGCCGAGCCGGCGCGCGGCACCGGGCTGACGGGCGAGTGCGCGCCCACGCCGCCGCCGCCGCCCCCGCTGCTGCCGCCGCCCCCGCCCGTCGCCCCCGAGCTGCCGCCAGACACGGCGGCCACGCTGCCGTACGAGGTGACGAAGCTGGACGAGTGCTGCTTGGCCTTGAGGCGCAGCGACGCTATGCTGGAAGACATGGCGGAGCAGGGCTCGGGGGCGCCGCGGTGGTACATGCTGTAGGGCGCCGTGGGGGGCGCGTAGGGACAGGCGGCGGGCTGGCCGGGCTGGCCCAGGCCGGAGCCGGGCAGCATCGAGCCCGACACCGCGGCGCTCGACACCGACACCGAGGTGGCCGCCGCCGCCGCCGCGTTGAAGCAGTTGACGGGGCTCTGGTGGTGGTTGGTGGGCACCAGCGGGTTCACCGTCCAGGGGAAGCTCTTGGTGCCGAGCGGGCTGGGCACCTTGGACGCCCAGTTGTTGTACGACGAGTAGGACGAGTACAGCGAGTCGGTGTCTGCGAACGGCTGCATCAGCCCGTTGAACTGCGTGCCGAAGCCGTTCTTGAAGTCGGCGGCGGCCGCCGCAGCAGCGTTCATGGCGTTACGTTCGCGTTTCCGCCATTTGGCTCGTCGGTTTTTGAACCACACCTGAAACACACAGACAAGATTGCCGTCTTAGAGATTAAAGAATGTAGGATGCAAAACATACTTTATGTGTGAGCTGAGATTTTTCGCGTGTATATGCAATATAGTCTTTCCGTGTTTACATAAAAAGACGACATTTTGACAATATTGTCTTCATCGAGGTTCTAGAAACATACTTTCAGAAATCACTTGTATGTGTGTCGCGGTCTCAACGGCCATGTTTGTGTGTTCCGCCACCTCAATGGTTCTAACCCCATGTGTCTGGGTGTTTGGTATTGGTTTATCGTTATTGTTACACTTTTGGGGGATACAAAAGCTATGGGCGCCGCGCCGCGCATGAAATTTCTGCTAATTCCTTTTGTGGGATTAGCTGTACATGGGTAGGGGTGCCTGTCACTCTTGCTGTGACATCTGCCCCTTTTCTTATATTTTAGTTCTTATAGCTAATAACAACTTTGGGTTTAACATTACATTTATGCAAAGATAATAACATCTTAAAATTTTTAGTCTTTCATTATTATTTTTTAATGTATATTTCTTTTTTATTATATATATATATTAATTTTTTATATAATTTTTTTAGGCGGTGGGTGGATGGGCTTATATAAATTCATCATTGTCACGTCATACACAGTAGGCCAATGGGCGTCGTGGCTCTGTAGGAGGGCCATTCCATTGTCCAGCGATATGGGACGGGATAGCAACACGAGTCCTTCATAGAACAAGCAGACTATGAAACCTCAATCCAAGAAGAGAACTGCCACGAGAGAGGCCGGGAGACACACCCACCACGCAGCTGCATGTCAGGCTGAGTAAAACGAAAGGAATCATCGACCACTATGCTGCTTCTGATCCAAGCAACCTACAACCGGTCTCCGAGTTGATAGTGTACCGCGCCTTCAGCAACTTCATGACTGCCAAGCAGAAGACTCGCAAACCGATTATCAGCAGTCCACAGTCATTAAGCTGCTGACACAGCTGATTACCAAACTTCTTCCGAACACCGCATGCTCCACAAGCAGGTCATGAGAATATTATCGGGGTTTTATTAAAAAAGACGCCTCTGGCGTCCAAACCCATTTTTTCCCCACAAGTTGTACCAATAATATGTAACATCCTAGCGACATACAGTATTTATGCTATCAACGGAAGCGACATACAGTATTTATGCTATCAACGGAAGCGACATACAGTATTTATGCTATCAACGGCAGCGGGAATACATACACGTCGTTGAAGCAGTTAATATAGGCCTATAATTTTATATGTACAGGACGGAACAAGACCGACACCGGGTTTCATATATATACTAGCTAAAGACGGCCACGCTTCGCTGTGGCATAGTCATATGTACACACAGTTCCTTCGAGATAAAAACTGTAGATTTGTATGTCGCCACAAAAACTTTAAAGCCATTTTTAAATTTCAAATTCCAGTTTGTTGGTCAGCAAATGTCCGATCGGAATCGGTCCAACACCGTTTGACAGGAAATGTTATGGGCTCTCAGAATATCACTATCTACTTTGGCTAATTTCCTACCGTTTACAAGATATTTGAAAAGTAAAAGAAAAAAAAAAGAATGGTTTCAAATGTAAATTTTGTTTAAGTAAGGTAATGCGAGAGAGTGGGTAGGTTTTAGTAAACCATGTAGACCATGATTTTCTCTTTGTTTCAAAGTATACATGTGCAAAGTTCCATCAAAATCAGATGAAAACTGTAACTTTGTATAAAGAATATTTGCAAAAAACAGATGGGTAAAGATGTATGGGGTTTCGTTTTTGCAAACAGAATGCAGATAATATTTTTATCTATATCTTAAAGTATACACGTGTTCCATCAAAATCTGATAAAAACTCTGGGTTTCTATAAGCAACATTAAACAAATTAAGAGGGGTGGGAGTAAAAGCGGAGAGGGGTTGTGCTTTTACAAACCAAACGTGGCCAATATTTTTCTTTTTGTTTTAAAGGATACATGTGCAAAGTTCCATTGATATTGGATAAAAACTGAGGGCATGCACAACAAACATTAGCAAAAATTAAGGGACGGAAAGGGAGAGATAAATTGGATTTTTCTAAACCAAATGTTGGCAGAGTTTTTCTGCTTGCTTTAAAGTATATGTGTGCAAAGTTCCTTGAAAAAAGGATAGACGCTGCAGCTTTGTATAAGGAACATTGACAAAAATTAAGGGGATGGAAACAGGGAGAAGGATTGGGTTTCCGGAAACCAAATATAGACAGTATTTTCTCTTTGTTTTAAGATACATGTATGCAAAGTTCTATCGATATCGCATATAACTGTGGGTATATATAAAGAATATTAACAAATATTAACAAAAGGGTGGAAAGGGTGAGAGGGGTTGGGTTTTTGCAAACCAAATGTTGACAGAATTTTTCTGTTTGTTTTAAAGTATATGTGAGCAAACTTCAATCAAAATCGTATAAATTATGTGGTTTTTAATTTTTTATTTTTTTTTAAATACCTTCTTCCTCCCGCCAACCACATTCTTCCAAAACTTCAGGTCAATCGACAGAATGATTATCGAGTTTTGAGAGCACAAACAAACGTAGGCTGAATTTTTATGTATATAGATTGCACATTTTTCTCACCTTCACCCACCCACCGCGACCAAACTCCCTTACTAACAGCAGGAGACCAAGGGCTATCTATCACCACAACCGCAAATGGGTGGCAATATCACATCGACATCTGAAATTTGACATTTCAGAAAACAAGTAGTACACTTAACAGTTTATAATAAAAATATATTTTTAACTGAACTTTGACCATTATCACACGCTAAGTAAATGTTTCCTTTACTTTTATTAAAATTAACAGTTACTAGTGAGTTCTAAGAAACAATAATGGAAGCAAAAAGAATGGCAAAGAAAATCCTCAACTTACAAGAGAACAGAAAGATAAGTTCCATGTGCGAAAGAGGTCCATCAGGATCTGAAAAGGTTTGTAATCAAGGCGAAAGACATCGAAGTCGGAGGAAAATTTGGGGAGGTAAAGGATGTGGTTGAAGAAAAAAAAAATCAGGGAAAGGAGGGTATTGACATAAGAAGAAAAAGCAAGAGTGAGCCAGAGAATGAAGTTTTGGTGACGGAGGAAGGAAGCTCAGAAAAGGAAACGAAGTTGCGTAACAGCAGTCCATATACGGGTGAAAAAAGGGTTTAGAAATGAAATGGTAAACGAGTATTTTTCATGTGAATTATTTCTCGCGGTTGAATTGCTACAGATTTCATTCAACATGCTGACGAATAATAATTTAACAAAATTTTCCTTTTATCTCAGTTTAATATGCTTGACATGTGTCTTTATACATCTGAAAGTAACATTCACAACCATAAAATGTTACTCGTTTACATAAAGCTTTTTAAAGAAACAACAATTTGATTTTAGTATCGATGAATTACTGAAATATACCGATGTAATTAAGTGAAAATGCTTATTCATTGTCTCATTTGTGTTATCAGCTTTTGTTACCATCTAACGTATTCCTACAGTAAAATTTGCTTTAATTTGTATATGAATATTTCTTTTTAAATCTAATTCATTACACAAACAATAAGCAGCGGAAACTTTTCTTCATTGTGATTTTACCACTTGTCGTAAAAACTAATTTTTAGTGGTCTTACATCTCGTTGGCGTGTAGGTAATTAGAGGAGTAAAATGACACGAAACAAGGAAGGGGAAAGAATATTGCCATGGCCTTTTGAAGGAACCATCCCGATATTCGACTGGTGTGATTTCAGGAAACCTTAGAAAAACCGAAATTTGGATGGTTGGAGGGAGGTTCAAACCTACGTTCTAAAAAATCAAAAAAATCCATGCCACTTTTTCTTTTCGTTTTGTGAAAACGAACGAAAACACTGCTTTGAGAAAAAAGACAAAAACGAAAATATTTTCCTTTTATGCTTAATGAAATATGATTGTATAGATTTTTTGATCAGTATTGTTCGTTATTTTGCAAATAGTTTCGTAGATCGTAAATCAGATGAGTTTCAAGGTCACTGATGTCATGGGGAAGACAGCTTCCTTTGAGATGGCAGTGAACCGAGCACGATGCTCGGACAATAACAGTGTCGAACCGATTCCTAACAGATCACCAGACCGATGGAACAAAGACAAACGAGTTAGCTGGCAGCAGTCGTATTTGCATTCTGGGACCCTAGAGATCATTAGCTCAATGTAATGTCCACAGTCAATGCATTGAAACTTCCTATGATTTACATATTACGTTTAATACCAATGCTTTGTTTTACAGTGTTCAGATTCCTGATAGCGATACTATTCTACGCAATATTTTAATGACTCTCCTTCTTTGGAATTTTCTCTTGTGTTTCATAATTAAAGACAGGGCAACACCACTGTCACGTCACGAGAGCTCATGAGTCGTAATGATATCATATTTTAATGTTTAGCGCTACACCACCATCACGTAATACCGCTATCACCTCACTTGTTGCAGTGGGTTAAGTGTCTGGCTTAAGAACGTAAGGTCCCCGATTCGAATCCCTGTTGTGTAGGGGATTTTCATAGGTCCTTAACCCGTCCTCTGGCACAGCATGCTGTGCAATGTGAAATGCCAGAACTCTTCCGTGGTTCGGACTGCACGTTAAACAGGATTACCGGGTTAGCTCAGGTGACGAGGAAAGGAACTGGCCATACTATCTTGATACTAGGCTTCTATGCTTAGTGTGACTCCTTCTGGAGGGTCCAACCAACCTTCTGGATCGCGCTCAAACTTTATCATGCTTACCACCACACCATCGTCACGACAAAAAGCTATTACATTACGTAAGATCATTTTCCAGCTACTTTGTAGTTTTTGTGTGTGTTTTCAAAGATGTAAAGTGCCTGATCAACTAGTCCTTCGGAATCGAAAAAATATTTAAGTGTGGACTCTGAAAGAAGAAGTTTTGGAATTTTAGATTGACATTAGAGACAGCAACGGGGGGATTTGGAAGAGTAACATGAATTTAATGTCAAAATTGTTCTAGAATTCTGTTGTCTGTGTAACATGTTAGGAGCAGACAAAACGTTTGAATCAGATACATGATCGTTTCCCGAAGCAGCTTTATTGAGTTTCGCACTCGTAAATACTCGTCTTGATGGTGATATTGGAGTCTGGCAAGGTATCAGAATGCATGGGGCCAGAATACATGATTAATGTACATACTGACAAAACGTTGGCTTTATTAAATACGTATTTCTTGAAATCTTTGATGATTCATTTGCTGAAATACAGTGTTGGTCTAAATGACTCATCGGTTTTCAAAACACTGTATTCGTCCATGTGTTCCCACAACTGACTGCTGACTCCTCCACTTTCATCCTACAACAGGACGGGGCTCCACCTCGCTGTAGTACAAATGTCCGCGACTTTTTCAACTGAGAACTGCCACATCACTGGACAGGACGCGCTGATCCGAGTGATGTCCTCTGTTGTCATAGTCTCCAATTCGTCAAGTCTTAACCCATGTGATTTCTTCTTGTCGAGTTATGTTAAGATCAAAGATTTAGGTCCCCACAATGCCAACAACACTGCAAGTATTATAGGAATAGATCACTGCTGCTGTGACTGACATTGATAGAAACATGCTGCCGAACGTAAGCACGGAACTGGATTACCACTTGGATGTGTGCAGGGTGACTAAGGGCACACACATTGAACATTTATAGTATGTACCAGAAACTTGGTGATTTTACGTATCCTTTTTCATGTATCACTCATCTTTGTCGGTGGTATTCTTTTCAGTACACACTATTTTGAAATCCGATGAATCGTTATGCAGATTTCGGCGTTTACTGGGTTAAAAACTGTTTATCATTGCATGTTTTGTTTTGAGAAAGAGATAGATATGAAACAATAAAAATGTTTGTATAGTTTATGTTTTTCAGTACTAAATGTCAAAATTCGCATTAATTACATTGAAAACTTTCTACTGAAAACAGCGTAAACTCAACAGCGAATTGAATAGAATCAGTGGGGAAAATAAAAAAAAATATATTGTATACCGCGCGTGGTGGGTGAGTGGTAACGTTCTGGCCTCGCATTCGGGAGGACGCTGGTTCGAATCCCTGTCCGGGCATCCAGTTTTGGGTTTTCCATGGTTTCCAAAAATCACTCCAGGCGAATGCCGGGATGCTTCCTTCAAAAGGCCATGGCCGTAATCCTTCCCGTTCCTTGTTCGCAGTCCCATCCCACCTCTAATGACCTCGATGTCGACGAGGCGTAAAGCCATAAGTAAAAATAATAATATAGTAATTACTTGATATATTAAACTCCTCCAATTTCATGCTTTTCGCATAAATTAATCCCGACTGTCCGGTGATCTATGTATTTATAAACATTCATGTTCACTCACTTTTGCAATCAACATTGATGGAAGATACCGTTTATTGACCTGACTCCAAAAAAGGGGCGCGGTCAGAAATTAAAAATATGATATCACATGTGATGTCTGTGAATTGACGTGAAATATGTCACGTAGCTTCAGTGTTCACCATTCTGACAAGACAACCGTCTTAAACAGCTACGAGTATACCGTTTAATGTTCTCGGGTACTAAACGAATGACCAAGATCTTCGCCAGAAGATGGCGACGGAGTTTTGATTGCCGATATATCGTCTGTAAACACATTGTTCATTTGACTAATTATCATCCCTGAAAAAAATTTCGTGTACTAAACAATGTCTCACACTTCTCGTCTTTCCCATGACACTGCGTAATGTCACAGTAGCTGACGTGCCGCTGGTTGGATTCACTTTCGCTCCTCGCAGTTTGCTAAGTGAGCGGGTGGCGGGCGCCTTGCTCTTCTCTCGGCGGGGCACCTGGTATTGATCAAGGCGCTGCCCGGGGGTTCTGCCACTGGCTCAGGCTGCAGCGGGCCCAGATCCACTCCGCCACACACCACTATAATTAAACCTGCCCATCCACAACGCTACTAACCACTTCTTACTATAGTTTTACTACATTTTGCTTGGTTTGGAAGTGGTGATGGCAGTATTCCCTCTGAAAAACTCCCAATTACGTAACCGTGAACCTACTAATATTAGTTAAAGTATTTGCGGTGTTCTGCTTAAGAGGTAGCTGGGAATGAAGGAGTTAAGTAGCCTATGTATTATATTCGTCGTGCGTTGTAGTCGGTTAGCTAGTGGTATGTAATTTAGACAAAATCAGTGAAGACACAATAAAGACTAAATTGAGCCTACCTAGAGTGGTGGTTGAACGGTAACGTACTGACCTCGCAGTCGGTAGGACGTGGGTTCGAATCCCGGTCTGGAAATCCATATTTCGGTTTTCCATGGTTTCCCCAAATCACTCCAGGCGAATGCAGGGATGGATCATTCAAAAGCCCATCCCCGAATTCCTTCCATTCCCCCCCCCCCCGCCCCCAAATCCAGTTCTTTTCGCCTCTAATTACATCAACCATACCATCTCAACTTTGAGATACGATATCTCGACAAGTGACAGAGATATCAAAAAAGAAATTATTATTCACTGTCAATTTGTCTCGTCAAGTTACATGGGAATCCATCATTAAACTGCGTCGTCAGGGTTATCGTAGAATCTCCGATATTTGCATACGCCCAAGAGATTTTCTGCCTTTGAAGACATAGACGATGCTCTTATCGTTGAACGATCTTTCACAAAAGTTTGTACACTTGTTTCTCATTTGATGAAAACTAAAATATTTTTTATGATCGGTGAGAGTAACTTCAAAATTTTTGAGATGCAGAAAAGTGAAAGGCGACCAACATTTAATTGAATGAGGCCAAAAGTAGATGGGTACAGGCGAAAAAATTGTGTGTAGGGACATTTTCCACTCTGTCGCAGTTAAATTAAATTTAACATCTACGAGGCGTAAAGTCGAAAGCATACAAAATAAAATAAATTGAAACATGTAGATTTTTCAGGTCTTATCATACCTGCTAATCAAATGGCCGTTGAATACTTTTTTATCCTCTCAAATGCTGCTGATCCTTAAATCTTATTATGGCTTGTGCTGTCTTTATTATTGTTTCTTAATCTCTTCTGGTTTAAGGCGTTAGTGCAGCCATATCCACATTCAAAAAATTTAATTCGTTTTTTCTGAGTCACGTGATGTTGCTTAACAGATCAGCGCATTTCAGTCATTGATATTTGAGTTCACACGATATCACTAAGTAATATGAAGTACGAAAAAAATCCGCGGAATTCTGTCGTAATGTAATTCCATAAATTTTATCCTTTAATATCAATGTAGCAACTTAAATTCTAAATCAACGCAATATGTTATGTTGTAGAGTCAGATACCTTTGCTATTTGTTCAGCGCACCCGTAATTGCTTGGAGTTTTTAGTTTAATAAATTTAAGAGATTGTACTGCCAGTAATGCTCATATCTTTGACCATCAAAGGATACAAACTAACTTCGAATTTTAGCTAACTTCTTTGTAAAATTTAAAATGCTGTCTGATATTCGTTTGATATAGTATGGGAAAATACCAAAAGATGTCAGCCATGATGATCTAGTTTCTTTAAAGCGAGCGCTCTGAGCTAACCTCGATGATTTTTATTTTTTTGGCGATTAAAACATTGTAGAGCTACGGTTCAAATAAGTATTTGTATTTTAGACTTTCTTGCATTATCCACATCAAATGAATAATTTGAGAAGTGACGCAAATTACAGAATCAAGAGGAAACCCTTCCCCACTTACTTGCACTATTTCTGCTTCTAGGTAACAGTCCAGAAATTCATCTTGAAATGAGTACTGGAACCAAAATATCATTATTAATGTTTCGTTCATTACATTACTACATTCAGTGAAATTTGGATATCTGTATGCATCTCGCAGTTCTGATTTTATTCAACATGTCCCTGAATTCCTTAGCTATACATGGCAGAAATAATATTCCGTACATAGCACCATGAACAAAGGGGATCAATTTCTAAGTTACAGATCTCTATACGTAATCGAACTAAAAACTTTGCGTTCACTATTACATAATTCAATGAACTCGCCAGTGTGGTGTGTGCGTTAAGGCGCGGCACACTGGATCGGAGAGGTGCAACGAGACCAGGATCGATCCTGCTCCCCGCGTACCGGCCGTCCTGAGTACGGTTTATAGGCGGTTTCTTGCAATCGTCATAACAGAAGATGGGGCGGTCCCCAAACTCAGCCACATAAGTACTAAATATTCCACTACCAAAAATACACTCATCACATTCACAACATAGTTACACGTTTCACAGACAGATGGCAACACAATGTTATTACAATAGAGTAAATTTCCTGATTTGACGATTCCGGTTCAGTTACAGGTAGGACACATGTTCTCCCGCCCTCATAATTACATAATCAAAACAAAAAAAAAAAAAATGTAACAGAGTGTTTCTTTTGTTTGGATAATGTGGTGTTCAGTTGCCGCTTCAGAATTCTAAGCTGGGCGATCGTATGTCCCGCTATTGTAGATTCGCGTTGTGTCGTGTGGCAGTGTGCATTATTCCACATAACTCTGTCGGAGATCCGCTCCACTCGACAGGACAAACACTCGGCAGCAGAGAGAACGGGCTGGCAAACAAGACGCGCAAACAGCGGGCAGGTGGCACCAGCGCACGATGCCCGTCTCCAGCAAAGCGCGACAACCAAAGGAAATACCACGCAAGGTACACAACGAATTTCTTTGGAAATACTGTACTTAAATATCAGTAAATATCTGGGTACAAATCATTGAAAAATGCTTGCTTTTTAGCCTACAAAAGATAGGGCTGGACTATTTTCGTACCGGGGGATTGCACGTTAATACAGCTTCTCTCCCGTGGCTACGACAAGACCAAGAAACTAACTCTGTTTGATGGGTGCTTTTATCGGTATGAGGTACAAACGTACCTCGCATGTTTCGGAATTCTGACGATACAATCTAATAGATGTGAACTACTGATCGATTAAATCTCTTACGGAGGGCGGTGGTTGTTGTTTTGTATACCGAAATTTTACAGTAATAATTTAGTAACTGACTAGAACTGAGGTTGGTGGGTGAGCGGTAACACTCTGGTCTTGCAATCGAATCCCCGCCTGGCCATCCAGATTTTTCCATGGTTTCCCGAAATCACTCCAGGCGAATGGTTCTTTCAAAAGGCCATGGCCGAACTCCTTCCCCTTTCTTGCTCCAGTCCTTTCCCGCCTCTAATGACCTCGACGTGGACGGGGCGTAAAGCCACGAAGAAAAATAGTTACCTACTGGAATACTGTATTCAATCGACAAGAAAGATATTGAAAGAGGACAGCTCTGTCAAAACCATTGCGCCCCAGTTTGACGATACAGTCTTATGTAACTCGAAGGGCGCTAATGACCCCGATGTCGACGCGCCCTAAAGCAACAACAACAACAAGAACATTAGGTAATTCGGCGAGACAAATCAAAAGTGTAGCATAAATTTTTTCAGATCTCGGTTAGTTCTCGAGATATGGAAATGTCAAAAATTAGTTACAGTTCTTTGTCGGGAGGACGGCGGTTCGAATCCCCGTCCGGGCATCCAGATTTGAGTTTTCCATGGTTTCCCGTATCACTCCAGGCAAATTCCTGGATGCTTCCTTCAAAAGGCCATGGCCTAATTCCGTCCCATTCCTTGCCCCCCATCCTTTCCCGTCTCTTAAGACCTCGCTGTTAGAGAGACGTTAAGCAGTTAAAAAAAGTTCTTTGTATATTTGTTGACTTTTTTTCTGGTGAGGCAGCATTTCAGGAAGAAAACAAAAACATCCACTTTACATGCCCTGCATATATACTTCCTTACGGCTTTGAAGATTTTTTATGGTACAGGTCGCATTGGAACCTAATCACCTCACTTGTGAGATACGATATGTCCAGAAACAAACGATTTATATATATAGAATTATGTCTCACTTTCATGAGAATTCATCAGATTGCGGCACCACGGTTTTCGTAAAATTCTCTTATAGGAGGATTGTCAGAGATTGGTGCGGTTGATAGGTATATATAATTAGTGTAACCCCATGACGGTGTTTTCGGAAAGGTTGCGGGTCTAGAATAGTTGCCTTTATTACTGTCGAAGATTATGACAGGTTGACCTGATCTGGCTAAAATACCTGTTTTTCACCCTAAAGATTCTCTCTGTAAAACCTGAATTAAATCGTTTTAGTTTGGAAGGACTTATAAATAATAACAGAAGTATTAAACACGGTCAGAGAATCGCGCTAAATCCTGAAGATGGCAGAGTAAATAACTTAATGACACAGCATCAGTGAAAACGCACCCACCGTAAAAAGCAAAGATAACGCGATTAAAAATCACCCATGTTTTTACTATAAAAGCTTTAACATCAAATCTGATCTAACTACAAATCTTGCATCCGAAGTAAATACGTACATTACATGCCTAATGATGGCCAAGCAGCGTCACAGTAGTTGAAAAATAGTAACGACGTGAAGGACTTCAGTGAGTCGTAAAGTACAATTTCATTCCACATTTTTTCAACCGTGAAGTTTTAATGTTTTTTTCTTAAGAATGAAATGCTACAAAAAGCATACTTAATGAATGTATTTTGGCGATTAGTTGCTTAGGAATTACATTATGCGCATAACCTACAATTTGCAGTAACGTCTCTGGTCGTTGTTAATTTCCGAGCGAAAGGTGGCGTGTGACGTCACCGTTTTGCAACAAATGGCCATTGAGGTGAATGAGCGTACGAAATTATAGCACAAATGTTATCATTGGTGTATTTATAAAATGTATCTTGGAGTGTTGCTATGGCTTTCCACATTATTAAGGCTTCTGACTGGCCACCACTATGTGTTATAGTCGTCAGTTTGCATATCTTGACTCACGTGATACCGTCGTTATTCTGTCTGTAGAGTAGACGCGAATCCCGTAAATTAGTTTTGGCGAGACGGCAGCCTCCACGGCTCGGCGCGGCGGGCCGGTGTATTTGTCTTGTAATAACTCCGCGGGCCATTCATCAATAAAAAGCCTCCGCCGCGGCCGCCGGGAGGCTGTGATTTATGTGCTGGGCGAGTGTGCAGGGCGGCCGCTTGATTGCGGGGCCCCACCGCGCCCAGAGGAAACCAGAGAGCGCGTCACACGCTTCTCTTCAACACCGGCTGGTGTTGGAATATTACTTCCTCTGACTGTAGCCCTACTGTTGGAAACGCAAGGATACTACAAAGTGTCAACCCAATTCAACATACCGAGCGTGGTGGTGTAACGACTGGCGTTCTGGCCACGCATTCGGGAGGACGGTGGTTCGAATCCCCGTCCTGGCATCCAGATTTGGGTTTTCCATGGTTTCCCAAATCACTCCAGGCAAATGCCGGGATGCTTCCTTCAAAAGGCCAAGGCCGAATTCCTTCCCATTCCTTGCCCCCCATCCTTTCCCGTCTCTAAAGATCTCGCTGTTAGAGAGACGTTAAGCAGATAAAAAAAAAAAAAAAAAACAATTCGACATTCAAGTTTCATTCTGTATGGGTGAAGGTCATCAGATGGATAGCTTGATGATGAGTTTGACGGGTTTCTGATTTTATCTGAAAAGTAGTTTGGAGACTAATGGTTTGACAAGTAATGAATTAGGAAACTTATCATTTAACAGGTATAGTTATCTTCAAGAAGCAGCGCAGTCTCCATGGTCACCAACAGGTGATGCGCCTCTTCGCACCCTGGAAAGTCGTGTTCTATGCGTCGCAACCCTAGTGTACCATGATTGTCAGGCAGAATCCTCTTCCTAGTAGACCGAAACCTATGTGGAATGTCAAATCAAGTCGGCTACAGAAAATGGGTTGGGGATACATCCGCTATTCCCTGTGGAGTTATTCACGAATGCCCCAGTTGAACGTTTGTTTCTGAATATTTAATAACTTCGGGAAGCAATGCGACAGAGAAACAATAAATTGTGTTTTAATTCTTACTGACATCTTTTCTGAAAAAAATAAATATAATTTCTTCTAACAGATATTCTTTTCTTCCCGCTTCTATTTATGTCAAATAAAAAGAAATCATATTAATAGATAATTATGTTAATTGTAAAAATTAACCAGAGTAAGTTAATTGGTTATTAGAATCGATAAGTAGGAGAATTATTGTGAATGTATGATGAATAAGACCCATACAGTGATGTAGACATTGTTACCGTTCTTTCGACCATTTTGGAACTTAACAATTCGTCCATATTCGGGTCCTTAGAATATATGAATAAGGAAGGTGTTTAGGGATTGTGAAGTAACAGAAATGGTCCTTATTAAGAAAGCCTCAGTTAAATTCGGCAAACTGTGAAAAATCAAAATGTAGCTGCTGGTTTCACATTTTAAGGGCCACCGGTTGGTGTTTTTGTTTATGGTTTTATGCCTCGTTGACGTCTAGGTCATTAGAGGAACGGGAAGGAATCCAGCCATGGCCTTTTGAAGGAAGCATCCTGGCGTTTGCCTGGAATGATTTGGGTGAACCACGGAAAACCGGACGGGAACTCAAACACATGTCTTCCTGAATGCTCACCACGGTCGGTTCTCAGGTTGGAATCCGGACTCTTGCTTGGCTGCTTTTAATCCTGTGTTGTCGCCACTACAATGTCCAAAATCGCATGATACTAATACAATACTTATTAAGATATCACTTGGAGCTAACTAAGTGGTGGCAGAAACCGAAATAAATAAATACATATAAAATCAAAATGTATGTACCCGAGATAGGCCTCTGAAATTTTATTATTTGATTTTGATTATAACCTGCTATACGAGAGTTGATACAAAGGAAATTAATTACTGTGTATTTCAAACATCAAGCAATCTAATAGCTCATTTATTAAATTCCAGGTTCAAATCACGGTACGGCAAGGAATACTCCAGTACATTCCGTGGTCCAGATTCCACGACAAGCTGTAAGGTCCGGTCATCATGATTCTTCATAGGTCTGAATCCCCCTGCCTTCCTTCCTTCATCTTTCAATCAGCTATCAAGCAACACATACCCATTAGAGTCATCCACACAAAACAATAACACGCACAGTACCGTCACCTCCATCACACGGGAAGGTGAGGGGGAACTACCGAGGTTATTGCTAGAGCTCACCTGCGGTGTTGGTAGTATGATTTTTTTTTTCGCGATTGTATTGTGTCGTGTGCACTCCAGTGACTGAAAAATTATTTGAAAACAGTAACATCTACATAGATATGCAAAAAATCTTTGGATATCACGGTGCCAATGTTCATGTAACGCAATTTTGTTAAGGCTTGCCCTCATGTATTTTTTCTTACTATTTAGAAACACCACAAGACGGACATGACATTCACAGACACAACACTTAAACACCCATGGCAGCGGCCGGACTCGAACCGGCGACCTTCGGCACACGCTACCGAGGCCGCACAAAATGTGTTATTATTCAAATGGTTGTCAACGAGTATCCTACGGAACATTTACGCTTGCTACGCGACAAGGATTGTCGGTGTATAATAGTGGAATGATAGCGAATGGGGCATAGCATTTCGTAAATACCTGTAAGTCAAAGATGTATTGAGAATTTCTTATGGACAATATTACCTCCAATAGGGAATATTACAGCAGCCGGCCAAGCTTACTGAATGAACGAGATCTGCGACTGAAGAGCAGTTGCTTCAGTCTACGAGAGTTGTGTCTGCGAGCCATGCAATCACATTTGACGTTGATGGGATATGGCAGCAGAAGACAGACTCCAATGTCTACATAAAACTTCTATGTCTGGTTAATAGCAACTGCATAGGCTTTCAATGGCATTAATAAAAAAACGTGGTAAAAGGGAGGAAGAAGGTGAAATTTGGTTGTGAATTAAGAATTTGTAAACTGGAAACATGCGGGGTTTCACCTCAACGTATACTCGAGTTTATTAAAAGAACCACAGTGGTTCAACAAGTGGGAGTAGTAGCTAAACGAAATCTTTAGTGTTTCGTGGTATTTTTGTTTCTGCTTGAAAAATGGTTTGCTATACTACACAAAACAAGTGTGCATAAAATTTTAAGTTTGTTGCGTTAAAACATGTTTCGGTGAGGAACTTAGCTAAGCACATACAATTTTCCCTTAGAGTGCAGCTAACGTTTGATAGAGCTGGAGAAGTTTCACAGTGTTAAAATGACTCAAAGCAGTCTCATTCATCGAAATTCGTAATGCTTTACGAAGGCAGCTATGGATCAACACAAATCCTTTGTGTCCTGTTTCAGTGCATTCCAATAAATCGTACGAAGATTGCATTTCGGAACGGTAGTTGATTACAGTAATTTACTGACTGCCGTTCCTAGACACTTGTTTGTGTGTAGCCCAGCCAGGTCTGCACACACTCTGGCTCCGTATTGATCTGTTGCTGAGAGGCCTCCAGTCCACCACAAACACCACAGCCACGAATACCAACTCTGTCTGCCCGAGAGCGTCGATTTGGAGGGCGCAGGATGGTTTGTGTGAGGATATGTGAAATCGGTGTTTAATTTTGATGTACTCTGAGTAAATTTCGTATTTATGAAGTAATTTTGTCTCAATTCTCTTAGTTGCCATCTGACTATAAAACGATAGTCGTCAAATCGAAGTAAATATGTTTTAGAAATGGCAAATTTCTCTTAGGTGTGTCAGTGTTCGTAAAGCTGATTGCGAGGGGGGCCAATTCGATTTCTTCTTTTAACAGGAGGTAAATCGTCTTAAAAATTATTGATCATTACTTAGTATTGCAAATCTGGTTGTGAGCCATCTTCCGCAGTTGTTGGTTAATAGAATTTAAATAAAAATTCCGTCTGGGAACAACTGTTGATGTTAATGTTACTTTATTCCCATACGCGTTTCGCCCTTAGGGGGTGGGGCATCGTCAGTGGAGCTAGGGTGATGGTATTTACATGGCGATCTGGAACAGCACTTTATGCATTTTACAGTTCTTCTTTTTCACAAGTAGAAAACTGTTTTACACATATTTCGAATTAAACACTTGGCATTATATCCATTGCAATATTGACTGTCGGCTTCTTGTTGCATTTGTCTGCTAATCACATGTTGTGAAGAAGAAGATATGTAAAATGCATAAAGTGCTGTTCCAGATCGCCATGTAAATATCATCACCCTAGCTCCACTGACGATACCCCACACCATAAGGGCGAAACGCTTATGGGAATAAAATAACATTAACATCAACAGTTGTTTCCAAACGGAATTTTAATTTATAATCGATTACTTAGTATGTTTAGTTAACATTACGTGGTTGTTTACTTTTTCCTCACAGGCACTGATGCCATGTCAGTATTCTTTGTAGGTTTATTCTGAGACGCCACAGTCTTATTCGAAATATCACGCAGTTACCATCTTCTTATCGGAGGGAAGGAAGTTTCTTAGGAAGAAGAATTCCTTGGTTTCCCATTGACTTCCTAGTATGTGTTCGTAAGTGTTATTGTAGGTGTAGATGAGTGTGTGTATTCAGTATGGTGTGTTGTGTGAAATGAAAGAAGGGAGAGGGTGAAAACATGGTGCCGGTACGTTCAAGCCTACTCTTTCGAACGACATCCAAACTTAACGTCCCCATCACGCAGACGAATCACTATCAACATTGCCGTATGCCCTCACTCGACATGCCACGCGACAATGTTACGAATTTTACCGAAGATTTTGGCTGACACTGTGGTGATTAGGAATTGTGCACCACCATCTCTTCTACCCAGCTGACCAAGTCCTGGTTTCTTCCATCACCAGGGCTAGAGCCAGCTAACGCCGTGTCTGTGCCGGACACCATCACAGTGCCGCAACTGAGCCAACGCGGCGGGCTAGTTACCATCGTCTAAAGGTATATCTGCGTAAATATCATAAGAGGAGAAAAAAAATTTTCAGCCGTCGCATTTTTTGTATTGTGTCCATGCCCCAAACGTTTCTGTCTCTGTCCAATGTCTGTTCCTTCCCTCGGCCAATATGTTTAAAACCATAGACGTCCACTAACCAACTTTTCCATAACCAGATACGTTGTTCAAGCTTTGCCTATTTCATAGGCCGCGGTTATGTTGCTGAGTAGTAGAGAGGCTGGTGTAGATATAAAAAATTGTATTTTCATGTCAAATGTTTTTGGTGTTTACATTTATCTTTGACTAGTTGGTTCTTAGATTTTTTGTAAGTAGTTCCCCGTTCTTACAGTGTTTAACGGTAGTTGTTTCTGCATATAATATGTGGGATACGACTTAGAGAAAGCCCCCAATGCGACTGCTTAGAGTCAGCACCGGGCTACTTAAATCAAATTCATTTTTTCCTGCCAGAGGTATAGATTAACGAAAGATAGAAGAGTTATAATTAAAAATACCTTTGTATATTCTTTCCTACGAACGCAACTATTTTACTGTCGTCCAACGATAGAAACATTTACGGGATCATAATGACTTATTTCAAATATGCAAATATATTTATCTGGGTTTTTCATGTACATATTGTGAAATCGATCCCTTTAAGCAGCTAGAACCCTTCCCTTTTTAAAGCATGTGATTCTTTTGCATTGTGTAATGTTTATTTTAACGCATGATTGTGTCTAACTGTATATGTATCCCTACCGGTTGTATAGTGATTAATTTCACGCATGACAGTTTGTGTATCATTATAATGAATATTGTTAAGCTAATACTTATTTTACACACCGGTTGGTTGTATGGCCGATAGGGCTAGAGGTTATTTTATAAAGAAAAAGGGGGGAAAAAATTCCAGATTTTCGGGAAGGGTTTCAAGACTTGTTTAAATGTTGTATGCTGAAGCATAGGCCAGTGCAAGTGGAAATAAATAGGGGATACTAAAGAGAATGCGTGTTTTGCACAAATGTTACTTTTAAAAGTCGCCCGTAGACCTAAACTATGCTACAGCGCGTTTCTACTTTAACATAATGCTTACACCAGTTACCGTGAATGAAACTACTCCTGCGCTAACAGCAAAAACGTTTCACGTCTGCGGGAAACGAATCTAATTGTATTTTATCCTCATACACACACAGAGAGAGGGAAAAAAAGGGCAGCCGCAATTTTTAACTGCTGTCGCAGCGGTTTAAAGAGCTGCTCCAAATTAAATTGAATGGCATTATTTCAATTGCGGCGGCGGGCTCCTTGTTAAACCTGCGATCAGCATGGATTGCTGCGGTCCTAATTGCGATAACCAAGTTGCGGAGGCGGCGAGGTCGCGCGGCTCGCGTTGCTAACGCATTTATCCCGCCCCACCCAGCGGGCGCCATGCACTGCGGGATTACCGCCCCCTGCCAACTGCAACAACGGTAATGAGATGGGGGCTTACCGGCGCTGCAACAGTAAATATCCGCGCCCTCCGCCACTAGCATTAATAACTAGCCCGGCGCTGTCTTTTTGCACCGAGTATAAATCTGACCCGCAAATACCACCGCGGATGCGCCGTCATGTTTTTAGCAGGCGAGGATATATTTATATGTTTGTGAGGTCACAGTCACTGGATTTGATTTATACGTTGTCTGCCTATTGCACCGTTATCAATTATCATAATGCAGAAATGAGAACTGATACACCAAAGTAAAACGGACTTTGACAGAAAACGTGTCTTTATGATTTATTTTCATACTGTTGTACCAAATGTTGCAGCGGTTCTGGCCTTTCCGAGAAAGGTTATGACGACTCTTTTAAATACTTCGGTAATACTGATTGCTGTCGTAAAGTTGTCAGTTAACAAAGCACAGAGTACGAATGATTTATAGCATTTGTCAACGAAATAGTTTCAAATCTCAATCGTATTTATTAATCGTGAAACAACGATGCAGCGCATGAAATCTCTGGATGTTCCTAGGCACAAAGCGCGTCGTACCTATCTTTTAATTGCCCGCCCATATTTTGCTGGTACCTTTGTCCCCGATCACGTATTGAATCACAAAAAAGAAGCTTTTGACATAACTCAATACTGGGCTGAGAAACTTCTAGTACCGGACCGAAAAACAAAAATGAAAGTTTCTCCAATTCATAATTTTTACGAACCAAAAATTTCGGTAAACGCAACCGGCTCTATTAACTTCGACGTCGGAAATAATGGTTGTGATCCTATTTCACCTTCAACTAAATTTTGTAAAACAGGGAATATCACTTGTTCAAGAAAACAATTTCAGTTACAATTAGCTGTCGACAATTAGCTGCCGCAATCATAATTCATAAATGTTAAGGTTTAACACTGGATAAAGTTATTGTACGTACTAGAGAAAAAGAAACTTCTGTTGGTTTAGCATATGTTGCGTTATCGAGAGAAAACTTAAGAAAGCCTAGCGTTAAATCTAAGAATTTTTTATTATAGTATTAGTAATATTATAAATTAGAGTATGTTAAAATGTAGAAAACAGGAAGAAACTCGAATGAGAAATTTTGTATCTGATTAAAAACAAATTAAATAAATAACTGTGCCTAGTTATATTTTGTCAACAAACTGAAATCATGGATTTTGATGATAATTCATGAAGTTTAAATATTGAAATTCTTATGATTATTATTTAATTTCTTATAACAAAACTTGGCGCGCGACCACAGACCTGTGCTTTTAGCTAGTTAAGTAAACAAAATTATTAAATATCGCAAACTAGACTACACACTCGTACAATTATTAAATTAAAAAATTAAAATATTTTTGTAATTTTAATTCTAGCTAAATAGTACTGTACCATGCAGCATTTAAACGAAGACTACCATCACAGTACTGGTACGTTGCATTAATTTTTTTTCTTTTTGCAAACTGAAAGATTCTAGGAAATGTGTTTTTAAGAGGTAGGTCGAAATTCGAACCTTAATACCTGCAGTGTACATTACATTGGTACAATATTTTCTCTAGTCTTCGAGGCAAAGGTCTCGTTTCTTTGAATTGATTTCATTTTCTATCTCTCTGAAATAATTTTTTTTTTAAATGTAATTTGCTATTACGATAAAATCAATGATACTTCAACTCGTTTGTGCGGCGCCTCCGGGAGAAGCAAGCGCACAGCCAACTGTCCCATCCATGACCTGGTAGTAGAAGACAACAGGTTGGCCGCATACTACATACAACTCAATGACTCCCTGGGAGTGACAGATAATGTTACTGACTGTGTCTCTACACCTAGAGGTTTGTTTCTATTATTGATGTTTCTAATATTTTTTTGTCTCAATGTTAATCCTTCGGGATCTTCCAGACAATACTGCCTTTCGCTTTTACATTCACATTGTATCATAAGCCTTTTTTAAAAAATATTGCTACAGTTTTTACCTTTTTTTATATAAACGTTTCTCGGGAAACAAACCGAGTAATATTGTTATTAATGCACAATATTTCGGCGACCTTATACTCAGTCGCCATCTTCACGTGCAGTTGCAAGTCTTGAAGTCTGCCTTGAAGTCAGCCTTGAGCGTGTTGTGTGTAAACTGGCATGGCAACGACAGACGTTGTTATGTTGCCTAGCAGCATCTCAGATGTCATTAGACGCCCGCGGAACACAAAAAACAGAGCGTTAGTGTTCCGCGGGCGTCTAATGACATCTGAGATGCTGCTAGGCAACATAGCAACGTCTGTCGTTGCCATGCCAGTTTACAAACAACACGCTCAAGGCTGACTTCAAGGCAGACTTCAAGACTTGCAACTGCACCTGAAGATGGCGACGGGGAATAAAGTCGCCGAAATATTGTGAATTAATAACAATATTACTCGGTTTGTTTCCCGAGAAACGTTTATAAATAAACAACGCCGAGAAAAATTACATTCATTTATAGTTTTTACCTTACTTCCTTTTTTCTACATCGTTACCTTGACTGAAAATAAGCTGCTTCACTGCAAAATTTATTGGCAGACTGGACTTGGGGGTGGGAAATCTTAAAACTACTGTTCTGTATTCCTGGTTATATTTTTTTAGTGGGTGAGCAGCTTCCATGATTTAGCCCTAAAAATTTATTTAGAGAATAACACAAACACGACAGTAACTTTTCACGGTTAGTATACAAAGATTAAATCTTTAAACCTTAGGACCTATAATGTGGCGTTTTCACTTTAATGGACGTTTACTTCACTGTTGTACTGATGAGATCAATAATATCTTTTTGCTGGAGAAATTAGATTACATAACAATTTAAAAATATAATACCGAAATATTGTATGGGCTATAAGTGATTCTGTACACCTAAGTTTAGAATTGTCTTATGGTGTGGCGTCTGTCATTAAACGAACACTGTTTCCTTGCTGTATGAATAGAGATAAATTTAACATGAAAAACCAAAAGCATCCAGAAACAGTGTCGTCAAGATGTCGGCTGTAACAGAGTCTTCGTAACAAATTTGGTACGGAGATATATGAACTTAAAAATAAATTTAAAATTTTTCTTTGGAATTAGCAAACTAGACTGAGGATATTATATCCAATATTGAACACATTTCTCATTACTAGAGAGGGTTTTTTGACAAATTCAGTTTAGTATATTGAAACTTTGGTATCTGTACAGCTGTTCCGCACACGTTACGAGACTATTTAAAAAATATGTGATAGCTTCAAACTTTTTGTTGATACTTTCGAATTACAAAAAATATTCCTGAATTTTAATGTATCCTCGTTTATAATATGGTAATAACTACACTTATTTTTTTATTTCAAACATCTGAAAATCTGCTCGACGATTTAGTAAAGTAAAATATGAATTGCCACTAAATTTACGCAAATATTTCGTGGACCTAAAAAAATGTGGTCCTCTATGCCGATAATATTAACGTTAATCGGCACACCGGAATCCCTTTTATGGCTCAATGTAAAAAGGTTGAAGCTGAAGAAATTGATTTTTTAACAAGTAAAATTGCCGCTTTTATTCAATTTCCAGAAAAACGTACGAAACAATTTAGATCTTTTTTGCTAATTCTCTTCCTTGAGCTTTCTCGATGACGCACACGATCAATGTCGCTAGCAACATTTGCTAGCTGAGACCCACGTAGGAATATAGTGTAATTATCGGGTAATGAAGTGCAATACAGAGGCTTTCGCTGATGCGCACTGGCGTGGCGTACCTGTGAAACTAAACCTAGCTAGCGAGAGCTTTGCAGCAGCGTTCGGAAAAACTGCTTGATTGGTTATACGCCATTACCGGTCGGACTAGCTGATAGGGAGCTACGCTAGCCGATACACAGCGAATTATACGGAATTATTTAGCAGCTCTCGGGAGCTAAAACATTAATTAAACAAAGCCGGAGGCAGGTAATGTCAGCCGTGGCTGTAATCATTGGTCCGCGCGGCGCGGCGGGCCTCCTGCAGGATTTAGCGTCCTTATTTTTAATTGCGTGTAAATGTGATCCATATCGAAGCCGGCGGATCTGTCAGCGAGCCCATCCGGGGCTCTGCTGCGGTATTAGGCAGTACAGTCGCTGACGCTCGCTTGCAACACCTCTGTCTTTGTTGCGCGCTATTAGCGGACTTTTTAATTTCACATTCCCGGCTGCGACTCGCAGCACGGCACTGAGAAATATTTTTATCTCAAAACTTCAGGCAAGGGCCTATAATTTGGCTTACATTATAAAATAAAGAAAACCGCTTTTTGTTTATTGCATTTTGTAATTGAAAACCGTAGAGTACTTACAGAAAAATTTAGTCCACGCGTAAACCATATCCTTCACGTTTAATAAAACTTTTTGATCACGGATAAGTAAAAATTACAAACAAAAAATCGTTAAAAAATTCACGTCTTTAAAATCTTCAACTTTGTGACGAGCAATTTTTTTTTTAAACACTACATACTTAAGCTAACCACAGAATTTCAAAATATAACTGAGATAGTACCCACTTTAAAAAAATAAGGCACGAATCTTAAAAGTAATAGATGATAATTAATATTAAAATAATATGTAAAATTTTTATTATATTTGCTCATCAGCGTGTATGAGGTATGTAAGATTTAAATGCACGACAAGTTTTAACACAGTTATTCAGAATCGCAATATGTATAAACTATTTGCCTGTTCTTAAGATTGAGATGATATCATTGTTCTTCCGTACGAGTGAACAAAGGTTAAATTGCTGCAGTCGAAATCTGAACTAAAACTGTTTACTTCTGTATCTGAACTCCAGAAATAACCGTTTCAACATTATCCGCCGCATCGGCTTTCCCCAGTACTGACATGAACGTGCATGAATAATTTGTGAATACTAGGCAAGAATGAGTTTTTGGGTCATACCTTGTGAAATTCTAATTATGTTTGCTTGATAACCGGTGATAGTATTCGACAAATATTGGTACTTTTTTTATAGTAATGCAGCCCGTCATAATTATTATTCAGACTTGTGTTGGAAACGATCAAGTTTCTACTCAAATTTAAGAGGAAAATGTTTCTTTTTTTATATTCGTATATATCTTTGGGGAGGGGAGAGGGTGGACAATTACGCTGGTTAACATTTGAAAGAAGGGTCTAACACACTACTCAGTTTTAACATGACTTTTATGTGTAATAGACTTAACTGAGAACGACTGATGAACCACGCTAGTAACCAGCAGTTGCTCACGCTCGTTATGTAGACGCAAGGAACATACTTAAAAATTAACATCCTTAAATTGTTATCACATGAATGTCTCCATTTTTTACTCACGCCCATTTTATTGTTCTAAGAATTAATTTTTAATTTCAATGATTAAATAAGGAAGTATAAGCCGAAGCAGTGATGAAATTTTCACCACACTTCGTAGAAAAAAATTAGAACTAATTACTGATTGTTTAGAATTTAATAATTATTGATTACGTTCAAAAGAGATTAATTCTCGGTTACCTGATTTACTGTTGTTAATTGAATTATGGTTTGATGTTATCTGTGAGGTAGAAGCTAGTAATGCAATGTGGATATGGTTCTTTTAAATGAACACCAGATTTTTTTGTAAACGTTCTCAGATAAAAATCAATTAAATCAAATGATAGCTCTATGAATGTCGTAAAATAATCAGGTCTAAAATGAAAGTGTAAGAACACCAGTGTGGCTGAGTGCGTTAAGACACCGCAAAGTGGTTGGGGGAGGTATAACGAGACCATGTTCCAGTCCTGGTCCCTGCGTACCGGCAGTGCTGATGCGGTTCTTATGCTGTTTTCCGAAACCATCCATCTTAGGCGTTCCCAAAGTTTTTCTTACCACGCCACCATCCCCGCACCATATTTTTGTTAATCAAAAGGTAAAACATGTGTTTATTTTTTATTGCTTATAAAGTTGGAAATCTTAAATTTTTCGAAAAACAGTATAAAATTAGAAATTAAAAGCTACAAACTAACTGAAAAGAAGTAACAAAGAAAATATGAATCAGCGGGAAGGATTAGCTCAAATTTCTTTTTACAAGAATCCCTATTATTGGTTGGATATGAGTCAGTATACAGCGTAAATCATTGGCAATGTCGAGTTTGCTTCAATAGTTTGTTTTTGCTGCAACAAAAGCTAATAACTCTCCTTCTCACAAATAAAAGTTCGAAACAGGTGTATATAATTGCAGTGTTTGCTGTGATATGCTAGGATACACTTTGTGATACTTGACCCAAAAATTTTATTTATCAATTTTATTAAAATGGTATTTAACAGCATCATTATTTTTTTATTTACAAAGCTTGCTCTTGAAGTACTACATTGCGTAATTACAGCGCTCTGCCGATATTTTACATTTTAAGAGTTGTCAACTATTCACTACTAATAATGATATATCAGAGAAAACTCTCTAAGTATGTGATGTCAAAATAAAGGTTTTCAGTTCTAAGAGGCGGTGAAGGAGACATAGTATGTCCGACAGTGCAGAGCTAGGCTAACGTCGACACGGATGGTGAAGTTACCTCTCACGATGTGCTTCCCAAAGTTGGAACCTACAATCTAGGTGAATGCTGGGATGGTCCCCAAACTCCGCCTCGTAAGCCACACGCTTCAATATATATATATATATATATATATATCATCCAGTAAACGAAGATTTACACTTATCGCAGATCAATGGCAACACAGACTTTCAACCTTTAGGGTGAGTATACTGGGTCTAAAAAACCCGGTTTGAATTCCGGCAGGATACACGTCAGTCCTTCTCCCCCTCTCACGATTTAGACTGAGCACCTGTGTAAAAGAGGGGGTCCTTAGATGACCGTATCGAAGAGGAAACTATAGTAATATCTGTTCACTTTGCATTCAATCGTTATGTGGTTTTTACGAATTGTCAAGATTAGTTACTGCCTGCTACATAATCTGTAGTTGACATTAAAGCCTACTGTAATACTTACTGAAACGGCTGGTATTATTTTGTAACATTTCTTCACGGTAATGGAAGATAAGTTCTTCAAACCCCTGACATCTTTAAGGTTTTAGTATAGTCATTTATAAAAGTCAGAATGTGATTAGATATATAACTAATAACTGCAACATTTCGTTTTCACTTCCAATTACTCGTATTCCCGACCGAGTAACTTCCATGTCGACAATTAATATAACTGTTAAAACTCCTGTAATTTTAGTGACATGAAATTTATCGTTTTAACGTTAATCATCTTCACGTAATTAAAACTTTTTGGCTTAAAGTATTAAATAAAATCATCGGCATGTTATGATGTAATCATGATATAAATTTTAGTCTCAAATTTATTTCTATTAAAACGAAAGTGGTCTAGTGACTCAATGGTTAAGACATCTACTGGAGATCAAAAGATCCCTGGTTCTATTCTCTGTTTCTGGGGGATTTTCAAAAGGCCTTTCACTCGTCCATCACCTCTGCACAGCGTGCTATGTACTGTGAAGTACACTAGTACTCTTCCGTTGCTCGGATTTTATTTTAAGTTGTAGATCTCCTTTACGCAGCAGGATTGCCGGGTTAGGTTATGTTAGTCACGATACATGCGCATGCGCAACAAATCGAAACTCTGCCAATAAGTGGCCGAACCCTTCGGGGATATTCTGGCCAATAATGCCATATGAATTATTTATTATTATATTAAAAAACCGAGCATCTTCAGTATTTTCTCAGCCATCCAAACGAAGAGGCATAGAGGTGTGAGTGGTCGGTTCGATACCGTAATTACACCATTAATCGACGTTTTTCGTACTGAAAAACATGTCGTCAGTACGCAGAAATTTCGCAGGAAAACTTTGTAAAACATAACAGGCGAATAGCTGTTGAAAGCAACGTGAAATTCTGAATTTTGTAGTAACTTCTTTTTACTGTTCATAATGATTAATTATAAAAGCACTGATTATTAAAGTACTGATGATGAGCGTACCACTCGTAGCAAGATTACAAGTATATAAATTCAATTTCATCTCCTATCATTCGCCATCGATGCGATTGAGCCATCGATGGTAAACTAACATTTTCAGCACTAAAATTACATTTTTACTGATATTAAATCAGAATTCTTAATTTAATTAGTCTTGTCCGATTTTTTGTGGCTTCGCATTGAGTATCTATTGCAGAAGAAATTCCATCCAGCGAACCAGCTTTATGACTACCAGTCAAGTACAGTTAAATGGAGATAATTATTTCCTGATCGTCACTGTATGATTTCTGATTTTTTTCTAAGGACAGTCAACAAACCAAAAGATGTCAAAGTAATAAAGCGAAACGGAGGAGTATATATGAACAAGATGCATTGAACAGAATTTTGAAAACAAATAAAAATTAATCCAGATAATTTATAGAATCGGTTGAAGCATTATTTAGTTATTTTCTAACAAAATACATAAAAGTCTATTGTTAGATACGACTGACAATGGTGACGCGTCAAACATTTCACCACAAATCAATTTTTTGCCAGACTTGATCCAGCCCATTTGGCGTGATTTCTGCGGATCCGTAATAATGAATGAAATCCCATTTAAAAATATTCGAGAGTTATTATGTCTGTGGAAGGAGACGGCTAAATAGTTATTCCTTCACAGCCAATCTATCGATCTGAGGAAAACATCAAGGGAATTCGGACCAGCTGTTAGAAAACAAATAGGGTAACTTACTGCGGGTAGTAAAGAGATATATCTTATTAATCTTCCTCTAACTGTGGGATGTGTTAATTTCCATTAATATCCTAAAACGCAAAACCTAAACACTTAGCAAGCACATTCCACAACAATGAAATTTACCATTCTTATCTTTGCATGCCTCTGACGCTTGACGTGCACATGAGGTACCAAGTGAATAAACTTTGAAGCGTTTTCCTATATAAATAAATTTCTTCCTTTTTTGAGTGTCCAGTTGCTAGACTCTGGCTAGATGTTTCGGTCTGGTGGTGGATGACGGTAATAGTAGGGTCTGACAATCGGGCCGACTTGAGATCGAATCTCCGGTTCAAATTTCGGTTTTCCATGTTTCCCGAATTCATTCTAGTTAAATATTGGAATGGTTCGATCAAAAAGTCGTAACAAAATTCCATCTCATTTCTTGCTTGCATCCTATCACAGTTGTAATGATATAGCCGTAGACAAGTCGTACAGGACGAAGAAAGAAATAGTTTTTCTCTGGATGTTTAACACGGACTCTTACGACTTCCTGGACACAAGTCGCCAGCGATTTGCTTGGCGTTGTTTTGAAGCAATATCCAGTTTTCGGACAGTGATGATCTGTGAATCGTGAAGTGATGAAGATACCGCAAATACAACAAATCACAAATGTGAGTATTTTATTTGCGAGCATATGTACACTGCAGACTGCACCAGATACCGACGGCATTATCATAGCTACCTGCGCACTCCAGAAATAGACCGCGGTGCATCTAGTGTACCGGACCTTTATAAATGATGCAGCTGGGCCGTAAATAAATAAAGCATGCCAAATTAACCGCGGAGCTCCATTATATGGTCGCTATTGACAAGCTCGCGCGGGATTGTGACGTGGCGAAAAATCGGGTTGAAATGTGGACAATTGAGTGACGGGAAAATCCTCGATCAATCACGAATTAATTAATAAATTAGTATCGGCTAGTGATAGAGAGCGCTGCCGCACTTCTAATTAATTAGGCCACGCGTGCTAATTTCACGGCACGAATAAAACACGCGTTATTGGCCGGCACAAACGTGTTTGCGTTCGAATGTAAATGAGATGTTTTGCGGCTCTCTCGATGCAAATCCCCCCCACGAAATATTTGTTTAATAACAGTGCCGTCCGAGCACTGCGGTGCTGTGGCCTGAATGCAGCGCAGTGTACACAAACCGGTCGCAAAATATTACCGCGATAAAATACTCACGGGGCAGTTCAGAAATATCTCTTAGCATCCTTCTGCATAATGACATTTATACTGTCTGCCGTAAAATTATGGGACACTATCAGCATAGAATTCATTAATGAAAAACGAAGCAAGTTGTTTCGAACTCCACAATATTAAAGGCTATTGAAAAACTTCTGATCTCAAGTTCCTTGATTATTTACAGTACTTTTGCGCCAAACGTTCCATATAAACCATAGGATCATTTACTGACGAAAAACTAAACATATTCAAATTATTATGGTTACTGAAAAATTTTATGGTTCATGAATTCATGTGCATTCGACTTTGGGTTGTAATTTTTCATAATAAGTTGACTAGAAGAGTAAACAGATCTATGTGGCTTTACTTGTACTTTTACCTCTTTCTTACAGCAATCTCAGTGTTAATTGTACTTTATGCGATAGAGATCAATTTTTACGTGAAAATATTACAGATGTGCTGTCCTGAATTTTCAAATATCATTGAATGTCAATTGCAATGATTTCAACATTTGTTTGTTAATTATTGTTACTTTCTATGCATAACTCTATTAATTATTTTTTTGAAAAATAATCAGCTTAGTGGCCAAAATATAGCAAATGACCTTTTTCAAACTTGAGTCTCTCAGTTATAATCAGGGACATTGTCTAGTCTAGTGAGGAAAAGTAATTTTCGCTGGACATTGTTGGTTAAAATTGATTTATTTTTAATTTCTCTAGCTTGCGTGAGTAGCTCCCTGTGAAGCTTCCCAATGACACCTGAAGCAATGGTATCGGTCCAACATGGAACATTGTGAAAAGCGGAAGTTAACAATGCATAGCTGCAAGGCAAGCTACCACTGAAGATTACAATCTGTTTGGGCACAAGTATGATTTTTTTTTATTAAGGTTTTTTGCCTTGTATGCGGTTATGTTGATCAATGACAAGAACAAAAATTGCAAACTGCAAATCTAAACAATTATATATATAAACAATCTCTACTGTTCACATAGAAACTGAACAACCTGCGTAAGGATTAGTGCGAAAAAGAGATCCAAGTTTTCCGATATAAAGTTGTGAATGAGACAATTCCTACGAACTGAAAACTCCATCGAATACATTTTAAGCCAACGGACAGTTGCAACCTCTATGGTAACATTGGTTTATGGTCTTATTATTACATCTCTTTTCCACTGGCGAAGACAAACCAAATAAAGATTTGGGTGCGGTATACTGTGCTCTCTATGATACGTACATATAACTCTTGTGGGATTTCCCATTATTCAAGAAGTACATCCACACTTTAAGACATTTCCAGGAACTAAAAACAATACTTTTGTATGGATTTTTGGACACTAAGTGTTCTGTATTATACAAAAAAGAATCTAAACTTTTTAGAATTCATGTCAAGCCCAAAAATCTTGTTATGGTTACTGAGGAAATCAAACTTCAAAAACTTTGTGGGATATCAAGGGACTACTTTAATTGTTGAGTGACAAATGCCATTCTAAAACCTTAATCTAACTGTAGTAAGAGTATAACATGTTCTCTGTACTATCATGGTTGGAGAAAGTAAAGTAATAGACCAAATCATAACTTATTCTACAGATTTCCATTGCGGTTACGCCTCTAGTGTGTTTTGCAGCGAGTCCGTAAAGCAGGCGAGTGCGGAGCAGATACGCTTCCACTTGTACCGGAGATCTTGCTCGCGGAATAATGCCGATGCAAATGGAGCTCGGGAGGCGCTCCTTAAGCCCCGCTCTCACTCTATGCAAATTCATCAGGCGACCGCATTCCGTTTGCGGAATAACGGAAATGAACGCTATTCTCAACACACACACACACACATTCGCGAAGCCTTTTGCGAATTCGCGGCATATGGCTGTATTGCAGTGAGTGTTTCAAATATACATTTCTCTTTAACTTTATGAATTAAAAATAACCTTCGGCGTAAGTCATTAACTAGGCTTTGAAGAATTATACTTTTCACGTGGTAATATTAAACGAAATTGAAGGATATTCTGTGGCTAAATATTTTATAGTTCCACTAAAGTAGTCGATTTCATTTCGTAGCTAGTTTGTATGTCTGGGGTTGGTTGACTATTTCTTCTTGATAAATCTTTCAGGGATATCTTTGGGTGTATCAGCACGTTAAGTCTTCCTTTGATACGTCTTCATTGTTCTGCGACAGTAACACTGTGATGAAACCTGAGGTCAATTTGAATACTGCTTTAAATGTCTCACACACACCCTTGAATTCCAAACAATACACACACACGCACACGCACACGGACACAAACATACACACGCACACCACACCTTCTCCACACATAATACTATGTCAATTGAATGCTGTTATTACAGGGGCTGGTGGACTAACAAGTCTGACTGCCCCGAAACCATTTAGTCAACGTATCCCATATACAATTTTTGTGTTTAACCACGTGTAAAACGTAACCAATGATACAGACACGAAAATATTGCTATGTTACATGAAAAACTACTATTGAACTATGGCCTCGATCAAGAGGAAAGTTATTAAAAGTAAATCTATGGATTTTTTTTTGCTATGGCTTTACGCCTCATCGACGTCGAGGCCATCAGAGGAGGGAAGGGACTGGGGGCAAGGAACGGAAAGGAATTCGGCCATGACCTTTTGAAGGAAGCATCCCGGCTTTCACTTTAAGTGATTTGGAGAAACCATGGAAAATAAAAATCTGGATGCCCGGATGCCTATTCGAACACGCGTACTCCGGAATGTGAGACCAGAGCCTTACCCCACGCCTACCACACTCGGTCTGTGAATATCACAACAAAAAATGGACGAAAAGAAAATTTTAACTGCATGTTCCTTAAACTAACAAAACGTCTCCACTCCTAAACTACATGCGACAGCGATGGGACGAGGAAGTCTATTGAGCGGGGCGGGGCGGGGGACGCGATTCTCACAGTAGTCGAAAGAGTTTTTTTTATCATTAGTAGACCTATTCATACAGTCAACTATCCCCGGGCTCCCTTAATTTCTTAAATGATGAATCTCGGTGATTATTTTTTATTTCATAGTTATTTACAACAACGATAAAAGATAAATATCATACTTCTCTGAGAAGAAATGTAAGGCACATATTACACTCATTACAGCGCGAGTCCGCTGTGAACAGCGTTTGTGTGACTCTGCTCTGCTCTCGCGTTGTGCTAATCAAAAACCACAACCAAACTTCTAAAATACAACGAAAAATCCTTCAGCTGTTCCACACCACCAACCAATTGCTGAAGCCAGTCGATTATTATTAAATTTTTCATAAATATTCTGAAACTTCGTAATTCCATTAAATTATTTTAAATTATGATTCAAATGATTTGAAGGTTCTGTGTATCAATATACATAAAATAAAGAATTTTTAACTACTGAAAATAAACCGAAGTAGAACATACAGTGGAGGACTTCTAACCTTGAGGTAATTAAAAGCGGCAGACGAATGAGAGCAACGAATGGGATAGGTTTTTAAGGAAACTGTCCCGGAAGTCGTCTGGAGTGATCTCGGGAAACCGATACTGTGTGGCCGGACGGGGATTCGAACCTTCATCCCTCAGAATGCGATCCCAGAGCGTTACCAACCACGCCTGATAGTAACTTCTTAACTAATTAATTGCTACAAAAATTCCTGCTCGCCCTCAAAACTATTTTACGTAATTTTCGAATGAAATTCTAACATAATAATAAGAAAGTCTTACATAAACTTCAATTCACAAAGTATTCCTTTTATCCATATGTAAATAACTAAACGATCGGCAACTATAAGGTCATCCCATACAGCACATGAAATTTTGACAACTTGAGTTCATTATCAAAATGAAGAATTCAGCATTTCCTAGGTGCTGAAGATATCTTTAGATGGACAGCATGATGGATCCTATTCAACGCTTGTGATCGTAGGAGACGAGAGCCGTACAGTGATCCTAGAACTATTTGATCAGTATATTGAAACCAATTTGGTACGTTTCAGCATAGCAGACTTTGTAATAGCTTTCAGTTTATTTTGATAAGAAAAAAACTCGGGCTTCTAGCAGCGTCAAAATCGCAACGTCTGACGATGTTGTGGAAGCTAGTACTATTTCCATCGTCAAGTCACCACGGAGCTTCAACTGTACTTGACCGCACGGCGTGCCATCCTTACTGACAACTGTATACAAACGAACTACCGTGCGGAAAACTTTAGTTGATGTTGAGCGGTGTCTTGACGATGGAATGAGTCTCCAGACGGTGCGACTTTGACGCGTTTAGAAGTCGCAGCGTTGTCGCCACGAAAGAATTTTGATTTGGTTGGGATACTTTTCAGGTTAACAAAAACAAACACGACAAAATATCCCTCCTCCTCTAGAAGACTGTGGTGCTGTGAGATTCTCTTCATCTTTGATGTTTGAGATTATACCACGTCAAATGTGTCCAGCGACGTGATATCTTCCGTACCGCTGATTTGTATTTTTTAATTTAAAAAAAAAAACAACAACAACCGAATTTTCAGTCTCCAATGATTCACTCAAAAGTTTAAATAAACCTCTCAGGTCTCTCATGCACTTAAAACAGAGCAAACAACTCGAGTGGACAACAAAGAATCTTTGCAAATGTAGCTCTACATTTGCACGAAACTGAGACCCCAACGTAGAGATGAAAGAAAGAAACACGTGAAGAAATTCGGTCGTTGGTTGTGTGAAGGAACGTTCCCGGCATTTGTAAGGAGTCGTTTCTGAAACCATGGAAGGCACTATCTGTATGATAGTTTCGGGAATCAAATATAGGTCCTAAGATCGAACGTTACTGCTCACCCACCAAGATGGATCTGAATATATCAACATGCATCTTAAACGACTAGAAAATTTTAATTTTATCCATCGATACTAAAATTTAGTTAAACTTAAAGTTTACTGGCCTTAGCATGAGTTTAGTATGGAACAACAGTTATTCATAAATCACATTCATTAATTATTATCTGTATGTCTGTTGCGCATAGTTTTTTTAATTTCCCAATTGGTAAGAATGTTCCTTTATAATTGTGCGTTTACTGAGTTTCCTCTCGGTGAACGTGAAAACATCAAACTGAAGTTCTGGTGATTTATTATGTGTACTGCAATAAAGAATTGATAGCGTTTCAAGAAATTGAGTCCAGCGACAAACATATTAAATCACTATTTTTTTCTCATGGCTCTATGCCTCGTCGACGTCGAGGCCGTTAGAGGACGGAAAGAGCAAGGAACGAGAAGGAATTCGGCCACGGCCTTTTGAAAGAATAACCCAGAGATCTGGCTGCGGTGATTTAGGGAAATCGCTGAAATTCGAAATCTGGATGATAGACTGGTATTCGAACGCGCGTCCTTCCGAATGCGAGACCGAGCGTGGTGGATGAGCGGTAAACGTTCTGGCTTCGCATTCAGGAGGACGCCGGTTAGAATCCCCAGATTTGGGTTTTCCATGGTTTTCTCAAATCACTCCAGGCGATGCGGGAATGCTTCCTTCAAAAGGCCATGGCCGAATTCCTTCTCGTTCCTTGTCCCGAGACCCATCCCGTCTCTAATGACCTCGACGTCGACGAGCGTAAAGCCATAAAGGGAAAAAAACGAATGTGAGGCCCATCGCGCTCGGTGAATGAGTAAGAGAAATGTTGAATGGGTTCTACAAAAAAAAATCAGCCTAATTATATGTGGCTGTATGAAGCAGGAACGAAGAGGATCTACCTCTTGCTTAGAGATAAACTACAGAATTATTCCGCTGTTTATAACTATAATCAGATTATAATTCTATTCGTAAATGTTAACAGTTATGTGCAAATTGTAACGACTGAGTGTGTTCCCTCGTCGAGGCAGTGCCGTGGAGGGTAATTGATTCCCGGCGTGCGGCCGCTAAGTGTCAGCCGGGCGGATGTATGGAGACTTTAAGGTAAGAGCTGCTGGATCCCGGGGATCTGTTCCCGGATTTAACTTCCCATAGCGGCCGCAATCCCGGCCAATCCTCCGGTATCCGCGGCGAGCTGGGCGGGCGGCCTGCAGTTAGGGGCGCCGGCCCTGCAGCCTATATACTCTGGCGCTTTCTCGCGGCACGCCCAACTGCTTCGACTACTTTTAACTTGGTTAAGGCCTCTTTTGTTTGCACTATTAGAGATGAAGAGTGAGATTATGTGCAGTGAAATTGAAAAGATCACCTGTACAGACAGCTGCTGTGAAGTTAAAGATGCTGTAATGTTTATTTCCATTATATTGATTCAGTGTTAGTATACCAGAAAAGAAAAAGGATGTTCCAAATAGCACACTCAGGATAAGTAAAACCAGTTAATAATGTAAGAAAAACTGATGCGCGAGTTTTAGTCGGTGGTTACGCGCAAGATACAATAGTATATACTAATGAACTTGATACAAATGGATAGAGGTGATATAAAGATGACAGGATATAACATTGACAGGATCCCTAAAATAATTCATCAACAATATCTAAAATATTTAAAAATAGTTCCTTGTTCTGTAAGTTTTTAAAGAACTGCAATTTCTGAGTCACACAGTATTGGTGACAAGCATTTAGTTATTTTAATAAAAAGATGCAATGCAGAAAATTTGGTTTAATTTTCATCGCAAAAGTTTTTTTAATATTATACGTACAGTTAACTTATTCTACAGTTTGACGTAGAATGCGAGCCAATTGACACATACAAAGCGAAGTTCACAAGACTTAAATGTCAGAATAAGAACGTAATATTTCTGAAATAAGTGGGATTAAACACCAAACAGTCGATGGTAATGCACTCTACCCGTGTTATATCTTAACCAACCAAAGTTACACTTTTAAAGAACTTTTTTTAAATAAAATGTTACTTTGTGGCAAGAAAAAGCGAATTAGTTTTGTTGATGCTATTATTTGGGCTTCATTAAAAACAGGGATAAAATGTGAACATTAATATTTCATCTACAACTTCCATAGAAATGTTAATAATCAAATATTAAAAAACGCAAGCGAATTGTGTAAACTATCAATTGCTCGTATTTCCATTAAGCAAATAATCAATAACGGTATTATACTTATATAATATTTACCGGTTTCACAAAAGGGAAGTGTATCAACAATTTCTTATTTCGTATAAGACAACATGTTTATTAAGAACTTCAAGGAACTTAATGCTCAAGAGTTTGTGTTGTACCGTTTCTCCGTCAATTTAGTATTGAATTTCAAAGCAAAACCGTTGCAGTACGCTGAAACTAAGCTGATGTCATCTAGTCTTGTTACACTTTTAACGTTGCTTTAAAGTGAATATTACACAATATCTCAGTGTGTTTAAAAACTAATCCCCTTTGATTTTCATTTTTACTTAAAACTATATGTTACCTCTTAAATATAAATCTGAAGTATCTATATTTACGGCAAAATGTATATGGTTAATTTATTTGAGAATTTTGCAGAGAGTAGGTGAACTGAGCGTTCCCATTAAAGAACTGTGGCAAACAATACTGAAGTTTATAAACAAGAAAACAAATACGAAAGCTGTATAAAAACGCTACGTATACGTGAGACATTATAAAAAAAAATATTAATAAAAAAAACAATGAAGCGTTTTGTTGAGTATATTGAAACGTATACGAATTTTTGGAACAGATTAATATGTTACGAGAGCTTACGTGGGTCGAAACAGACAACATAACAGCAGTTTGAATGTAGCACTAATTATGGTTTAGAAAAAAATATATTTTTTTTTAGTATTTTCTGAGTTTATTGCAAAGCTGTAGCAATATGACTTTTAGATTGTAGCTGCGCAATGAAATGATAAACACTTTTATAACATTTCTAAGTAAATAAATAATCAAGAAGAATTCTTCTACCGTAAGCGGCAATTTCAATATTTAGGTGAATGAGGTCGTTGATCTGATAAATGCTAAGACTCGTCTGTTAAAGAGTAATTGATGTAATACTGATGAACGGCACAGTATATTGAGGTACTGTAATCTTTGTTGCAATTCTGTACAAGTTGTAGATATAATAGAATCTTGTGAATGAAATTCGGTGCAATCTACGTGAGTAACTTATGATTTTATTACATTGAGAGATTTTCCTCACTACAGAAGTTTTGCTCCAACATAACAATAAAAATTCGAAACACAGAACTCGACTTTATCTTCGTAAAATATTTCTCCTGATACTACGGTCTTGTGTAGCTCCCTTTTCTGCACCAAATCTTGTCATTGCCGTATGTCCATTTTGGAGTCGGGTAATTATAACTCGTCCTCTTTTACTCCTTCCTTAAACATCCCATTCATGTACAAGTTTTGGTATTCTAGTATCTTCGTTCTATTACTTCACACCCAGCGTGGACAGTGAGCAGTTACGCTCTGGCCTTGCAGTTGATAGGCCATCCAGATTTTCCATGGTTTTCCAGAATCACACCAGGTGAATGCCGGGATGGTTCCTTCACAAGATTATGGCAGAATTCCTTCCCATTCCTAGTCCCCACTCTTTTACTGCCTCAACCTCGACGTCGACGAATAAAAGAGAAATAAATATGAATTCATAGATAACTTCTTTCACTTCCATTAGCTTTTTTATTTCGGTATTACTTACTTCTTCTTTCCTTGAAATTCTTGCTTATCTTCTAGAGAAATTAACTTCTAACTATTCCAACTTCTTAATATGTTTTTGATTAATTATCGAGGTTTCTGATCCCTGTAAGACTATACTCACCAAAAATGACTTAAATATAGTTATTTTTGTTCTATTTATAACATTCCTGCTCCATTGGATTGGATTGATCATCTCGTTTACCTTTCAGCCATTAGTAATTTCCATATTTGAATAACTTATTCAACGGCAAATTGTTGACGAAAGCAATTTCTAAATGATTCTGATTAAACAGTGGCAGTAATAGAACTGATACTTTCTGAATTTTTCTTGTATGGTTATGTCTAATATGTTAATATTAGTCTGGCGTTCTAATGTTCGCAATTAAAAATTAGTAAGCTGGCAATTAAAATGTGTACAAAATTTTCGATTTTTCCATAATTTATTCTGTTAAAGTTGATTAAACCAGTTCATACAAAACTTTCTTACTATAGAATATTTAGGCTGTAAGCTAATATCAGAGACAAAGCGGTGGAAGGACGTTATAGGAAGATGTGTGATAATGTTTTGAGCGGGAGGACTCCGGTTGTGTTGTGTCTGGAGGGAGGATTGGCGACTGGGTTGGCTGCCGTTTGGTCGGCGCTGTGCACACAGATAAAGTCAGTGGTCAGGCTGTCCGCCATACTTCCAATATGGCCAACTTAATCCGCGACCAAACATACACGCCACAGTAATCCGTCCAGCAGATTTATAGTCTTAATCATACGTGGATTAACTTTGTACAGGGCCGGCTTAAGCGCGCGGCGGAGTCCCCCCACCACGACTACCTGCCTACCTGTTCTGGCTGGACCGTCACTGCAAAAAATGATGTAATGTGTACCGAATACATTACTTAAGCCAACATGCGCGCTGTGGGGAGAAAGAGCGAGCCGGAGAGAGAGTGTAAAACGGCACCGAAACGGCCCGCAGGCGATGACGAAGCCGGTAAAATATTGGCTTGCGCGCATTAACACCTCTCTCGCACACACTCCAGGTGCTTGGAAAAACGATAAAATTCTATGGAAATTCAATTATATTTTGTTGAAATACTAGGTGCGGTGCGAATGTATATCCCCGGAATATCGGAATCTCTCCACCGAGTTCTCTGTCTCTCTCTCTCTTTGGGCGGAGAGAGGTAGCCGAAACAAAAAAATAAAGGGCTGCGGAAATTTAAATCGCTGCTAAGTGATATATAATTTTGGATCGCGTGTGTTAAAACGGTAGGCTCACGTGTTATTCCGGCTTGTTAATTCCGGAGAGAAAAATATTGGAATACCTTCAGCAGATTTTATCACGGGTCGAGTGACAGTTCTAATTCTTTTATTTTTGCTACGACAAATTGTTTTGACAAGTGCAGTTTACTTAAATTACTTAAGGCAGTAAATTGTCACCTAGTTCGACTCTAGTATATGCTCAGTTACCATTGTTGTTAATATAGCAAAATGACAATCTCAAAATTTTATTGACGTGTTCGTTATACTCATCTTCCACTAAAACTGAAAATCAAAGGGTCCAATTAATTTCTTCCATTAAAACTCAGTTACATTTAATAGTCTTGTGGATTTAAATATGTCACTCCTAACATTATCTGTGAAATAAGGTAACATGAACGACAGACGTAACAACAAGACTAAGAAGAGAACACTTTTGTATGGCTTCAGTCAACTATAGGTACCCGCTGTTACAAACAACTTATTTGTCTTACTGCATACTTGGCTATTATAAACCACAAGTATTTATTCATGCACTTTGCACCAATGAAAGTCCAAAATATATATTTCGCAACTTATTTGTTGATAAAACTTTATTTTCTTTGTAGATAGTGACTGAATGTTTTTTAAACATCTTAATTTCTTTTAGGTTATAGTTATCTATCAGTTCTTTTATTTTTTATTTTACAACGAAACTTTTAAGGTCAAATTGTAGTTGTTTCTCATTACTACTCTCGGACGTATGCAATTGATAGTCAGACAGCTATGTGCAATATAGTTTAGATACGGTTAAAACGACCGTTCTTATGCATTCAACTATGAGTAACAGCATCGTCGTCAAGTAATGCCCGTTTTCTTTAGCAATTATTCTTTATCAGTAGGGTTTATTACGCCTGTCTTGAAGTGTCATAAATAATTTCCTGTCAAAATTTCCTCTGCACGCTCATAGATACTTCTTATACTTCTTATCAATGTCACCATTTCGTTATGTAAGTTGTACATGTTGCTTTGCTATAAATTTCCGTTTAGACGCGTCACGATTTTAGAAAGCGGTTAAAATTTTTTCAATTGACAAGTGTTGTTAGTAAAGAATTATAATTGTTTTTCTGGGGATTTCGACGTATCATTAGAGTGCATATACTGTACATTGCTTTGTCAATTTTTCTTCATTTGCAAAAACCATCATAGACAGCTACGTGTTCAGTAAACTTCTACACTTACATGCATAACACAAAAATTAATGCTAATTATATTTTTCAGTCTCTTAAGTGAAATTCCTTATATTATGTCTTATATAAAATACTTCTCTATATAGGACTTTATTTTGAGTAAGATGAATTAATGTAAACTGCTACTGTACAAATTGACGGGCAAACTCTCTCTGTTTTAGAGAAAGAAATTTCTATAACGTACATACGGTTGGGACATATAACATGATTTACCGTATGGGAGTTTTCATTCGTCATTTCGCTAAGCCTTTAAAGTGTTTTTTGATGGTGTCATCACTCTACATTGTTCCTTTAATCAAGAGAATTTTCATTTGCCAGTAATTTTTCAAACAAAATACTACTAACTGGCCTCCCCTGTGAGTAACGAATCAGCATTTAGTCGTAGTTCTAATAAGCTTATTTTCAGCAATTGTCTTCCTTTTCGTTTATATAAAAATATATTTTATAATCACCACAGTGCGTGACTTCGATTCACAATCATATCTTTGAAAGCCGTTCCATTAAATGTAGATGGTTCTGAGTCAGCGCACTGTATTGGCTGGTTTTGTTATTTTTTTTATATAGCCTACTAATATATGAATGAGAGGTTTCTTAGGCTAATGACAAGTACTTCATTTCATTTATATCTGTATTTGGAATTTTTCCATTGTTATTACTTTCAAAATTAAATAAAAAAAACTGTAGCTTGTACCCATACAGCAGTAACACATTTCTCCTAAGGAGTTTCCAAGGCCAAGATCAGTAGCTGATATTAGTTTTATTAAAACAATGCCAAATTATAATGCTGTAAATATGAGATACTACAACGTGTATTGCCAGATGTATTTCGAAATTGAATTTGAAAACGTTGAAAAAATTACAGGTAGAAATGAGTTCATGAAAGTGTTCCCCACTTTTTTCCATGTTAGCATGCAGGCCTGTTTAATGGAGCTGGAAAATATTCATTATTGATAACATTCTGTATCCAACTTCAGTAGATAAAAAATCAACCATCTGCACCGTATAAACTCAGCATAACTTCATAAAATCGTATTTGTAATCCTGAATGATTTAAAGAAAGATGGAAAATCTCTCTTAGTGTGTAGATGCTTGTTAGGATCCTTAAATCTTCGAGGAGTAACACGTAAAATATTTAATCGATATATTAGAATACACGGAATGTCACACATTAATCAATACTCATTTTTCGCGACAGAACAGTTCCCTACATCTCAACCACATTGTGGTTTTACGACCATTTTCGAAACCAATTGATTCAAATGCGTAGGTGGTTAGCTCGACATAGGCATTGAGGGGGCGTCCGTTAATTACGTGAGGTGTTTTTCCGGTATTCAGGATCCCCCACCCCTCTAGTGGTGATATTTGGTGAAATCTGGTCGGACCGTCCCCCTCCTCCCCCTAAAGTCGGTCGGCATCCGCGTTGCCTGTAGACCTTTTTTTTATAAGTATTCTTCATGCTATAAGATTCTAGAACACAGATCTCTAACACCGCGTGTAGATGTACTGCGGCGGCTAACTAGAAGCACGGTAGTCTGAAAACTAGAGGTTTGTACCTATAGTTCAGTAAGTCTTTTATTTTTCAGAACTGCAGGAATCATGTATCGGAAATTATCATTCGTATTTTTCCTTCTTATAACTTAACGGAATAGCTGGTGTTACATAAAGTCTTATCATGTTACAATAAAAGCATTTCCAGAACTTCTTGTAGAAAATCTTCAGTACTGTTGCGCAGGAATCGCAGCTTATTAGTGAAGGAATGCATGGTGTTATGTGGCTGTACTTTATGCCTTATTCAGTTAAAATCTTTAAGAAACCTCACACCTGTTCATACTACTACTACTGCTACTACTACTACTACTACTACTACTACTAGTAGTAGTAGTAGTAGTAGTAGTAGTAGTACTCCGCGATTCGCTAAAAGTGGATGGCGGGTGGGTGGACGAAGGGATAGACAGGATATGGCGGGAGGCGCCTATGGGCTATTTTGAGAAACTATCCCGGCATTCGCCTAGAGTGGTCTGAGAAAATCACAGAAAACCCAGATCAGGATGGCAGGAGCGGTTTATCGAGACATACTCTTGTGGGATTCTACGTTTCCTCGCTCGATAAATCCTTCCTATTCCACTCCCCAAAATGAGTATAAAAATGAATCGGTTCGGGCCCTGATTTCTCTTATATTATTTTCTCGGTCATTGGTAGATGTGAATGTTGCTGGTAGTAATACGTGTTTGCTGTCATCCTGAAATACTAACAAAGACATGCCAACAATGCTGTCTCATACATACAGTGCTGAGATGAGAAGCTTAGATCAGTGCTGTGCAGTGTATTCTTTAGTTTGTTACCGAGCTGTGGGCCTGGCCATCCTCAGAGTGTAAATTGGCAGTGTGGCCTGTAAGCCGACCCGGAGGGCGTGTTGTTGGTTTGTTTACGTGGGCCGGTGACCGCGGCGTCTGGCTTGTCTCGGCCCGTTAATGGCGTCCAGTAAACCTATACGGCTACTTGTAGCGCGCAATAACAGATAACGGCCGGGCCACCCGCCGTCCCTGCTGCATTGTGTCACGCGTCAGCGAAACCACAAGAAACTGCTTCCTATCGCACGCCATTAGCCGCGATAAGAGTCAACGCTCACGCACCGCGCCGCACCCTCAGAGGAAAAGTCTGGAGAACTCCTCTCCTTCACCACCTGCCTCTTATGAGTTTTTACTCGTAGTTGGCACAGTCGAATTCGGAGCTTTTTTTTACGGTCGCGTACCCTTGCTGAAGCTGCCAAGTCGTACTAATTGAGAACGTGATGTGTTGCCACCTGATTGTGAAACGAGTAACTATATTCAGCGTGTAAAACCGCAGTGTGGATGGCCGGTAAGCGGGGTCATGGACTTGTGCCCGGTCCCGTTGTATCTCTCCGATCCACTGTGTGGCGCCTCAGCACACTCGCGGGTCGGAAATGGCTAGATAACTTGATAACTTCATAATCCTACATTAGGCTTACTAGTGCTAGTTAAATAAAATGGGCCCAATGGATGGTTAAGGAACTTTTAACAATGTTGGGGAGCGACATAACGTTCACTGTCTTACACCTGATGAAGACCATGTTGAGATGACAGCCGAAACGTTTTGTGTTTCAAATTCTGTTTATGGCTTTACGCCTCGTCGACATCGAGGTCGTTAGAGTGGAGAAAGAACCGGAAAGGTATTTGGCCACGGCCTTCTGAACGAACCATCATACCACTGGACTGAGTGATTTCGGGAAGCCATGGAAAAACGAAATCTGAATCGCTGGAAGAGGATTCGAACACTCATCCAGGCCCAAGTGTGCTGCTAACCCACCACGCTCGGCGTTTAAAAACTGACGCGGGTACATTTGTCGTCAACATATACATTGCGCTCCTAATTATGGTACACAGTCAAGCAGTTGGTGAGTCGTTACGTCGAGTCTCGGTGATGCCTCTTTAGGATAAACCGCTGTTTTCGATACCATTCTTGCAAGCAGTAAAGAAACTCGCAGAAAAATTATGTCACAAAATATATACATTAAAGTCACATGGTAATCACGGCTCCCATTGTTATCCGCGCAGGTAGAGCTCTGTATTTCAATTACAACCTTCGACATGTTCAGGCTTTTCCCGCCTTTCCTCCCCGGTACTCACTTCATAGAAGGTTGCTTTGGTTTGGGGACCATTCCGGATATTCACCTTTTAGGAAAAAACCCTCGGCTTCATCGCGAAGTGAACCTATTCGTCCACAACGTAGTCGGACGCTGTACCGCCTGCGTATAAATATCAAGCTATAATGGTTCGATCGGAATGGAATTTATAGTTTATTTGCTGATTTAACAGAAAGATACTTATGTAAATATTTGGCTATTTAATACGCCTTAAAAGTTATTTCGGACATCTTATTTCCCAACGGAAACTAGTAGTTTCACAGTTGAGAATTCATTCCAATCATAGCACTTGATAAGTTGTCTTCCCATATTCTTTCTGGTGGTCCTCTTTTTTAATGTTCGAATACACAGTCCAAGATATTCTTAGGCCACCTGTTAGCATTCGTATTATAAACTTGCTCATAACATCTCCAACGATTTTTTGTGCATTACCGATTATTGAAATACAGTTAGTTTTGTTAACTGTTTTAATTATCTCCTTGTCAAGATCGTATGTTATTAGATGCCATACGTGTCTGAAATTTTATTGTTGATTATCAGATAAATATTTTGTTTTTAACCCAATGACGTAAGTATTATTCTGTTGTTGATTTTTTAAGCTTACTATTATAAGCTATTTGTTTTCTGTGCCTCAGTGATAAAAGCAAAAGGATTTGTAGAACATTGTTGATGAGCTACTGTATGCGTTATTATATAATATGACTTTTGCTCACACTTACGTTTCGTAGCTATATGCATAAACGCTTTTTTAATATCTGCCGCTATTTTTCGTATCTCTATATTTCAACAATGTAGTTTAGCATCAACAGAACGGAATGCACATTTGTTGCTATTAATCTTAATATGCATATAACCTCCAACAAACATCATCTGTTCCTCTTTTTGATGTGAAGATAGCGAAAGTATTATTGCAATTCGCACCGCCTATATCCGCTGGATTGGTCATTTTGTTTCCAAACTTTTTTAAATGGAATTTAAACTTTACTTATAACTTATAAACATATTCTTCACTTTGTCAGGAACTTATTTTGTTTTATTAATACTATGAATTTTTCATAGTTTTTATTGAGCTTGCTTGGCAAAAATGGAATCCTTTTAATTTCATGTCCTTATGTCATGGCCTTGTAATTACCCCACTGATTGTGATGAAATTTCATAGGACTTCAAAAGAAATCTGTAAACAAATACTCATTTTTTTTTACAGTAACTGCCATCCGAAACAAGTGAAATGAAGTATTATAGTACCTCAACATACACGTAATAGAGAAATATTTTTTCGATTAATATGTTTTAAAAAATGCAATCAATGTTTTGTTTTTCCGTGGGGACTTTTTTATTTAGTTGTTTACTTCGCAAGTTATGAGCTCACAAAGCAATGCGACTTCATATTTAATTTTACGAAAATATGAATGAAATGACTGATAAAATTCAAGATGATTATACTCAAAACGACTTCTAACGAAGATTGTTTTGGATAAAATGCATTGGTACATATTTCTGGTCCATTACATAACACGCGAGCTGAAGGAATAAGTTTAATTTCTTTAATGAAAGGTCAGGGAGCCAACGCGTTAATGTGACGTCCTGTAAACTTCAGGTCCTCGGTTCGAATCCCAGCTGACCAGGCTTTCAGTGTGGTGCTGTCTAGAATAGTCCACGGTACGGTCCAGCCACAACAAATGCCGAAACTCTGTCACCAGGTGGTAACGATAAATAAACTATTTTAATTTGTTTGTTTACGGTACAGCAAGAGAAAATATATCAGACTTTCATTGAATTGTGTAAGTAATGAGAACTAAAACTGTTTTTGCCGTGGAAGCATGTGCCATGTGTGGTCAGTGATGTGCAGTTGAATTTTAATATTTAAAAAAGAGGAATGTACTATATTTCTTTAACAGTTTTAATTTTATATTATTCAAGTGTCTTATTCTTAAGCATATATATTCAGTGAACTTTTCCCATAGTTAAGTATATAATTTTACATGTTTTGCTACCAAAAGGCATAAAACTATGCCAATGGTTGTATTCTAATCTATTCAGACATTTATTTTCTTAAGTGATATATCATTACCAAAAGATGTCTTTTTTTTTTCAGAATAAATAAGAAACTAATTTAAGCGAAAGCTCATATTCATCCTAATAAGGTTATAAGTATAAAATAAAAATGAAACTTATATTTTTTTGCTAGCGAATTAAGTTTTGCAAATCCTAGATTCTCTGATAATGTAACAACACTTCCCAACTTTCAAACGCGATTATGTATGATATGTATCTGTTACAAACTGATTATTGTGGAGAAGTTATGGTTATTTTGTTCTTCAGGAAATGTGAACAGCGGAGTAGTAAATTACGATCCTTCCGTCTGTCTTTCTTTGCTTTTCTTGGCGAGACTTGGAAAGCATTCCACCAGAGCTGTTTAAATTAGATTTGAGCAAGTCAAAGATATGTTTACATAACCATGGATAAAGTTAGACATGCTAGCTTAGAGGATATACTGTATTTTGAAACAAGTCTCCGTCTTTTTACTTTCTCAAAGCTTCAGCTACATTCATACAGAAGACGACCATGCTGACATTTCTCGGTAGGCTACAAGGCCTTGTGGGATTACTGCATGCTCAATGTAGGCTCAGCGTTGAGTGAAGTGCGATGTAGCTGTAATTTAGTAGACAGGACTTATGCCTGACCTCTTTATTTCCAAAACATTCATATGTGTATGAATATTACATGCCATATTTTCGGTGGTGGTTTTCGTTCACATCAATTTGTCTGAGAAACTTAACATCACAAAATAAACCGCAGTGTTCCAACCTACCACATTTTGTTAAATATCAACAGCATGCGCTTTAAACTGGAAAATATCCAAACCGATTCTTTCAGTTTCTATTTAGTCTAATTCAATTAAAGTGTTACATAAACAAAGCTTTATCTAGCTTCAAAGTAGTATATGACGTATCGGGAAGGTATAATTGAACCTCCTCTGACGAACAGTACGAAAACTGATAAGTTCTTTCGTATTTATTTAACAAATTTTATACTTGATGGCTTTAGTCAAAATTACTATGTGGATGTAACAAAAGTGGTATGAATATTAACTGGTTATATATGACGGTAACCTATGGGACGTGAATTTCTTGACATTTTTTGAGGGAAACTAATTAAAACAACAAATCAGACGTAATATGTTTTTAATCAGCGCAATACGTTACCGATTTTTTTTATTTTCATTAGAGGTAAAAGGTTGCTGTAAATCTTTTTCTGCTCCAGTCTATTCATGCAGTGCGTTTAGGCCATCTTTTGCTTCTAAAAGTTTTTTTTTTTTTAACTGCTTTACGTCTCTTAACAGTGAGGTCTTTAGAGACGGGAAATGATGGGGGCAAGGAATGGGAAGGAATTCGGCAATGGCCTTTTGAAGGAAGCATCCCGGCATTTGCCTGGAGTGATTTTGGGAAACCATGGAAAACTCAAATCTGGATGCCCAGACGAGGATTCAAAACCGCCGTCCTCCCCTGTTACACCACCACTTCAGTTAAAAGTTTTTTTTTTTTTTTTTTTTTTTTTTTTTTTTTTTTTTTTTTTTTTTTTTTTAGAAAAAGTAGAAGTAAAAATATTTTTAAATTGTATTGAAAACTGCAAAAAATTTCATTCAGGGGCTTGCAGCTAACGCTGAATGGAACATATAATTTAAAGACCACATTAGCATTTTCGGTGAATACAATAAAGCGAGTAAAAATTCAATTAATACGAAGTTTAAATTCTAAGTTATAGTCTCTGTAATATATTATAATTTGAAATTTCCGCGATAGTTTCAGAATATAAGTTTTCTGGATTATTCTACATAAGAAATATATGAATACTTGAAAATGTACTGTACATAAAATTCCGCAGGAACCTAATTGCGCGAATAATGAGACCAATTCTATGATCATAAAACCGAATTACTGTTTTTATTTCTTGCTACGCACCAGGTTTATTAAGACCAAGGGATGTGATAGTAATAATCAAAAAGCCAAGAATTATCACATTTGTCTCAACGTTTTAAACAGATCAGAACTTTTATAAATATCTTCACGGGATTAAGGCTGCGTCACCAATGCTCCTCCTTCTGCCCAACGTATCGATCAAGCCCAAGGTCATCTTCAGGGGACTAAGCCACCTTCTGAGTATACTAGGAGGAGCTTTGATGACGCAGCGTTAATCTCGTGAAGATATTTATAACTGTATGAAGGCTGCGAAAACAGAAAAATCTTTTGTAGATCGTTAATTTTTATGTGAATGTTCATGGCTTCTAGAATTTTTATTATCTTGATTTTAGGATTTGTATTAATTTTAAAGTATTTATTCTCTGTTTGTATCCATTGTTATTTGCAGTAGTAACTACCAGGCGAATATATTCAATGAAGGCAGTAGTATACTTAATAACAGCATTTTTCAGGTAATAAATACGAGTGGTCTGGTGGCTCATAGGCTAAGGCGCCTGACTGGAGTTCGAGAAGTCTACGGTTTGAATCGCCACGTTGGATGGAATTTTCGAAGTTCCTTAACCTGACATTCACCGTTGGGAATTGTGTTTTATACTCATTCCTTTAAAATCCAATAGCAATAATGCTTCTGTCTTTATGGTCCTACTCAATTTCCCAGTGGCTCTTAGGATTTTTTTTTCTGTTCTTGCATTTACGCTAATAACCCCTTTTTACTGATATTCTCATTCAACGTCTGTGAAATTACATATAATTAGTTCCTAGTATCTATAATCCGAAATGAGTATAAACATCGTGAGCGTGGCTCAACAGATAAAACGTTCAAGAAAGATAGTGGAATTTAAATGGTTCAAAGCACGCTGCAGTCTCATAGGAAATGATGTAGCGAATCGATGCGCTAACCAAGATGCTTGGAACAGTCCTTTACCAGACTTGGTGTTGTCAAAAGTAACATGAACATCAAATGGAACACTCACAATTAGAGCCCAACAGCAAGGGCGCATAAAGACGGAGATTTCTTCCTGTCCATGGTATGACGTCTATAAATGTCTTCGCAGACTTAGCACTTGTGTTGCTAGACTAAAATTCAACTATAGCTGCTTCAAGTAACACCTTCACAGATTACATTTAGCAGACAAAACTAACTGCCACTGCGAGATGATTGAAGATATAAACTACCTCCTCCCTGGCTGTCGGTTGAAAAAGTTAGGGATCTTTATTTTTTTTATCTGCTTAACGTTTCTCTAACAGCGAGGTCTTTAGAGACGGGAAAGGATGGGGGGCAAAGAATGGGAAAGAATTCGGCCATGGCCTTTTGAAGGAAGCATCCCAGCATTTGCCTCGAGTGATTTGGGAAACCATGGAAAACCCAAATCTGGATGCCCGGTCGCGGAGTTAGGGATCGATCACATCATAGACAGCCTCATGAAAGAAGGAATTCCGCTGCTCCTTGTGCTGCCTCACTCCCGGCACGGGACGACGATCCAGTTTATGAGATTTTATACCAGCATATTGGAAATAAATAACTATCGTTACTAGATAGTTACTTGTTTGTTGATGTTATTCGGTAAAATGAAAATGGTTACATGGGCGCAAGCCTAAAAAACGAGAACACCAGGATGCTTCCACGGTTCCGATTCCATGTTAACAAGTAGGTCAACTATATCCGGTAGAATTACCGCTTAGGATAGGCGGTTTGCGCACCTGGTAATAACTGTCAACCAGGTCCTAAAAAGACCACACGAAATTGTTATTATCAGTAGATATGTAAGTGCTCTTTGGTGATCTTGCTATAGATTTGTAGTTTTTTTTTTACTTACATAATCTCCTTATAAAAGGAAATAATTTAAATCTAGAAAAACTAAAATAATGGTTAGAAAATCTAATTAAAATCTTCTACTGAATTTCCAGCACCGTTTTGTGGTTCAGTATTATAAAGCCTCCGAGAAAATTATATTTAAGGTAGAATACAGCTGCACGTTAAGTCCAGAAGATCATCTAATGGTCAGATTACGATCATTTCAACCATAATCAGAGAAATATTTTATTTTTCTTATTAGTCTAGTAAGTCTTCGCTAGGGAACAGTCAGTTAAATTAATACGAATTTCTCAAGGACTCTACAGTTTGATACGTCTGCAGAAATTTAATTATGTTCAGATACTAAATTTTCTAGTTCGAGCGGCAACGGTGAGCGGCATTCGTATCGAGGAATTGACTGTAGTGCATAATCTGTAAATACAGGTACGTCAAGTTGTGATATTTACAACTTGCCACATACAAGATACGTATTAAAGACATCAGAGTACGTAATCCTGCTTGCGTGAGGCACGATTCGAACTTGATCGCTTGCGCCGCGTGTGACTCAGATGGTTATTCATTTTTATGTATGTGATTGTATAAAAAACAAGTTATATCAGTGGCGAGATCTGACTTTTGTCTGTGAGGAACGTCATCGGTTAAGGAGAAACACTCAGTGTCTGTTCTTACATAAAGGAGATCACCGGACCAAGGTTGCTCTTTGGTTGGAAAATTCATCGTCAATAGTCCAGTCACCTCAAGAATAAAGCGGACATTAATGCAAGGTCTTAGTCCAAAGGTGTTGAATTTTGCAGCTCCATATATCGCTCCTTGGCAATCAAACATCGGATAAAGATAAATTTTTCCACCACTGGGAAACATTGCAGATTTCGTATGGTCAATTAGCTTCTCGAAACTCTGAGTTAGTTACATAAGAACAGGATGACAGTTTCCTTTAGGCGACCGGCTTAGCAAAAATGACTCTGATTCTACAACTGGAGGAACTGCTTTAGTAGTCACTCAGTTACAACCACAGTTAAGAAATGTTGTAGGCTATGATCTCGCCGTGGTCTTGCTTTTTTCCGATCCTTTTTTACGTGGTCATAAAATCATCTCCACTTGGCCCAATATTTAGAAGGTATTTTTTAAATAAAAAAATCTATTGTCCAGCTTACGGAAATAAACTTTTGTCATCAAATTCATTTCCTTTCTCATTAACTTTGACCTCCATCCCGAATCCTTGTTTCCCTTGTGGTTAAGTTAGCTACCTCTCCCGTTAGTTTGTTTTCGTAAACGGAAACGTGTGTTAATGTTGCGCGGAGAATGTGCAATTTTGAGGAAATTATTGTAAAACACAATCAAAGTGTGCTAATGACATTACATCAAAAGTGAAATATTAATTGGTAACAATATTAATTTATCTTTTAAGTGCAATGTGCATTCCGGCTATCGACGCATTATAGAAGAGAGTAATATTCTATTAAATAATAAGGATTTATCTGTAAAAGCGTAGAAATAGCGATATTGTGGCAAAGTCCAAGTCACCACATTATTTTCACAGGGGGCAGAGGTTAGCGTCAATAGCAGACAACGGATTTACTAAGTGAAGAGAATTAGGTCCTCGTTTGGCAGAACTAGTGGGTAGCTCTGGGATGTCTCCTTAACTGAGGCAACAGGAGTTAGATCTGTTTTGCCTATTTGTCAGCCCCAGTTCTTATTTTAACTGCTAGGTGTTGTATTTCCATTTGAACTATTTCAAATGTCGATGTAACCTGGAGTATTGAGCTCTTTCATTCTAATTTGTCAGTATGTGTTTGGAATGGGAATATCAAATTGTTAAATGAACGTAAAACTGTTAAACTAATGAAATGGGTAAAAACCATTTTACTCTTATTATTTTTAATGCATGCCATATGGCCTTCTCATTCATACACCCAGTAACGATTTCGTCTATGCTCTCTCAAGTGACTGTGTTACTTCTGTAATAGTACGGACGACAGAGGCGAACACAAAATATGCCCTCGGTTGAAATCGAACCCTAAACCATTGCTACGTGGACCCAACACTCTAGCCCTTCTGCTGCTTCACATTTTGAGGTGGCTGCACGATTGATTGGCGCGACAGCTCTATGTGAGATACTATGTCTTCCCTGGGTTGGACGGCGGAGATGTGGAGAATTTCTGTGGGGTTGGATGCACGACTCATGTTTCCTGCCACGCCTTTTAGCACCAAGGACCAGACTTTGTATAGTGCTACAAAAGAGTAAGACAAGTTTTCAAATGCCCTAAAAGTGCCACTGAGTAAATACCATACTAGAAAAAGACTTGATAAATGATCCAGGCAAACTTAAAGAGTGTGAGATTTGTGTATTTACCATATCCTGTAGTCATAACAAAATCTGTGGATTGTCAAATAAATACTTGTTGTGAACCCATTTTTATCCTTTGTATCCCACTGAGATTTGTCATGTGCTTAACACAATATTGATAACATGCTAAATAATAGTGATATCGAGCAAAATATGCTGGCTGGCGCAATACAGTATGCCAATCAAGTTCAAAACATTACGACACCCATCAGGCGATTTTTATAAGACATTAATAAAGCAGTAAATCTCGGCTGCAGTTACATGATGCTGTTATGACTGGGGTTCGTTGAGGCAACCATAACCCGCTTACAAATGATAACGTTAATCTTATTATCAGTTGGTAATTAATAGTCTAGTAATAAAACTGTTGTAACAATAAGGGATCGTGACCGAGCTTGGTGGGTGAGCGGTAACGCTCTGGTCTCACATCAGGGAGGACGTATGGTCGAATCCCCGTCCGGCCAACCAGATTTGGGTTTTCCATGGTTTTCTCAAATCACTCCATGAGAATGTCGGGATTGCTTCTTCAAAAGGTCATGGTTGAACACATTTCATTCCATGCCGCCATTGTTTTTCCGCTCCTAATGACCTCGACGAGTCGTAAGGCCAGAAGCGAAACAAATTAAAAGGGAGAAGGGGAGTCGTGAGCGTGTAGGACATGTTCAGGCAGAGAGAAAGTCGCACTCACCCGCACTCTGGCCTCGGTGAGGTTGGTCCACATGGCTATCTCCTCGCGGGTGCTCATGTCGGGGTAGCGGTTCCTCGCGAACGTCGCCTCCAGCTCCTGCAGCTGCTGCGACGTGAAGTGCGTGCGTTGCCGTCGCTGGCGCTTGTTCTTCTTGTCGTTCTTGCCGCCGGCGGCATTGGCGTCGTCGGCCGCCGCGCCGCCCCCGCCGCTGCCGGTGCCGTCCGCCCCCGGGCCGCCCCCGCCGCTGGCGTCAGCACCGCCCCCGCCGCTGCCCGCCTCCGTCTTCACTGTGGGCGCCGGGTCGACGGCGAGGACTCGGCCTCCAGCTGTGAACATGCCACCTACCAGACTCACTACAGTCGCCCGCTCCACAACACAACTCCGCACAGGAGACGGAGAAATTCATCATTATATAACAAAGTAAAATATGAAATACGCCACATCATGTTACTGCCGCAATACTTACAACATCATATAAACAATATATATCACACAAACTTGCAACTGTTTATTTAAATGTAAATATATTTTTATTACTTGTAAACACTGTTTTAAATAACAATAATAATAGTACTGTTTTGAATACTATTATTTTGAATTTTTATAGCAAAAAGTGCTCATATAAAAATCTTGAAATAAAGCTCAGTCCTGAAACTAGGATGTATGTATACCGAGAGTGGTGGGCGAACGGTTAACGTTCTGGCCTCGCATTTGGGAGGACGTGGGTTCGAATTCCCGTCCGGGCGTCCAGATTTGGGTTTTCCATGGTTTCCCCAAATCACTCCAGGCGAATGCCGGTATGCTTCCTTCCCATTCCTTGCCCTCAGTCCCATCCCGCCTCTAATGACCTTAGCCGTCGACGAGGAGTAAAGCGAAAAGTAAAAATAAAAAAATAAAAATAAAAAAAAAGGAATGTATATACGTGATTGAAGCCTGGTATTGAGCTATAGAGGAATCATCAGAAAGTTCTTGGATGCAATAAAAAACAACAGAACAGTTGAAATTAAGAAGTAATATGGATATATACCGGAACATAGAAAAATAAAACAAAGAAAAAGGTCTAAGATCGAAGTTTTTCACGGCGTTGTGTATAAATAAACTCTTCTCGGGCTTCCAGCCGAGTTCAGATGTCACACTTGTGGGTCGTTTCGAAGGCGTCTATCTCAGATCTCATTTTCAAACAAATGTTAATGATTAACTGTTTGTTTCCGCGGCAGCGGGTAAACGGTGGATGACAAAAACCAACACAGCGCGATGACGTCATCCACTCTTCTGCTCGTTACCGAGGTGAAACTGTTTCAGCATTTTAATAGCCGGGTTCCAGACCGCATTGAGTTGATAACCAGTGTCCCTGTTAACTAATGAGTCAGTTGTTCTGATTTCTACAGCTTCTGTAATAGCACTGGCCCAAAAATCTTTGACCCAGGCTAAAATTATAGTTTTTTCAAAATCAAATGTATCACCTTCTTGCGCGTAAACAAACAGTTAATAATTCACATTTGATTGAAAATGAGGGCTGAGATAGACGCCTTCGAAACGTTCCACAAGTGTGATATCTTTACGAGGCTGCAAGGTCGAGAAGAGTTTATTTAAACAAAAATGCGATTTCTGTTTCTTGGACATATCTATTGAATGGATCATAACAGATTAACAGAAGAGATATTCATTTACATTTGGATAAAAAAAATCAACAATATGCTGGACTCAAGAGGTTGTAACAGTACAGCAATATCGTTGGACTATCGATACTGGCAACTGCTGAAAGACTATTATGACAGGAGAAGATGGCGACAGTGGGGTAATAGTGACAGTGTGGAGTGGAAGTTATAAGAGTGTGTACTGTAGTGGAAGTGAGCGTAAAACATAGAGCGGAACATGGAACTTCTTTGACGTAACTGTGAAGTGCGAAATGAATTCGCTGTGACCACAAACAATTCTTAAGTGTAACTGAAGAACATTTGCGGGAATGAAATCATAACTTTGAACAGAGAGACTATTCGCTACGGTTTGATATGCGAGTGAGTAGTATCGCTTCCAACTATGGACCCTGCTGTCTTCGGAAATGAAGTCCCGTCAATTTAAATGAACTGGTTGTTAACTTTGGCGACTTGTTTTTGCTTTGTTGTTTCTACATTAATGAATGTCTACAAACGGTAAACTTTATAACTAGTTGTTGTGTGTTGTCATGTTGCTACACCTATGACTTTTCTAGTAATCAGCCAAGGTTATTAGAGGAATGTACAGTATTAATTACTAGTGCAAACTTCTCATTTAATGGCGCTATGTTCAGAAGTGAACTAGATGCAATTTCTTTCAAACCAGTACATGAACTACGCAGAAGACTGAAATTAGCCCACTTAACCAATTCATTACTTAAAAGGTCAAGGAAGATATGGAATAAAAATAATGTAAGAAATGAGGAAAATATGGAAAGAAAGATTTTTAGAAAGAAGGTATTTAGTATAGAAGTATTCCAAGGCAAAAGAGGAAAAACATCCAGTTCGAAATGAGAAGAGAATGAAGAAACGCAGTGAAATTTTGAACGAATATTGGACTGAACGGAATAAAAACAACAACAAGAGATGAAGAATTAAAATTGGTACGTATTCCCAGTAGGCTTCGTCGGAAAGAAGAGACAGTACTGTATTTAAGCATCCTTGATAGCAAGTAATAAAGCGGTTCTCAGGAGATCCAATGACAAGGAAACTGGATGATCAAGAAAGAGTCATCTATTGGAAGCGGCAAGAACTGAGCTGCAAAAAGATAATACTTTGAGTGGTTGACATTAAGTTGTCAGAAAGACGAGTGGTATAAAAAGAAAAGTGAAATATTTTTAATATAAGGCTGTGGAATAAATGTATAATTAAGTGAAACCTGTAGTGACTGATATTGGTCAAAAAGTTGACGAATCTCTTTACCTACACAAGAAGAAAAGTGGAGTATAATTTTTCCGTTTCTAGTAAAAAGAAATATTTGATATAAAATGTAACCAATTAATAACAGAGGACGCAAAATGTACTCTTTTTGCTAGGAAGATTCACAGAAATTGATAAGAAGTAAATTTTTGTATTTACAGCGAGAGACGATTTGCAGTAGTAATTTATGCGTCATATTGTAAGTAAATGAAGTAGTAAGAAGACTTCTAGCATAGGTTGACCGTTACAAACTGTATTTATACACGATGCACGAAATTATTTTGTAGATACTTCTGAAAGAAATTATTCTAAAGCGTAGAAGGCTCTGTCAATTATTAATTCATTGGACTTTGTTTCTCAAATTAATCCTAGCCCTCGCAGACATTGAAGTTGCATTGAGAATTTATTGAAGATTCGCATGCTGGGCAGCTGACTCCTTCTTCAACAAATGACAACGACTTGATGTCATTGCGAAGACAATTTTTACTTCTAGGACTGTAATTGTATGTTTGAAATATATTTCAAGCGAAGTATAATTGGTGAGCACAAAGCTCCAGTCGGTCACTAATTTTGAACAGCTCTCTGCACGAAGTTTTACTGCTTGTCCCACGCATAATTATTATTGCTCGCTTCTGAGCTCTGAATATTTTATCCCTATGAGTTAAATTCCCCCTGAAGATTGAATTCTACATTAAGAAGTGGAAAGTAAGCAATATAAACTGGTATTTACATGCTAAGATTATTGAAATTATGTGATTTGCAGATGTGGCTGCATTCATTAGCCTTAGGAATTTTACAGCCTCCACCTCTTTAATAAACTTGCCTGCAAATCTTAAAAGTAAACTGTGTGACCTACAGGATTACATTATCAAAGCTGAAAGATTTCTACCAGCTTCCTAAATAAAATGAGGAGGCTTACAGCTGTGTACCGGGTTACAGAACACAGTTAGTGTTGCTATTGGACGGGAAGAAAAGCTGCAACACGGATCACTGTAGATGGAAATATATTTCAGTCATGGGACATGTTGTGAGGTGCGTCTCATGTAGTCTGCTGAAACAAAGTAAGATAAAAACGTCTGTCAAGTGTAAAGCTCTTAACTACAACGACGATATGACTCGTAAGAAATAGTACTGCTGCTAATCCAGGTAAGCAGAGGATGTGTGCGTCACAATGTCTTGCATGTCGTGCAATGTGTCTGCATCCGCTGAACACTAACCAGCATTAGGACCATTTGTTGTTTGTAAACACAACTCAACATTCAAGAAGAATTTTTTCCAGCTGATTCACCCGCGCAGACCTAGTAATGCGTTTGCCTTTTTTTTTCTTTTTTTTTTTTTTCTTCCAGTAGTAAAGCATAAACGTTTGTAATTATTATGTTTGTTTTTTGTTTTTGTTTTTTAACTGCTTAACGTCTCCTATAACAACTAGGTCTTTAGAGACGGGAAAGGATGGGGGGCGAGGAATGGGAAGGAATTCGGCCATGCCCTTTTGAAGGAAGCATCCCGGCATTCAGCTGGAGTGATTTGGGGAATTATGTTTGTAAGGTATTCCAGAATTTCGTTATGCTTCTTGGTGCGTTAATCTTTAATTTAATTTAATTGCAATGGAGCACAGGCTGCGGTGGCAATTTTCCTACACCCTATCCTGCACCCAACTACATTTGCTTTCTATAAATTTTATCTTTAAATTCTTTCAACGTTTTCGGTAAATTATTCATCATTTCTCTTGGTAACTCATTCCAATCCCTGACACCCTTACCTAAAAAAGAGAATCTTCCCACACCTTTGTACCTGAAATTGAGTGTCAGCTTGTGGTCATGGTTATCTTTTCCCTTGCATAATGGTTTGATGAACGTGTATTCTAACGTGCTGTATTGCAGCAAACTAAAGAAATAGTTAGCCAAAGTTAAGTAGCGGAAATACGATACCGACCTAATCCAAAGGGTTTAGTGTTTGTATTGTAGCGTGATCTTTGGTTGATATCTTGAAGTTTTCATTTGAGATGCAGTGTGATCTGTGGCACCCATTTGTTCTCGGTACGAACGTATTATCATTTCTTGCTGACTTAAAGTCGTATGATATACCGCAAAATTTAGGTACACCATATGCTTTTCAAATGTAAAAATCCGATCCAGATTGGTTTCGCAGTATTAGAGCGATGCTTAAATAAATAAACAGACAGACGCAATCCGTTTACATATTTATAATAGTATAGTCAAAGTATTTCGATAACTTAAGAGAGGCGTTGTTACACCATTCCAAAAAGTATTCAGTGAATCTCCTGCCGTTGTAGCGCAGTGCAGCGACCGCATATATTTCAATAAATGGTTGATGTAAGCCATGAAACTGATTTCTACCATAGAAATAAGACATTCCTTTCAAAGTACACGCAAATCTTCAATTTTCTATGTAGATACCGATCTGTAGGATATGCATACAGAGCCATATCACGAAACCTAGTGCAATGTCATAGAAGGTACGTTCAATAAAAAACTGTTTAACTATTGTAGCCGATAATCTTGCACTTTTCCAGAGAATAACTTAGGAAGGTATAGTGAATATGCGGATCAGTCATGAGAATTGTTGCCACTGCTGTATGTTCTGATACCTACCTGTTTATTTTCACGTTATTGCAGCTATTTTTATGTATCCAATACCTCGGGTCTCTTCAGTACACACCAGCAGTAAATTCATTCCTTAATAATATCGGGAAACATGTTTACAGTCACTCAAAGTTCTCTTATTCCAATATTTTATTTCTGCTATAGACAGTAGAACAACCTTTTGACATGCCGAATGAACGGCACCATTCAGTTCGTAAATACAAAAAGCATTTATATGGGTACTAGAATTTGTCCGCTGCTTTGCTCGTGTGTTCTTTTGTATGTATAGAAATTCTTTGACGATTTTATTCTATTACCAAATATTATCTTGCAGAGGCATGAATATCATTATTTCAGTAGCATATAAGTAGTTCCAGCGGACCAAGTTTCGATCGCGAAACAGTGAATGCTTTAATGCACATGTGACCGAAGCTATGATTTTCGAAAGGAAACATTAGCGAAGTTTGCGGTTACTTTGAAATGCAGCCAAGAATTATTTTTAATTTCCTTTGCTGTCAATAATGCCATATGACTAATGTCATTATTTCAGCCATATGTGATTAATTCCAACGGGTAAAGATTCGATCGCGATACAGTGAATGTATTAATGCACATGTAACAGTAGCAATGATTTCGGAACAGCCATATTACCGGAGGTTGTGATTAGGTTGAAATGCAATCTGGACCAGAATGATAACTGATACGCTTTCTTAAAAGCATAAGGCACGATGGATTTAGTTTTATAATTTACGCGGTATAGCATTAGGTTTTGAATTATTTTTTTTATTTTCTTTGCTTGGTACAACGCTCTATTACTTATGTCATCGTTTCAGTGGCAAATAAGTAGTCCCAGCGGACAAGTTTCGATTGCGAAACAGTGAATATATTAATGAGAATGTGACAGAAGCTATAATTTTCGAACGGAAACTTTAGGGTAGTCTGTGATTAGGTAGAAATGCAGCCTGGACCATAATAACAACTGACAAGTTTTGTTAAGCGTAAAGCACGATGGATATAGTTTTATAATTTCGAGAAAAAATTGTATTCCGAATCCATATGATATGCAGGGGAGAAGAATCACAAATTAAAGTTTTTTCTTTTTTAAAAATGAACATTGTACAGCATTCAGCGTCGGCTGCAAACATATAGTACCAGAGACAAATTTTGTAGCTGCCAAAGATATTAAAATCATCTCGGTGATTGGGTTTGCGGTATATTAGTCAAGCATATTACGTTTGGTTCACATATGCCGTAAATTTTAATGTTTTAAATGTCGGATAACTGATTAAATAAATAGCGGAAGTCAAGAAACGAAACATAATCATAAGAAAAGTGAACTTTTCTCAGTTTTTCTTGAAAGCAATGAACATCTCAAATAAAGTGTGATCCGTCGTCCACAATTCTCCGTCTCGAAATGATTTACTTTATCCACCCCTTCGGTTCATTAGCTATTTTCGCAGATTTTGATTTGGACCATTAACTCTAAAAGTTTGATAACACCATCCAGATGAATACAGTAGTTTTTGGGTGATACCGTTTCACGCCCCTGAGACACACGCAGCTTGTTCACAAATTTATAATAGTATTCTATAGGTTCAATTCAAACAGGATCTTAATTGTGTTGCATAACGAAACTGTTGTATGATGAACTATGATTCTTTCTCTAAATAAATTACTGTTACAACAATAACGCGGTGCAAGCGTTTCATAAGTCCTTGTCTACCTTCAGTGTACAAAGAATTTTCCCTACATCGCTTTCGTTTGCAAGATTTTCTTTGTGTGAGGAAACAATTAGATATAGCCTGGAGTCAGATCAGATAAGGAGAAGCGGTGATATTACTATTTGCAGCCAATTTCGATCTTCTATTAATGAGCTCTCTTGGAGTCGTGAGTACTGCTTATCACGCGTCTCTAAGCATGTGGACCGTAGTACCACGCCCGCTTCAGCGTTCAGTGCTGACTGGTGACCCTAACGTTTACCGAAACGAACTGATCCAACGGAGGAAGCTTAAGTGTTGCATCTGACTACGACTGGTGTAAATTATGTTCTTTATAATAGGTGTATTTTTGTTTGTGAAGTGTATAGTTTATGAAGCGAAAATTGGGGATGGTCCCAGAATTCACGTAGGTGATTGCCCAAAATCCGCAACCAGATTCCCTGAAATCTGTTCCAGCTGTACCTCCTCGACCCAGTGCCGCGTGTCATCTGGCAGTATATCGCAAATTAATTCCTACAATATCCAGGTGTAACGGAGGAAGTAGAAATTAAATAACTGTAACAATTACTTCAGTTTCTTGATTATCATTTCTTTGCTTTTTTACATTGATCGTGGTATGTAAATCGAGTTATGTACTTATAAACCTGGCACGAAATCTTCAGCTGACGACCATCGTTAGTACAAATAATTTTTTCTACCCTTTTGTCTGAAACATCCCTCTATAAAAACTATACTAATGTACAAGAGTAATGCAACCCCCGCTATACAACGTGTTCGTCGCCTGATACTTATCTCAGGTTGGGATTGTTCATAGTAAATTTATGTTTAATGAAAACAGAATTTAAAGGTTTATATTTATCCACATCCTCCTAAGCACAATGATATTACTTATTCGAAAATATAAGGTAGTATATGTCTTAATTGGTATCGTGTCCTGAAGAACTGTTGCATGCTAATCATATTTTAATTTTGATACTGATAACGTTTTGAAGAAATGACATCTTTTAATCTCCAGTTATTTTCAAAGATATGCATGGCTGACGCTGTCAGAAGCGGTATACTGAGTTCATTTAATAACTAAAAGGCGAAAATGAGGCTCATTCACTAACGAAATCCGCTTAAAAGTAGGAAAATTATGGAATTTTCTTAAAGTCAAATCTTCTTTGAAAATATCTGTTACTTTAGTAGACTATTTTCTTTCGACCGGGGGTATATAGGATGTTAACGATCGCAGCCGTATTACTTCTGAGTAAATATCGAGAAATGTTTGTAATCTGGAAAAGTTTTTCTTACCTAATCAGATGTATATTCATAGGTGGGAGCGAGGCCACGTTAGTGTCTGTTTAAATTTAAGAATGTCCTCGACGGATGTGCAAAGTTTTCTTAGCGTCTGAAATACTAGGCAATAAATACGAGTTATTAGTTCAAGATGTGCATAGTATGTGAGATGTACAAGAATAGAAACATTCCAGGCCTATGTTTGCAAAGAAATCTTTACCGGTGTATCACCGGATTGTGTTGTAAAAATGTTTGTATCCGGTGGTACACTCCAGAAGATCTGATTTGTTTTTGAAATCAGTTATAGGACCAAGTCTGACAAAAATTTCAAATCAAACCTAACTGTAATTATAGCTGAAAATATCTCAGAGTTTTCTTCACTTCAAGATTAAATAACAAATTTTTCTTCGTATGAAATAGCTAATCATCATCTGTATTTTAGAGGCTAAGGAAAGGGCGAATAGTGTGATATTTTTCTTGTGTGGCCCCGTAAAGCAGTTTGATGGCGTAGTAAGACCTGGTACGTGCTCTCGGTGGAACACTTTATGGCTCACAACGCGAGTTTAATGGGGAGTCTAGGGCAGGCTATTAAATTAGACAACCCTGAGGGAGCATTTAAAGACAATACCTATAGATTTATGAGAAAACGGATGGCTCGCGCGCTAATGATAATGGAACGGGGCTGGGCTGCCAACTTTGTCAATTAATAACTCCCGGCCTCAGCCAGTGTTCCTTAGGTTGGCACTGGTGCTGGTCGGGTAGTAACTCAGTTTTTGGAGAAGGGTCTTTCATTTTACATCTAAGTGTATGAAAACCAGGAATTACTACAGTTTTTAACAGAAATGTTAGCAAGAAGATAATAAAAACCGCATTAGACATTGGTTTCTTTAATTACATCGAAGTCGAGTAGGCAAATCATAGAATGTATGAAAATATGGATGCTGCATCTCTATAACATTAAATGCTACATTACTGCTATTTTTGGAACATTGCAATTTCGAAAAATAAGTTTCTGTAGCCAGGAATGTTTTAGATTGTATTGTATGAGAAATTTATTTACTCGCAAAACGCTGACTGTCAAACGCATTTCAACGAAAATCTGAAAAAATAGAGAAATATGATATTTCTTTGAAGTTATAATTTATTTCTGTGAATTAGCTGATGTAAATAATAGCTGGTAACAGATTTCTCTGTTTTAATTTGTTTAGGACATCGATTAAAATACCTTAACGCACTGTTCAAAAATTACTAAAAAAATTGATTCTTAAAAACTGTAGTAACTTGTACAGTGTACACCTAGAATACCTGTTTGAAACTTTAACAGTAACACTAAAAATTATATAAGTGATGGATATGCGTGTATTGTACTTTAATTTATCTTTTTTTCTGGTATTCCTAAGGTCCATAAAGAGCAGTGCTCCACACAGTATGTTTTAGAAAATTGTCTACATACGAAAAAGAATGCTGGTAAATCTGTAAGGAAAAAGGATAAGATTGATGAGAACTTACTTGAAGTCAACAGATGACACAAACTTTTGGAAGTAATCTTATATATACTGGAGAGCCAAAGAAACTGGTACACCTGCCCAATATCGTGTAGGGCCCCCGCGAGCACGCAGAAGTGCCGCAGCACGACGTGGCATGGACTCGATTAATGTGTGAAGTAGTGCTGGAGGGAATTGACACCATGCATCCTACAGGGAGTACATAAATCCGTAAGAGTACGAGGGGGTGAAGATCTCTTCTGAACGGCACGATGCAAGGCATCCCAGATATGCTCAATAACGTTCAAGTCTGTAGATTTTGGTGGCCAGCGGAGGTGTTTAAACTCAGAACAATGTTCGTGGAGCCACTTTGTAGCAATTATGGACGTCCGGGGTTTCTCACTGTCTTGCTGGAATTGTCCAAGTCCGTCGGAATGCACAATGTACATGAATGAATGCAGGTGATCAGCTAGGATGCGCACGTACGTGTCACCTATCAGAGTCGTATCTAGACGTATCAGGGGTGCCATGTCACTCCAACTGCACAAGATCCACACCAATACAGAGCCTCCACCAGCTTGAACAGCCATGTTGAACGATTCTCTTCAGTTGTCGTTGGTCCCATTCTTGCAGGATCCTTTTCCGGCCACAGCAATGACGGAGATTTTATGTTTTACCAGATTCCCGAAATTCACGGTGCACTCGTGAAATGGTCGTATGGAAAAATCCTCACCTTATCGCTATCTGGGAGATGCTGTGTCCCATCTCTCGTGCGCCGAGTATACCACCAAGTTCAAACTCACTTAAATCATGATAACCTGCCATTGTAGCAGCAGTAGCCGATCTAACGCATGTGCTAGACACCTGTTGTCCTATATAGCCGTTGCCGACCGAAGCGCCTTACTCTGAATGTTTACATATCTCTGGGTTTGCATACGCATTCCTATACCAGAGTCTTTGGTTCTTCAGTGTCTGTTTAAAAGAATGCTGGTAAATCTGTAGGGAAAAAGAATAAGTTTGAACAGAACTTACTTGAAGTCAATATGTTGACACTAACTTTTGGAAGTGGTGGGCTAGGTTATGGCGGCTACGACAGGGACGGAATGCGCATCCAATAGAAGCCCTGTCACCAGGTCATTACGACCACATGGAATTATTATTATAGTTCCATAAGTTTCTAACAGATGTCGATGTGTTAATTTATCGACACAACACTTGGTTATCTAGGTTGGGTAACCATCCAGTAGATGGCGTAGTGTTTAGGTTTCTTTATGCTACAGTCTATTCCACCCTATATGTGTTTATGTTTACGATATAACCAAGTTTCTAGAATTTTTCGTGTTTTATCATCTTTATAAGTGGGCTGTTATCTATAATAATATTATAAATGCGAAAGTAACGCCGATCTGTCTCTTTGTCTGTTTGAAGTAAGACAGAACGATTCTTAAGCTGTAGGTTCCCTGCATCCGGTACTATTACTTGCTCAGGTTAGATAGCCACAAAGGAGCGCATTGCGCGGCGTATCGAAAACACTGTCACATGGTGGCCGAACAATCCTTCGGGACTTCCCGGCCAACAATGCTATATGATTATTGAATTTACAATCAGTAATCAAAGCGTAGTACATATATATTCTATGTCATATAGAAATACATATATATCAGTTATATATACTGGGGTTTCAGGTCATTTTGAGCGTCAAAGTAGACCCAACTTTTAGGAAAGTGTGAAATTTGGCAGATTTTCGAAGAACTGTAGCTCGCTTAGTTTTGAGTTTAGAAAAAAGTTTGTACTACGAAAGTTGTAGGAAATTTTGTCCTATATCTTGGAAATAGAATGTTTCTTGCTAGGACTCATCAGGAAGGAGTTATAAGCGAAAAACTGAAAAAAGTACCAAAATTATGATGTTTTTTGGCCACAGAAAATTGTGCCGAGGGTGTTGGAGGTCGAAAACTTGGTTTCTGCATACTCTCACCTATATATACAAGATAAGAGAAAAAAAATCATCTACGTGATATAATATTTGTGAGACCCCCTTTTTACGACCCGTTACTGGACTATGACTTCCAATACGAAATCTTTGTTGGTCAAAAGTAAATTTACTTTTCATTAATTGGATTTTAGTTGATTGCCGCACAGCAATTTTTTTTTTAAATTTAAGTTATTTTCTTTATTCATGTTTAATTGCTTTTTGATATCACAGTTCACATATTTTGCTATGGTTCATGTGATTGCTGTATGCTAACATAGATCATCACTCAATAGCGAAGTTTGCAAGTAACTAAATTAACTATATTAAAGAATAAACTCATCCTGCCGGGGTACCCCCCACAGCTAGTACCTGGAAATATTACCTACGAACCCGAAGCTTACTGAGTAATTCATTACAATGTAGAGGTATTTAAGTAAAACTGACATGTGTTTTTCCACCCGTGAGCCACCACTGTTTCGTTAGTGACTCCTTGAGCGTGTCAAGAAATGTTTCTTCTTCAAAACAATTAGCGAATGTTTATCAATATGGGAAGAATTCCCAGCATAGCCAAAGTAGTTTTTATGAGAATGTATTGATTTGAAAGAATCGTTATAATCTCTCGTACTACTAGTTGTCTTTTGTAGGCAGATGAAGCACATATTTTGCATTTTTTTTTTTTACGTATAATTAAGCCTTTATGACTAGTCAACAGGGTATAATTAGAGTAGAGAAAAGATTTTGGACAAGGTACGGGACACAAATAGGATATGGCCTGTTTAAATAAAGCTTCTACTCATCTGCCAAAGCTATTTACGAAAATCAAGGAAAACGAAATTCAGTATGGCCAGTTGGGGACTCAAATCCTGGTTCCTCCGAAAATCAACCCCAACATTATGACTCAATAAACACGGTCGGTTCCAAGTTTCACGATATCTCAGGTTAAAGATGGCAGCAGATGCAACGTGACCTTTAATAGGAGTTACTGGTCAGTCCACGTTGTGTAATCTGTCCAAGCGATAAAGTAGTTGGAATGGGATTCATTGGAATAGAGGAGGAGGGTGAAGACAATCATACGAGTGTACAAGGCGTATACTGGTGATGAAGGGTGGAAAGATATTGGTGGAAGAATTAGGACAGGTAAATGAAAGGAAAGGTGGCACTCGATTTCATGCATATGGGTGTGGGGAAATTCTCTTTTGTAGGTTACGGAGTCATTGATTGTGATTATTTATCAACAGAAATGATGAATAATTGATCAAAAACGCTGAAAGAAATTAAAGTTGGAATTGACAGAGGGGAAGTTGGTGGGTGCAGGAAAGGAGAAAATGGATGTGTAGGGAGATTGTCATCGGAGCGCGTTCTCTGTGGCAATTAAATTAAAAATAATATCTCATTGCGCAGGAATATGGGGGAAGTAGGATTGTCGGTGCCTCTTGTAGTCACGTCCATAAGCATAGTACTTGTTTGCTTGAACCCAGCTCAAGAAGACCCTCAACCAAAGACGTAGTGACACAATTATGACTCGCATCTGACAATTACGCGAAACGCCATGGTGTTTGCGGCAGCACTCGAAAAACTCGGTTCTTATCTGCCGCAATGTTTATCGGCCATTACGGTGGGCGCAGCCTTCGATAAAAAAACAACTGTTTGGGAAATTTATGGTGTGCGCTTAATGAGCTGTAAAGTTGGAGAGATATTAGCAGAAACGCTGGCAGGCCAGCCGGCCGCAGCAGATAACACGTCTCCAACACTTTCCTCTGCCCCCAAATTGCGGCTCGTTTGCATAAGTACAATGGGAACCCCCCGCGACAACTCCATCTATCTGTTTTTGCTTTCTCCGTTCTTTATGCGTACTAGGATAAAATTCGAGTTTGGCTGCTCCACCTCCAACAATGTAGCAAAGTCTAATAAAATAGCTACAATAATTAATTAAATTATTAAAACTCACGTTACCATCAGTGGAAAGATAAGGCTTTGTTGTGTACATCTGTTGCTGTTTCGTTTAAATGCGCAAACTACAGTATAAGACGACAAGCTCTTTATTCTATGATATGTAAACGCTTTTTAAGTAGGACCATTCGTACGACATACATATTAATTCTTTCATTTGAACCCCACGTAATAGCTTGTGCACCCAGCTAACTTCCTTGCAGTGCTACTCATTTGTAAAAGCAATATCAGCTACACTAGAAACACAGCACAGTGACATAACAATATCTTTGAGCCAATGCAGTATCGCCAATTTCGGTATCAGATACTGGAGTTGGAAGGGGTGCAAAGAAGGGCTGCTAGATTTGTCTCTGGAAATTACTGCAGAACACACAATAACCTATACGACAAAATAACTGGACTGGGATTCATTGGAAGACAGGAGGAGGGTGAAGAGAGTTATGGGAGCGTATTATATTGGTGTCGAGTGTGTAAAGATATTGGTGTAATGAAAGAGAAAAGATGACCATGACCTCAAGCTGGCACAAGGGTGTAGGAACACTTTCTTTCTTATGTAGCGTACGAAGAGAAATGATGAGTAATTTACTAAAAACTTTTAATTAATTGAAATTTATGGTGGGCAAAAGTAGGTGTGTACGCGAAAGGTGGAAAGTGGGTGTGTAGAGAAATTGATCTATCACAATTAAATTAAATTAAAAACTCCGTTATACATTCTTCCTTACCATCAGTTCGTTTGGAAAAGCAACTTGTGAAAATGCGTTCAGATACATGTGTTGATTTTAAAGGATGTTCCATGATTGTTTTTCAGTCACGGAGGAGGTAGAAACAAGGGTGGAAATTCTTGATAAGATTGCAAAAATGTTGCCAGTCCGAAGGGAGTGTTGAAAAATAATATACAAAATTATGCATTGAATTTTACCTCTTACGGGAAACCTAACAGCTGTCTTCTGATGTTCTTTGTTGTAAGCCGATAACAACAACGTTATCCTGTTTAATTTGCTGATGGGTTCTACCGGGGGTTATTCTATTTAGAACCTGTGCACCTGGTTAGCTTGTTCACGGTATTCCATAGAATTCTTCAAAGAATAGTGGCTCTCTAAGGAAGTACGACCGACCATTTCAAGATGTTTTCAGTGCTACAAATTTCTTCATAGCGTGGTTGCAACAACTGGACATCAGTTTGTGAATTCTACCAACGTTCTTGTCGTTGTATATATTGTATATATTTGCTTAGCCAGACGACAAATAATAAATAAATAAATGGGATCAGGTTCGATTCCTGATTGCAGTTTTAGGCAGTTTTACTTAGGCGAATGTTAGGACGGTCCCCAAGCTCCACCTTATAAATTACATGTTTCGCAAACTAAAGTACATATTTAATAGAAAACATGGTAACGAATCGCATACTAAACACATTAGTTCTCCTAATCGCACCAGGAACTGACAATACCGGTTTCTAACTAGCTAGTAGGAACATTGGGCAAAGTCTTAATTATGGCCCATGATGAGAATCAAAGTACTGCGTTATCCAATGTGGGCCATTTAATATATATGTATATATATACATGAAATCTTACTAACACAGGATGGATCGAAAATAGTTTAGAACCTCTTGTTTTTTCAACGAAGAGCACATTAGAAGGAGTGGACAAGGATGGGAGTGGAATTAGCCGTGGTGTTATGAATGAACCATTGTGGCATTCGCGTTTGGAGAATATGGGAAACAATGGATAACTAACAACTATATGGTCTGAGGTGGAAAACGTATCGTCTAGAATGGCAGGTAATAACGTTACCGTCCATCCTCCATAAGGTCGGTTTCAAGTTTTCTTGACGCTAAACAAGCCATATTACGTTTTGTTATTTATCGTTAGGTAATTGAGATTTATTTCTAGAACAAACAAAATTAATCCTAACATTTTCTTCCAGCCATTAATTCTGTGAACTAACTGAGAGGATGAAAGTCGTAGGAGGAATGCGAAACACGATCCGAGACTCATTCTTTTTGTGAACGAGTACTTTGGGCGCTGGCCGTGTATCAAGTGTCGGCTGTGTTTTGTTCGGCGAGGACCCGCCAGGCCTGACGGCATAACCACGGAACAAACTGCTTTCGCTTGTGGTTGTGGTCCTATGTTTAGCTCCAGACAGCCGTAAAGTATGGGCCCACCCCGCCTCTGCAAGCTGGTCCATGTCAGCCGCTCCAGAATAAGGGTGGTGGGGGAAGGCATTCATGAGGACCGGGATTCGATTCCCATTATTTTTTACTTTTGGTTTTACGGCTCGTCGACGTCGACGTCATTAGAGTCGGGATGGACTGGGGACAAGGAACAGGAAGTTTTAGGCCATGGCCTTTTGAAAGAAGCAACATGGCATTCGCCTGGAGTGATTTGGGAAAACCATGGAAAACCCCAAATCTGGATGCCAGGAAGGAGATTCTAACCGGCGTCCTGCCGAATGCGAGGCCAGAGCGTTAACCACTCACCCACCACGCTCGGTATTCGATTCCCCGCACAAGCTGTACAGATTTAGGTTTTCCGTAACTTCTACTAATCTCTTTTGTATAATTATGAGATACTTCATTACTTTTAGCATGAGTGGTTTTTTTATCATTTCTCGAAGAGCAGAAAATCCAGTAAGATAGAAAGAAAGTCACGTCTTAGCATCTCTACGTTGTTTTGTGTTGGCATTCATAAAAGCATGACATATAAATCGCAGCGTAGTATTCGATTTCTTTGGCAGAAAATTCATATTCGTAAACTTTGATGTTGAACCTTATTTATCTATTGTCATTTGGGATTCAGAGTACGTCTCCATAATTTGCTTTACAGTTAAAAGCTCACAGCAAGCCCTAAATTAAATAATTATTTGTACGCAGAAATGGTTCGTCGATTAACAATAGATACTAATTGTTTTGTGCGACGTTATTTGTTTTAGTTCTAGTCCTAGTCATTTTTTTTTTTTTGAAAAAGTGATATCAAATAAATTTATCTTGAAGCATCTTAATATTATATTTATTTGATGGAATTATACATCTATAAAACTCTGTCTACATTAGTTACGGTTTGGAAAGTTTGTATATTGCCTACAAAGAACCCTACAATACTAGTACCAGGAACGATTTCTGATTTTGAAGTCGTGGAATGCTCAATATTCTGAAAGCTTATTCCTACTAGTCCACGTTTAGCGCCTTGGCCGGAAAGAATTTGCTTTACAGAGTAAATTCTTAGAACATGTATTCAAAAATGTGTTTATTTAGCTGTGGATCGAAAGCTTTTGTAAAGCAACTACAGAGTTGCAAACGAAAAATCTTGGACAATACCATCACTGATGTCAAACAGTATAAACAACAAGTAGCAATAAAATTAGTGACTGCTGATAAGCCAAAATTTATAAATAATATTACAAAATTGCAAAAGTTTCGTCACATAGACAAATTGTTTACATATATGATGATTTAAACAACCACTTAGTGGAAACACCTGCAATGTGTTATCTTTTAATTTAAATATTAAACAACAGGTATTTCAATTATCTTTACAGCATTTTGTTCAATATAATCAGTAAGAAAAGTATCTAAATTTTAGTGCCACTTTCTTGTGCTATATCCGTCTCCATTTTCGCTATGGACACGAAAATTGTATGATTTTACCCACAGCTTGAAAGTTGAGGGAAATTCAGTAAACATTTGTATTTCAAGTAGCACCTGCACTGCTGCAATATCGAATCGACAAGTAACGTCTAATTTGAGTACCAATCTACTATATAATTTTCAATGCTCACGCCGTCACTTACTCACTGACCTCCATAGCTATTGGCCTTCACTCGCAAATTAACAACGACCAAGGATATTTTTGAAATTGGACGTTAAATGCACAGTTCAACAGCTAGGCAACTTCTAGAAATTTTTGTTACAATGCATTCATTAAGATTGCTCTTCGTAGAATTTAATACTTTAAAAAAAAATATGGAAAAACTTTAAATCTAAAAAAATTGGGGTTGAGGTACTTTTCAGTAACATAAAAAACTTTCAAAAAACTTAAATTAGTAATAGTCTGTGTTGTAACCACGAATGCCAATTGTCATTCCTGCAGACTCTAAATTTCAGTTTAATTACAACTTTCGCTAATGTTGCTGCTTGACCAAAGTTTATACATTACGGTTTATTGGCTTTTCACGTATTTTACTGACCACTTTCGTTAATGGTCTTTATTTATGTTTGCTGTACTTTAGTTATTAGTTTATTTAAAATCCACATCAGACGAAATATGTTACCGAATTGAGTATTCTGGCGAATCATTTCTTCGGAGTTACTTAACCATTTAATAATCTGGAATCTGTATTACGTTTCAGGCCGTTACGGTCACTATGTTAAAAGTTTCAGCCTCAATAAAAAACGACTTGATGCTTTCGAAGCAATTGCGCAAGCCTTTTAAACAGAAATTCTTCAAATTTTGCAAAGCGAACTTGTAGGGTGAAATACAAGTCAAGTTTCAGCAAGTATGAATCTAACAACCACGACCTTTGAAACTATTATACTATAGCGAGATCATCTCCGTTCCTATTTAATAGTCTATTAATACTTTTGAGTTCTTCAGGCTAAAGATATTTTGTTCAACCGAAGTGAGAAACATGGTCAAGTTCGTCTTTGTCCAGATTCTGTTAACCTGTCATAATCATTGACCCTAAAAACTGGAGCTCTTCTAGACCCGTTATAAAGGTCATGGGTTTACACTAGTTAATGATAAATACATAAGGTACCGCTTAGATATTTATAAATTGAGGTGACACATCACTTGATATTTCTTCCGGATCAGTGGTCAGGGATCCCAGTCGACCTTATCGCAGCGGAAAACAGCGGTTGATTCTCGTTTGGAGAATAGCCTAGAGGCAATCTGGAGCATATGGGGTGGACTCCATTACGGCTGGGCTCGTCTCGGTGTTGTTCTGTGGAGATTGTAATTGATACGACCGTCTTGAGTTGGGAAAGGAGGAAAAACAATAAAGATGAATCATGATACCAAGAACAACTGTATTTTATGTGCGACGCCTCCATTTCTCCTAATGCCATCTTAGTAATAACAAAATGATGTTTCAATTTTAGCATTTGTCATTTTCTTCAATATTGATAGAGTCTGTGTCTGGATCAGACAGGAAAGATGAGTCCTTATTTGAAGTATTAACTTCATTCCAATTTGAGTCACAAAAATGGATAATTACTTTAAAAGTGAGAGTGACTTAAGATAAAATTAGAATATCTCTATTTCCTTGGGCACCTGGAATTCTCTGGTAAATTATTCCATCCATGTTTTATCGATATCCATCTACTGCATGCCTTGATTGAACGAGTAAGGAATGAATATCAAACATCTTATTTCTTTGATTTTATTCACCACGTCAAAATATAACTATCCACAATTCTTCGTTAATACGGGTGTTGGAAGACTTTATAAATAAAACTGAACCATGTTAACAATAAACCTTCATTTACGAACATTCCAACTTTTTTGGGTGGATGTGTTGGGATTTTGTTTTTGGAAAGTGGGAAGCCATATTTTCATTTTGCTACATCTGGAGACGATTAAAGAAGACTTCGATGTTAATATTAATAAAAACTGAACCACAAAGTTAATATTTATAACAAAGAATCCTTAAAATTAAAAACAGTTAAAAGTAATGTTTTTGTGACAAAACGTAATAGCTTTATTTCATTAAATGCTCGAAGTATTCCTTATTTATACCATTATTATTCTTGAATACTCTCGAAGCCCTCGTGAAATGTCATTAGCGTAAGTTGCTTCACAGCTTATGATTACTCAACTAATTGGCGTGTACCCTCTTTTTCAAAGAAGTTAAATAATCTGAAACACAATAAGCAAGCACGCCATTTTATTGTACGGTTTCTACTGGTCATTTAACACTTTATCTGACGTGTAGATTTGTGAGCAGGACAACCGACATGCCGCAGAGAATCTTGAATGAGACACTTCCCTAAAAACAATGCATCCAATATTTGCATCACACTTGTTGCATATACACTTACGTACGTGTATGTATAATGTCATAGTGTATCATGATGAAAATGTAAGCATAGACTAAGGAGGGTATAACTAGGCAAATGATTGTCAGTGGTGTCAGCTGAACTCTTTCAGTACCCTGTGAAGTGTTTATTAACGAGAAAATGACTACCCGCCGTCAATTAATCAAGTTTGAATGCAGAACGATAGTTGAAACCTGACGAATCGGACGCAGTATTTAAGTAGTGATTTTGAAATATAGCACTCCCAAGAGTCGTCAGTATCCAGGGTATACCGAGATGTATCTCGTGGACGGTGTCATGTCTTAAATATGACAGCGCAGTGGTCATCTTCAACTTATGGATGATCAAATTCTGAAACGGATGAGTAGAGACGTTCATGCCAACAGACGTTCGACACTGTGTCAGCTAACTGCCACAGTCAATGACGGACGCTTTGAAGAGGTGTCAGTGTGGTCTGAAAAGTGGCATTTTGGTTTGATGATATATTTTAGTAATAGACCGAATTGGGTGCTTTTACTCACAGCATAGTATTATTGTCAGTGGCTTACTTTGGCTGGAAGAAGATAGGTAGCTTGTTCCGATGACTACGCGCCTATGATCAGATTCGGGTTGGGTGCAGATTCAACTTGTCAGCCAGGTGTTCCGAAAGCTTGTGATGGTTACGTAATGGTGTGGAGGATATTTGCTTGGCATGGACTGGATGCTTTGGTCAAATTAAACCAGGATATCACTGCTTAATGACCATTTGTAGCCCAGTATGGACTTAACTTACCCCGATTACGATTCGAAGTTCCGTGAAGATAAACCACTATGCCAACTGGGCCAGATTTTGCCTGATTGGTTTGAGGAGCATTCTGAACAATTTCAGCACATGATTTGGTCACTTAAATCGCTAGACATGTACCACATGGGGCTATTTCGGGACAGTATGACTGCAAATCCTTCGTTGAGCCACTGAATCGAAGGCACAAGTTGTTGCACTTCTAAGAGTTAAAGCAGGCCCCAGCACTTTACTAGAGAGGTATAGCATGGCTTTTTGCATGTCAGTGTATTTTTTCATTTATCATTCCAGCCATCACGAGGGGATCAATTGTTTGATTGTTCACTTTCCACTTTTGTTCACTTTTTACGTTTTAATTAACACATTCTTCCGGTTGAACTATTATCTGTTTGCAAATATGCCTCATTTGGAACAAATATTTCTGGAGAAAGGTTATTACTTTGATGTAGGGAACATTCACAAAGATCCAAATATTTACTGAAACCGTGTTTTGGTATTTTTGATGTCTCAGTACGATGTGAAGGATAGAATGTATCAGGTGGAGAATTTGCAGGAGTGCTATTTTCGATATCCCAGGGTTTGATCAACAGAAACTTAATATTGCTACTTGAAAAGTACTCCTCCTCAGATAAATTCGGCAGATAAGAAGAATATATTGATAAGTTCTTTCGATGATAGTGCGAACCACTCCAATTTGAATATAAAGATATCGCATGTTGACTGTAATGACATAGTGTTCTGTATTTAGACTAATGTTGAGTGAAGTGATGATATAGAACGTTGAAAATTGTGAACAGAGTGAAAGGTTATGGTGAATTGAGACGCGAAAAGACTGAGAGTCGAATTAACATAATCCACCAAGGTTAGCGGATTTCTGACCTACGTGCTGCTTAGATACAGCTGAAAGCATTTATAAATGAATTTATAACTCTTTAAGGATTTGATTTTGTTTCAAAAATATTTTTTTTTGGCGAATCACAATTTCCTTTCTGACATTTTCAATACAAAAAGTCCTTATACAGTATACATTGGATAATGTCTGTTTTTCTTCTACACTGATAAAAAATGAAAACAGGGCTACCTTCATAAGAAGACGTTTTAAATTACCTAAAAAGACCACAGTCATCTCCTGCGCTAGAAGTAACTTAAGTGTTCGGAAGAAAGGTTTTACCTATTGATAATATGTTCAGTAATAAATTTCCTGGAAAAAAGTATCTGAGATGGCTTTACTTCTTCTGACTTTCGTAAGGCATACTCATATAGAGTATGCGTTAGAAAATAGGCCATTATTCACTTGTGATGAGAAAACAATATTCTCATTTAGTTCCTTATTGTTTTGGAGATAATGTCCATATATGCAGTAGCTGTTTTTCGACGGTGTTATAATGTGTGATTTGTTTAGAGGGTAGAATTTTTGTCATCTATTTCTAGCCAAGTAGCTAAATAAGCTTGTGTATTTTCCAGATAGCATTTAGGCCTTGTGAACTCAAATTATAAGAAGTACAAGTACTGTATGTGTAATTATTTCTGTGGTGGCTGGACCTCTTTGGTACTACTGGACGGAACAGGTAATGTGGCCTGTGTGTAGGTGTCGGTCGGAGTTTCTTGTAAACAGCAGCGCTCGCTGTAAAAAGGCCACCGCGAAAATATCAATCTGCGGCTGATCCTGCGGGGATTAGAACTGCCTCCATCCCAGTAAACAGCCGAGAAATCAGCCGCCGCTTGTTTTCAGGAGCACAGCTATCGGGAGCCCTAGCTTTGCACAGAAGATGTGTTTGCTTATATCTTAGCCATTCACTGCTCTCGGCTCAAATAGGATGGGAACTGAATGAATTCGTGAAGGCATTCGTACGAGAAGCAGTAAAAAATTAACTCATTTTACATCACTTCAAGGTGATATAGTATGGAGAATTATCATTACTGAACAATACTACTTCCAGACAAGACTTCGTAAGTCGATAGTTGACAGACAGCTGAACAAAAATATATTGGGATGAAGGTTTAGAGTAGTCAAATGACACAAATCCCTTTTACTTAATATCTGTTTCGAAGTAGTTTATAGCAATTTTACTTTGAAGTACAATTCAAAAACATTTTATAAATGAATGGAAAATCTCGAAAAGCTGACTGGAGATCATTCCATTCAAATGTATCTTAGCAGCAAAGTTTCAAAAATCTGATATTTGAACTTTAACTGAACGGTTTAGTTTTTACTGCAAATTTGTTAAATCGATTTACAATCTTCGATTTGATGTTTAACTGTGTGAGAGGATCGTTGTCTTCGATGTCTGTGCAGAATACCCGCTTAACCCTTGTAAATTTTTGGCATGTCAATGGAAGGTTTACATGTGGACGAGATTTCAAACAATTTTATGTTTTTGTTATTGTAATATAACTATTAACTCTGATTAAAATTTATGTTTCATACTTCGCATCTGGAGGATAAAAGCAAATAGAAATCTAGTTGAGAAATTGATTCATTTTTAAGCTATATGTTAAATAATTCTCGAGGTAAATATAAAAAATACTTTTTTTATATCAGTACAAAACGCGTGTTACAGCTTGAAATTCTGAAAGATGAGGATTTTTTTTTTAATTTGCAGATAACCTCTGGTGAAAGTTAAATATGCTGCGTGGTACCATTGTAACTCATAATGCAGAAGGAGACGGAAGACAGGAGAAGAACTAAATACAACACAGCATCACAAATAATAATTTTCACCTTCTTCAGTACGAGTTAATGTTTTTTAAAAAAGTAGTTCTAATCTAACATATTCTACGCTGTTCCAATCTACAAAATTATTATTAATAATAATGTTGTATTTCTGTCCACATCTTTGACTCACATATCAAACATTACATTTTAAAAACCAATTCTTCATCCATTTTTTGCATTCTTTGTAAAAAGAAGAATAAATTATTTAGTTTTTGATGCGAATGAAACTGAAAATAAGTTTTATGAATTGTAAACTGATCTAAATTTATCGTCCTGATTTCTCCGTTTTCTTCTTTTATCGTCTTACTATTCCGACATTGATTAGGACTTTCAGTATTTCTTTTCAAAACAGGGTATAGTTATATTGCTTGTACTATTAGTTTCCTTGTTAATCCTTTACGTGAATCAAACATAAATACAGTATTAATTCTATATGTTCTCAAGTGGCCATTTGGCGCTGGATCCCACCGCAGTTCATCTGTAATTTCGAAATAATGCGTATAATTACTCTCTTTCTAGTATTATAAACTGCCTCAACCTTTATATAGACAAAAATATTTTCCTAGATTCATTGCTATTGAATCTAACTTAATACAAAATTGCAAAAAACCACAATAATTAACTCGTATGTTCATGTAACGAGGTTGTGAGCAACTGGATGAAAAGGTGTAGGGTCGTTTTCGATACAACCCCGATAGATGGGCTAGAAGTAAGGAGTGGTATGTGAAATAGAAGACTTGACCATTACCATAAATTAGCTATTGCATGCAGACGGTAAATTTGTTGGTACGGGACTTAAGAAATGCAATAATTCATTGCTGGAGGTGCTGTATAGTTTACCTTAGACAGGGACAGAACTTAAATTAAAAATTCAGTTAGTGTAAAGACAGGTTTGTTGCGTAATTGTCAGATAATCTTAGCCTCAATTACAATTAATAATAATTATAATGATTAAATTTTATCCAGGATTGTCGGGACGATTGCATCTTTAGTAGCGATGATACACTATAATAGACCTTTTTTTATTTCTGACCGAAATTGTTTTCTTTGCAGCTTTCCGTAGGTTTTTGAAAACATTTTTTACTTTCCAAGCCACGTTAAGAAAATTTCTCCTGTTGATAACCATAATCAAAACAAATTCACTGTCAAAACCAGCTTTCCCTTTTCCCCGGTTTCAGCGTCATCATTACTGTAAGTCTAATTGTAACTACTTATTAGCACGTAAGACAATCGTTTCCCTTCATACAGTTTATAAATTCAATACACTAATATACGCAAAGTATAAGTAAAAATCCTTATAATATCAGTAACGCTTAAGTTGAACATCGAGGAAGTTTTTATAGTTTAATCTATTTTTTAAATTCATTTTATTTAATAAAATAACAATAAAATACAAAATATTAGAAATATTTCGGATAGTATCTGGTAAGTGTCCAAAGTTTTCTTATGGAAAACGAAAATTTATTTAAGAAAAAACATAATTTAAAGAAAGATATATCCGACTTCGTTATGAAATGGTTGTAAGATAATCCATTCACCGACTGAAATTCAGATCTATGATTGATGCTTTTAAACAACGCAGACGATTTTAAAAGAAAATTGTAAAGATTGGGAAATATTTATACAGGAATACAAAATGATATTTCAGTATTGTGAAAAGTGGATTAAAATTAATATTCTACAGGTTTTTTCAAATTTGTTATAGAATTCAGTCCGTAAAGATTTTATCATTTAAAATTTGTCGACGTAATGTTGTAACATTAATCAATTTAAGCTGCTGTAGGCACGTGAAAGTAATAATATGAGGCATTTTTAATTATTATATTGCAGGCACATAGCTTAATTTTATTCATTTACAAACTTAAATCATTACTTGGGATTTTGGACCAGCTCATGATATTATATATATATGTATATATGAGATCGTGTGTACCAATAAAATAGTAGTTGAAGAAATAATATTCCTCAAAAGATAGTTGTAAATTACTGTGTCTGGAATTCTTAACTTTGAGGAGATTTGGGCTCTGAAACTTCTTACACTGCAATTGGCGTGGTTTCCAAAAGATTTCACCGATAAGTTGACGCTGGTTATAATCTGTACTAAGTTCAAAGCCAGACAAAAATGATTGATTGAACGAAGTATTCTGGCAAGTTATTGCTCCAGCGATCAGCTATATAACGAAGATAATCTACATCGAATGAATATAAATAAACCAAAAGGAACTAATAATTAATATTTTGATTTAAACGAAATACATAATACAGAAATGTTCTGTCAATTCATTTCTTTGCAGTTGCTTAACTAAATAGAATTTTAATAAAATGAAGCTCTTTTCTTTCTAGAAACATCTCTGGTCGTTGTTAGTTCAACAGCGAAAGCTCGGAGCGTGATGTCACAGCGTTACGGAAAAATGCCTTTATTAGTATTGGTGGCTGCAGGCTGATATATTAGTTTTTCACCCCTACCATCCACGGAAGTGATTGTATATGAGCTCTACTAAGAAAAAGAAGAGAGTATTAGATTCCATTGCGAATAGTGTTTTTAGAGTTATTCTTAGTTTCTTGGCGTCAAAATGGTGTAACAATCTAGCTTTCAAGTAGCATTATCGACTAAAATCTAAGAAGCCGTTCAGTCTTAGCAATGATGGCAAACAACTGCAAACCTGTTAGCCAGATCCTCTGTATTCATTTCTGATAAACATACTGAAGGAACAGGATAACATCTCAAATGCTTTGATGGGCATAGACAAATTGCAAATATCTTAGAACAGTTCAGCTTTAATGTTGCTGCCATCCATGAGACGTAAAGTCGTATGGAAAGTGTGAAGCAAGTCGTTAGCATATTAGTAGCTGCTGTGTGGTGTGTTGTGTAATGGCTGTTGCGCCTGTTTCTTGTCCCGTGACGTTCTTCCTCTGCCTCTGGTATAGACACGGCGCTCGCAAATCCTCCCGTCTCTGATCCAGCCTGCAAGGAGCCGAATGTAATTTCAGGAGACCCCGCGTAGCACCGTATCCTTTCCCCCTTCTTCAAACATGCGAGTTTTTCTCCCGTGCGGGAGACGTGGGTGACACATATGCTATAATAGGAAAAAAGATTGTGTTTGCCATAAGGGGAAAATAAAAAATAAAAGAACAAGAAACCAATCCATCTATATATCCGCTGGGTTCAATTGAAGTTTGACTTTTGTTGAACAAATCGAATACTGATCCTAGACAAATAAGGGGAAAATGTACACTCACCTACAACAAAACCTCATTCCCTGAAATAGAATTACGCAGAATATACTTTTATGTAACGCGACATATCTACACTGCATGTCAATCAGCCTTAAATATCTGTTATTGTTCATACAAAGAGAGACGATATTCTAAATTAGTCAACACTCTCGAAACAATAGCAATACCTAAAGATTCCTGGACACCTCAATATTCAGATATGCATAGTTTTCGAACAGTTTAATGTAAATACGAACATAATTTTACGTTCCTATCAAAGTATTAAAGCAATTTATGTTGTCTAAATACCCTTTAATATCATCTTTAATTTAAGCTTTTCTTTCTTTTTCTTTTTTTTAAACCTGAATAAAATAGCATTTCTCAACATTGTTCTGCAGGTATATTTACAAAATTTCATAAGTTGGATGATGTTCGAGAGAATACTATCCGAGACATTGGAGTCATTCACATCATTTAGATCCTTTGTCGGTTTAAGTTTTATCACCGGTCTGAACTCTTTTTGATTCTGCAGGCATCTTCGAGAAGTTGGATCATGCAACACTGTGTCGCTTTGGGTTGTAACTCGATGGTTACACTACAGTTATTCACAATAATCCACTTTAATGAAATGCGTTACGCCTTGAGACTGGACTTGAACTCGATAGCTCGGCAACCCTCGGCCATTCCGATAATGCCCTAAGTGTTAATTATTCCGTACGTCACAACAGCGCTGCTTTGTTAACCAGGATATTTCAAAGAAATAACTGCATATGATATTATTTGCAGTTAGATTGATAAAGGGAAATATAAATTTTGAATACATAACTGTATTTGATTTATTTGTATTTATATTGTTAAATGGTAATGTAACTACGATACCAGCTAAAATTGTGGAAGTAACTACACAAAAATACGAAGGAAGGAGGTAAAAAATTATAATGCAACGCAGACATTTAAAAAATTACTGTGTGACGATCATTTCAATTTACAAATTGCGTTTTGTTTATTCACGACGACTAGATGCAGATATTTATGTGAGAAGATGAGTATTCCGTGATTACGCTGTATTCTCTGCAGCAGCTCACAAAATAATTTTTGAAAATTTAAAAAGAAGGTTCCAACCATAGAAGTTTATTAAAAACTCAGCTAAAGTTTACAGGAACTTAAATTACCACGAAATATATCAATGAAATAATTATCCATTATTTATTTCTGAATTTATACATTACTAAGAAAACTTTTCATAACAAAAAAATTTCCGTGATTCAAAAAGAAAGGCAGTTATTTAATAACAAATAGCCATACACTCTGCAATATACTGATAGAAATTTTACTCACATCACGAAAAATTTATATAGAAAAGATAATTAGTAATAGTTATTCGTTTTTCTTTAGAAACGTTTCTACAACAAATTCCTACTATCCCAGTAGGAACAACTGCCATTTATGACCGGCGTTTACACTAGTGCACTATAGTTTAGAACTCAGTGAACCACGCCAAAAAATTGTCTAAATTTTTAACCACCTATTTCGCTGATGTGTTAGAATTCCGTCATGATAGAGAGAAAAACGCGATCATTATCACATATCATCCCTATTAAGACTTCTAAGGAATTTTCCTTATTACTACCACCCCCGTCAACTAACATTCAAAATCTTAAACTTATTTTAGAGCCAGATGGCGAAAATGAGCTGCTTATTGTATCAATCATACAAGATGTAGAAATTGAAATTCAAATGGAGCATTGGGATTCGACGATAAACTACCAGAACGTAATATCTGTTAATTTATCCACTGACGAATTGCTTTAAAACTTTGTCATGCAGTTTTTAATTGTAGGTCAGCTTGACTATGCGGAACTACATCAAAGCTGACGTGATCTAGTGTGAGTGTGAAGAATACCAAACTGTATAAAACATGTTTCAGCGTTCACGTGGCCCTCTTTGAATGCAAAAGACGTCTTACATCAAGCAATTCAGAGATACTTACACATCGCGCCATATCTAACGCCGTTCAATCTGAACAACGGATTTGCGAATGAAGCCACTCCTCCAACGTCTATATCTTATTCCTTCTCTTATTTCTCACTGGTCTCTCCCAATCACGTCTCTGTACTCATCCGTGGTAGACCACTGGATTATTGCCTATTTATTTGCAGTTCATAAATTTCTCGCTGTTCGGGTAGTATCGAAGCTTCCTCAGAAGTAAGTATATTAATGGATATTTTATCCTGCAGGATGACAACTTATGTTAGTACCCTCACTTTCTCATTCTATCCCTCCTTGTTTTACCAGTCATGCTTATGACATACTTCATCTCAGTTTCTGAATCATCCTTACATCTGCTCTCTATATCGACCTGGTGGCGGCCGAGGTTTTGGTCTGGCAGTTACCTCCAACCATCTTGATTTCTACTTTCTCGAAATCACTCCAGTTCAATGCAGCGGTGATTTCAGCGAAGGGTGATGACCAAATACCTTCCTGTTCCTTGTTTCCACTCCCCTCCTCTCCGACGTTGAAAGCTATATAACTGTGTAACGACTTTCTTCCTTTCTTATGTCACTTCTCCTATTTGTGGCAGTGAACACTGAGATCCTACATCGGATCGTATGATTTTAGCAATTATTCAAGCTTACGGCGTATCGAGACAGATTTATGAATTGGTTCCTAATTTAATTGAACGTCATCCTAGAAGGCAAATGCTCTGTTAATGTAGATGTTATATCTGGCACCCTAGAGGGAACTGTAATAGGTGTACTGTTTTCCATTTCTTATAAACGATCTTGGAGGCAACGTGAATAACAGTCTAAGATTATTTGTTAATGACCCAGTTATCTATATGGAAGTAAAGATATTCGCTGATTGTTTAGAAATTCATCTCGATAACACGTTATTGCAACAGGGTGCAATAATTGCAACAAATTATGTTTAAAAAAATTGTAAATTAATGAGCATAACGAACAAAAACATTTATTTTGTCCAAGAATACAAAATAAACTATGCAGTTATTAATTAGTCCGGAGGACGTGGGTTCAAATCCCCTTCTAGCTATCCAGGTTTTGGTTTTCCATGCTTTCCCGAAATCACTCTAAGGTAATGTCAGGATGGTTCCTTGAAAGGCCATTGCATAATTCCTTCCCGTTCCTTGCCCCAATCCTTTCCCGCCTCTAATGACCAAGACGTCTACAAGGTCTAAACTCTAAGCAGAAAATTAAAATACTTGAAGTATTTGGACGTAATAGTTCAAAGCGACAAGTAAGAATATAACTTCAGTCGAAGATAAATCTAATTCATGAGTCGAATTTTGAAGAACGATATCGCACATGCAATGGATATAGCAAACAAACTCTCCTGCTGACCACTGTTTGGGATCCGTACCGTAAGAGGGTAACTGACACTATAGAGAAGAGCAGCTCGATTTGTAATATTTTGACACAGCCCTGCGAAGGAGTCACAGATTTGAAAGATTTTAATAGGATTGTCTGTCAGGTTTCGTAGGTTTCGTTTGAATTTGTTAGCAAGCATACGAATATTCAGTTTCATTTACGACTAAGGTGAAATACTTTGCCCAATTACATTTTTAGGCCCAAATGGCAGGAGAGAGAAGATTTATCAATTCTTTCTTCCCTGGTGCCATTAGCGATTGAAATACATGGAATATTGGTTAGTATTGGCGCAAATAATTTTTTTTCACTCAAAGTTTTGTGAATTTCAGAATGTAGATATAGATGTGGCTAATAATGGATTTATGGTCCGAAGTCCTATGTTCACAATGTTGTTTAGTTTCTTTGGACGTAATATCAGCGGCATTGGTTACGATGATCAAAGCATACAATATTCATGAAACTAGAACCGAAACTTAAAAGGCCAACTTTACAGAATGCTGTTTCAATGACATGGACGTGAAGTGTCTTTTACAGACACTGATCTCACCCAACTTGTTCTATTTGATTCAAACAAAATACCTTTTGTAAAATTTTACAAAGACTTACATGTGCCAGTGCTACTAACAGGTTTAATTGGATTTTATTGTATATGTGCAAAGTTATTACAAATGTTTTCCTGGGCTCCGAAAATTTATGACATGCGAACATGACAAATCTTATCCGCCGTTTAGTGATTTTATTACACGCGAAGTATTAAACATACAATTATGTTTGTTTCACAGATGAGTAGAGAAACCCTCAAAGTTCTCTTCCGTATCTCCCGTTAACTAGTATTTACTTTTTTTGCAGCCACGTATCTGTGTTTTTAATATGGCGGGTAACGCATGTGGAAAAAAAAAACATTTTCTACTATCAAATCTCATCGAATTTGGGCTCTTACCGCTATCAAACTTCACTTCCAGACGTTATTTGGAAATAATCCAATCTTCGACAGTTCCATTCACAGATAATAAAAACAATTTGTGGAAACGGTTGTTTGTGTAAAAGAAAAGGCAATGGGCATCTACCGTGTGAGAAATGAACGATCGGCGGTGGTGGGTGAGTGGTAACGGTCTGCTCCTGCATTCAGAGAACGCGGGTTCGAATCCCCTTTCGGTCATCCACATTTCGGCTATCCATGGTCTTCCGAAATCACTCCAGGTGAACGCCAGAATGGTTCCTACGAAGACCATAAAGGAATTCCTTTCCCACCTCTAATGACCTCGACATCGACGAGGCGTAAAGCTATAAGAGGAGGGGGGGAGGGGGAGGAGGAGAGGAATAAGTGAAAGTGCACCGTAACAGAGAAGCTTTCGAAACGCAGCCCAGATAATTAGAACACAGCAGCGAATCTAGCAGATCAGAACCCACAATTTGGAAAAGTTACTAAAACGCCTGACGCTGAAACTTCATCACCACTGATACGCTGTGTGGCTTCTTTGAAGAAATGGAAAACCGAACAGACCTATGCGTAGTGGTAAGAAACGCACATATCGGGCATTTTTAGCACACGAAAAAAAGTTTGACAGTTTTAGTAAACAGTAATATACTATCTTAAATGTACTACGTGCACAGATTTTTTGAAAATCCAACAATAATTTATGATAACCTTTATTTGTTAACTGTTTTTCCATCAATATAATTGAAAAATACTATGCCATAAGTCCATTTTTCGATTACTAATTTCCTTGTTCCCTGCGCCAGCCTGTCCAATGGTTCAAACTTCAACTTAGGGATGTAACGGAATTTTCGCGTGAAATCCTACATCCACTTTCGCGTCGGAAATTTTTAATGCGGATGTATAGCGGATGTTTTGTTAACATTGTAGTATATATTATTCTTTTCTTTTTATCCGAGATTCTGCCCATCGTCTTTTAGTTAACAACTAGGTGATTGTTTTTTGCTGACGATCTTGCAAAAAAAAAAAAAAAAAAAAAAAAAAAAAGGTAACCTAAGCGACGAATTTACAAGTTTGAACTTGCATGTAACGTAAAGCGACCTATTCACGGTTCAAAACCCATTCAAGCCAATAGAAGGTGTCCAACAAAATGTTCCAAGCAATCCTTTCCACTCATACTTTCTCGCGGCACACCATTCGTCCTTATTGCATACTCGTAGGATGTTTGTTCCAATAGCTTCCTCTATTATCTATAGCTTGCTGAACAGCAAGAACCCTTTCTGGTTGCCTCGGAGTCCAACAACATCTAACACGACCTTCATTTAGACCTGTAACCCCTTTCATGTTCCATCAAGAGTAGTTTATCAAAAATCGGATCATCGTTGGTCCTACAAGTTGTACTGTGAATGCGCCACTACAGCGGTCGGAAGGCGGGTGGCGAGCACAGGTGGGTGAGCGTTAACGCTCTGGCCTGGCATTCGGGAAGATGTGGGTTCGAATCACCGTATGGGCCTCCGAATTTGGTTTTTCCATGATTTCCCCAAATCACTCCAGGCGAATGCTTCTTTTGAAAGGCCATGGCTGAATTACTTCCTGTTCTAGCCCCGATCCTATCACGTCTTTAATGACCTAAAAAGAAAAAAAAAAAAAAGCGAGCACGGAGATGTGCGGTGGTGCGGTATTGTGCTTGACGCTAGAGTTAGCCGAGCCACGAACTCCACGGAGTTCAAATGACAAAGATTGGTTTTTAGACGCGTGCGTAGTTACGCAAATAACTTTGTTCACTTGTGAAATCATCCAACGTTTTTGTTGTTGAAATATGAGGCAAAAATAAATATGCCAGTATTGTATGGAAATAGAATTTACTTATGAAATAAGACAGAATTTGACATAAAATATGTACTTATTTTGAATTTAAATTTATTTTTGATAAAATCTAAATAATTACAAATATATTTTTCCACCTCCGCATCAGCTTCCGCCAAACATCCACATCCGCGGATGTCATGCACGGAATATCCACATCTACAGAGAAGACCTCTGTTACAACTCTGCTTCAAATATATAGTGTATTTGTAAACACATTTGGAATGTGTTAGTCCTCACTTTGACATAGGCAAGGATATTTCATTTATGGGAGGATGTGGTAAGTAGCAAACTAAATGGGATCTACCGCGTACGCTGTGCGTGCGCCTAACTACTCGCTGTTGGCCGCAGCCCATGCAGCCAGCTCACCTTTGCGGTCGCGCGTGCGGCTTCTGGCGGGGAAGCTCATCTGGCTGTGGTCCACCGCGGTCACTGCCATCGAGTGCGCGTTGTCTCTGAAGTCTCCGGTCTCCGCCCACACTGAAACAACCACCTGCTGTCACGCAACAACAGCCGCGCACTACTTCTCATCACTCAGATGTCGCTAGCAAGGGGGGACGGGGAGAGGTTTAGGAAGATGTCAGACACTCTCAACTCATGCAATATGTTGGCTGTTTTAATAGATCACATCACCACAATAGATTTGCAACGGTATAACTTGGTGAAATCTTCATGGTTCTAGAAATGTAGTACGTTCAAGACTTAGTTCATAATTATATGAACATAACTAGCACTGTCCCGCTGAGTTATCCACGCACACCATGGTCTATGTATGTAGTAATGCATTTGGCTGCCGTCTTTCTTCCAGTAGCAAATCGTAAACGTTTGTAATGTACAGTAAATTAAACTTCGCGATTTCGTTACGCGTATTGATGTTTTAATCTATGATGAAGTGGTTTGATTAACGTTTGCGTGTATTCTAACATGCTATATTTAAGAAAACTTAAGAAATAAATAACTAATGTTACGTAGTCATAAACACTATCAACAGAATCCAAAGAGTATAATGTATATAGTCGCTATCTCGCGAAGGATTGTTTATTTGAGATGCAGCACGATCTGTGGCGCCATCTATACTCGGTACGACCGAATTATCATTTCTTGCTCTGTTCTCTGGTAACGTAGATTTTAAGGTAGACCATAAGCTTTTGAACTGTTAAATCCCGTATATATTGAATTTGTAGTTTTTACAAAAGGACAGACAGGCGCACACCGAATGAACCCGTCTGACCTGTAATAAAAACCGTGCCCGATGTCACTGGCAATTCATTATTACAAAACGAATTTATTAATTCAGCAGTCAGCTTGGAAACATGCTTTTTATGATACGATAGCGGGTGTGTTTGAACCTCGTGGTGATTAGTTCCTAGAAAATGGAACTAGAAAACTGCAACCAAAAGAAGAATAATTCGTAATCAGCATATAGTGTTTATGCGATACCACAAAAAGAAACATCAGAGTGGAGTTTGAATTTAATACCGGCCGACAGAAAATTGGTTACTCTGGTATTCTGGGTTCTACTGAATGAGTTATTTTACGCTGTTATCTACTTTACGTCATCACAAGAGAAAGTCGTTACCCAACCGCTGGGTATATTGGTACTGAAAAATAAAACAGAATGTGAAATCACTTTAAAAAGTGCATTAAATAATTTATGTCCAGAGTCGACTCGAATCAACAACTCGCTGACGCAATTATCAGTGTTTCAGCGTGGTATCAGAGGGAGTAATTCTTCGACTAGTTCTTCTGCAGTGTTACCTGCATAGATAATTTTGTACTTCAATAATGCGTAGTTTATGGTCCAAATTGAGAAAGTCGTGTAACTATGTAAATGATATGATAATATTAATTGATAATTTTAGAAAACCAAATTGATACGGAAAGTCCATGGAATTTATAAGATTTTAGAAATTACTTCTCTATTTTTTAATTATTATGTTATTTAATAATATTATATTGCTATCGATTCTGTTGTTATTGAGAGAAGGTTATAAATACAAATGTTATGTTACAGTACGATAATATTAACTTACATAAAAAATTCGATTTTGCTAAAGGGAAAGTATGTTAAAACAGGAAGAAACTTTTCTATCAACTGAAGCACGGGAGTAGGTTTTCTTGATTCTTTTTCAGGAAATATTTATACCTGCCATTTCTTTTCGGGATAGTGAAGAATTATTTCAGTACTAAACAACCATTACACCAGCGATACATCTATTAATAGAGTCCAAGAGGACGTGAGCTGAAAATGGAATGTCCCAATTACATCGTAGATCTAAACAAACAGAGAGCAGCTCTGTGTTTTATCAGGAAGCTGCCCGTGCCTTCGAGACCCGCACGGACTGTAAAATGTTTATTACTGAGGTGTGACTTACTTATGGGACATGCGCGCATCTCCGCCGTTTACAACGCCTCACGCGTCGCGCCTCGTTTTATTGCGCAAGATTTACTCCCGGGCATAAATCTCGAGTATGCGAGGCGAGGGGGGTAGTCTTCTCAAGGTTACCCCGGACATCGTATATACATCTAGATAGCTGCGCAAATAAACGCGTTTGTATGAACAACCCCCGAGGCGCTCCTCTCCCCGGCATCTCTACTGTTTTTTTGGCCCATAAAATTTTGTAGGAAAGTGTTTAATTAGTGGAGCCTTTGTGCGGGGCATCTAAACAGCGAGCGGTGTCATAAATAAGAGGCCAGCTGCTGTTGATAACACTCCGCCTCGGGGAACAACGACCTCTTACTACGGCCTAAAAATTTTGTGCCGACGAATTTCTAAACATACAACAATAGAGTTAGTAATTGAGTTCTAGTAGTAAGATAAATGAATGAATACAAAATTCACTTCAAGGCTCCAGGTCAACACATTTTATTAAAATGGGCAGGATCCTTCTAAACAATTCCATATCTGATAGCGTAGCCGGCATTTCAGTGTATGTTGCCATCATAACCCTTCAGGAACCGTTATCGCCAAATGTCGGATGATTTGCTCATACGATGTTGCATAGTAGCAGGAATTTCACCATTTACTATAGTAAACAGCACTCTGTCCATGTTAATTGTCTTGGTATTAATGAGCCAGACAAAACCCCATCCTGACACCGAACTACTGCTGCCAATAGTTTCTCTATCCTTCCATAGTCATTCAGAGCTTTGTTTCGGAGTTGGAAAAATATATGAAAAGAAAGTTATAGAATGATCCTCTTGTATCTGCTCCGCTTGTAATTAAAAATTCAGTTTTATGTTTCAAATTGTACCGCACCGTTCCCACACAAGCACTAAATCTTTTGAGACCATACCAGATTCTTACCGTACTTTCGAATCTCCTATATTATCGGCATAAAAATATATCTCTCACACTATTGCCGGTGTGTCTTCTTTATACAACAATCCTTTCCATCTCAAAAAACATAACAGCGCTGGACTACGCGGCCACTTGAAAGCTCTATTACTTAAGTAGCCAAAATACCCTTCGGCATCTCCCGGCTATTAATGGCACGTGCATTTCTATCACCACTCCATCATAAACAAAAAGTTTCGGGTTCGACTGTTGCTGTGGTAGCTGATTATTCTTTATCATAATAAATAAATTTACTCGCCAGTGTGGCTCAGTGCGCTATGGCACCGCACAGTGGATCTTGGAGGTTCAATGGGACCGTGCACGAGCCTAGGCACCCTCGAACCAGCAGTCCTGATTCCTGTTTCTAGGCGGTTTCCCTTAGTGGCTCAACTGGAGGAAAAAAAATCATAAAATATCTTTGTAAATTTAATTTGTCTTTAAAAACCGATATCTTCCAAATTTTCAGGAAATTTCGTAGCATTGCCGACGAATGACGAGGCTGAGAGCTACTTGTACGGGATATTAGTCTTATCATGTCTGTATTCCCTTGATGTGTCTGCTATGGCTTGACAGCTTAGAAAGGGTTGCGCATGAAATGAATTGATTTCATCAAAGTTTTGTTTATTCTTCGAGTAGTTCTATTTATCTGTAACTATTTCTCTTCTCACTTCCTCTAACGTTTATGTCTGGACCTTTCCAATTTTTAGTTCAATTCATTCGTAAAAGAATCGGTACGGTTGTGTTCCTGTTTCACTAGATCATGTAATTTGTACTTTCCCCTCTCACATATATTTCAATATCTTTTCTGCGAAAGAGTTTTCCGCCATTTTGTTTCTTTACCTGCCTTAGTTATCTCTTTATTCAGATAGTTCCATTATTCATTTCGATTTCCATCATGACTTTCTTTCATTTTTGTATTTACAGTTTGAGCAAACTTCTTTGTGTAATTTACGAACTTTTGAGTTTGAACATGTGGCCAAATATGTATTAGGCCAGAAAAATTGTTGAGGCTGAGAAACTTTTGTTTCCTGTAATGGATGTACCTGTGTTGTTGACTAATGTCTTAATATTACAAGGGAGTGTATATTGGGTGTTGCATATGACGGTGATGAAAACAGAGAGCTAAACTAGAAACGTTCTACAAATTTATCCGTGACAATTCGGCCATTTGGTTTAAAGATCCTATGTGGTAGCCTAAACAATCAATGTAACTTTTATACACATTCCAAAAGCAACGACCAATAGTATCCTGCATTCTGAAAGACGCCAGCAAGCTTTAGTTTCTGCAAGGTTTCTTGAAATAACTGAAGACGGATGCTAGGATGGTTTCTTTAAAGGTACAAGGCCGAATTTCTTTCCGTCCCAACCTGGCTCTAATTACCTTGATTTCGACTAGAAGAATAAGCCTAAAACATTTAGTCGCAACGAATAGTTGACTGAAATTAGGTGTGGCATGTACACGCTTGCTTCTTACCCGGTGGAGGTGTACTGTGCAATTGAAACCACAAGTATCGCCAATTCTTCAAGAACCTCGTATCGATCACCGAACTGAAACAGAAGCCCAAAAGAGTATTTTTTACTCGAAAACATCCGTTAATGAATATTTATGTGAATTAAAATTTAAAATAAAGATGAACAACTTATATCTATTCCCTACGTCGAGATATACGAGGAACGGGAAGGAATTTGGCCATGACCTTTCAAAAGAATCATCCAGGCATTTCCATATTGTGATTTCTGGAAACCATGGAAAAATCGAAATCTGGATGACCGAACGGCGATTCGAACCCGCGACCTCCCGAATGCGAGGTCAGAGCGCTACCTCACATCCACTACGCTCAGTGACAACGAAACACAAGTTGGTTATGAAAATATCAAGATAATAATTATAAAAATATACATCTTTTTCCCAGGTCATAGAATACGCGTGACAACGAGTGTATGCTGAAAACATTTGAAATTCCCATCATACAAAGTAACAATTGCACACAAAATCTCTCTGCAAGCTCCCCTGAAAATGATGCAAATCACCCAAAAGCCTTCTTCTTGCAGATTGCTGTAAAAAATCAACGAAAAATGGGAGGTTAAAAGGAAAATGTTTGTGGGAACATTTCTAAGTACCCAGTTCTCTAAATTTGATCCTCGGTCTGTTGTATCTCCCCATTCAAGTATGGCGGTGTTTTAAAAGATCATCGACATCAATGGCGAGTAGAAATATTTATCAGTTTGTGATAAGTACTACTCAGGAACCGAGTTCAGTAAATGTGCAACTGGTAACATAGTTTGTACTTTTTTGTTTATTATGGCTTCAGCCTTAGGCTAATGTGGCTAGGTATTTTGTGGAGCGAAAGGTTAGCATTTAAACCACACCCTTAGCTTTTATAACGTATAAACAAATTAATTTAACCGCTTTCCTGTTGGGAGCAGCAAGAGTTCTCATTCGGGATGTAATGTCATTTATATGTACAGTGCATAAGAACGAAGTTTTTCTCGGCGTTGAGAATTGATGTAGTCTTCTCGGGAGACTAGCTGAGTAATCAAGGTGTTTCCACACGATATTTCGGCGATCTGAAACTCCGTCGCCATCTTCTGGTGAATACTTCACCAGAAGATGGCGACGGTACCCACTGCAGGTTCACTGAGTTTCCGTAGTTCTCTACCTACTTCATAAACTACGTAGTTTTTACACCATTTCATCTCGTGCCACCCCGAGTATTGCAAAATTGTGTTATTTGAGGGCGTAGTGCAACCAGGCTGCCACTACCAACAGCGAGATTTCTCACTGCAATTTTGATATGACAGCCATAATCCATTCAAGTGCTATCAGCATATCCGTCAAAAAACGTCTTCTTCGAGTTTATGTATCGTGACCATAGATCTCTGGAATGTGTGCTCACGGGAGCGGTGAGTGCAGTAGGTAAGGTAATTTGTTTGCGTGCTCTCTACACGTGCGCACGCAGGCACACGCGTGTTTGCAGCCTTGTTTTATTGGCCTTAGCCCGCCTTGCGCATGTTTGCAACACCGTCACTCAGCCGAGGAACCCCTCTGCACCGCACGTGCAAGGGGGAACAACTACAGCAAAAAAATTCAAACATACTTTCGCTAATCTTTCGCGTAAACATAGCAACCTCTTAATACGTGGGCTTTCTTACGTTTTAATAACTAACCGATCAGCTGTTTTAAGCAATGATCTTAAGTCTCATTAGTTGAGGTGGAATCAAGACGAATGGGGCCAGTAACAGACATGGCAGCTGACACCTGGAAGAATGACATGGCATTATCTATGAAACAGCAGCTCGGTTTTATATTTTTGGTCTGGGGATCTACTGCTCCCCGGTTCGAGTAGCAGTATGAAATGTTGTTTTCTGAAGCCGTTAGCCTGCTATTAACAGCTGGAAGAGTTAGCTTCATCTTTGTGACGTATTCTGCAGACGCTGTACATTTGGGATTCCAAGCAAAACTCTAGGCAGGGCCGGAGTATCATGTTAAGTCGGGTGTGTAGTCAGACGAAGGGAAAAAGGAGGGGAGGGAGAAGAGGGTTTGCCTGAAAATGTTATTTGTTTATGTTATATAAAAGAAAGATAATAATAATAGTAACAATGCAGTCTGTTAGATCTATGTCTATGCTCAGCTGGTCAGGTCTCTTTCTCTCAGTTCCGTTTCCCTATGAACATCATACGTTCAATCACCCTCAAATCCCGAGTGCAGTACCCACCATAGCCATATAATCTGCCAGCCCTGACTGCTGGCACTCTTTACCCTGCAGAAATTCATATTTATGTTATATGATACTGATAGACATGGCCTACTAGAACTTTGCTATTTGGAGGCCCAACGAGCGTAACGTTCTGGCCTCGCAATCAGGAGGACGCAGCTTCGAACCTCTATCCGGCCGTCCAGATTGATGTTTTCCATGGTTTCCCGAAATTACTCCAAGCGAATGTAGCGATGGTTCCTTCCAAATGCCATGGCCAAATTCCGTCCCTTGACGCTATCCCTTCCTTCATGTAAGCCATAAGGGAAAAAAGGGAATGCTGAAATATTCTGTGTGTTCTCCCAACAAATAAATATACATGCATAATTATTATTAGGACTAGTGGTGAAAGAGACCTTATTACCAGGCAGAGAAATGTAGTTAATGTAAATCAAATTGGGAGGGAATGATAATGTACTGGATTTATAAAGAACGTTGGAAGATTAAAACAGACAATTTAGAAAAGGCATATATAGTAGTGGGAAGTGCGGGTGGACAGAATAGAAAAGATAAGGTTCTACCAGACGGAACATTAATGATAGATTCTAGGAACAAGGAATAAATCTCTCGGAAGTCTATCCACAAATGAGAAAAAAATTATTCCTACTTTTTCAGATAATGGAAAAAAGACGTTTTAAGAATTATCAAGAACTGTTTCAATAATTGATATTGCCAAGTTGTGGAAGGGAAGGAAAATGCAAGAAATTAGTGAACTGAATTTATAGACTATGAGTACGAGACGTGTTAACATTAAGGAAAAAATCTAGAAAAGTGAATGAGCTAACTCAGTTGTCAGCAAGCACACTGGATTGCTATAAACTGTCTGGGGGAGTTGTTTTACCGTAAACTGACGAATCTGTAAGACCCAGTGTTGATTCATAAGACAAGGTTACTTGCATGTGAAATTGTTTCGTAATGAGAGAGGATTTAGAAAAGAAATATAACAGAAACATGAAATGCATGCTGAATTTGCGGACTTGCACGCCCCGTTCGTCAGTAACCAATCGCACATAACGCTGCTGACAATTGCTCACCGTCATATTTCATTCACAGAATTCATCTCCTGATAAGCGCTGACAGAATTGCGGCGTTCGAGCACTGCATTGCGCGCACAATTGTAGAAACTGTCAACGAGAACACGAGTCTTCTCTTCTAATTGTTACGGTTTTTGTTTCTGTACTTCCTTAAATATTATTATTCTAATACCTTCATTGTTCTATATTTTTGAGGCGTAATCTTCGAATAGTAATAATTGAGAGCGAATACAATTCTTTGCTGTGAATAGATGTGTTATTCTGTCTTAGCTAAATAGGCAAATAGTGAGTTTATATTCTGTTTTAACTATACTTTGCAGACATTAACAGAAAAAAAATCTTCGATTTTCAGAAAGTATAAGTCCAAGTTAAAATCTATGTGAATCATTGACTAGTTTAGTAAAAAAGAGATAAAAAGAAAACTGTTCTTCTTCTTCAACATCTTTTCCGAACATTTTGGCGTCGGCTGCGTTCGATGGAAAGATCAAATTTGAAACTGTGGTTTTACGGCCGCATACCCTTGCTGTCGCCAAGCATTTTATACCTACTGCCAGGTAGTACTGAATACAAATGGAGGAAGTGAAGTATTTTCATCTATCTGTGATACGTGTAACTATGTTCACCATGTGATAAGAGCACTTTTTGTTTGTGCAATGTGTGGTTTATGAGGCAGAGATTCGGAACCGTCCAAGCATTCGCCCATCAAGCCATCGAGATTTCGACTCTTAAAATCACTCCAGGCGAATGCCATGGCCGAATTCATTCCCCATACCGAACGTGGAGGGTGAACGGTTAACGTTCTCGCCTCGCATTCGGGAGGACGCCGGTTCAAATCCCCGTCCGGGAATCCAGATTTGTGTTTTCCATGGTTTCCCCAAATTGTTCCAGGCGAATGCCGGCATGCTTTCTTCAAAAGGCCATGACAGAATTACCTCACGTTCCTTGTACTCAGTCCCATCCCTCCTCTAATGACCTCGACAAGAGGTAAAGCCATAAGTAAGGAAAAAAAAAAAACTTTCTCCTTCATTGTTCCCAGTGGTCTCCTACCTGAAATAACCACGATGATGGCAGGGTGTAAAGCAATAAAAAAAAAGGAAATCAGACAGAAGTTACTAGAAGTAGAGAATTTCAGTTTGCAGCCTGTATCGTAAGAGACGAACCTGACTGAGCGCGACGTGGTATTGAGCAGCGGGGTGGCGGGGCGTTGTGACAGGCGGGGTAGCAACCGTGTAGTAATTGATGGGCGTCTGCAGCGCGTGGGAAGTCACAGCTGCGGGGGGCCCGCCTTTTTACAGAGACTGTTGGACCGTAAGCAGAGCCAGTGGCACGCTCCCATACAGTCGCACCCTCCCAGGCCGCTCGTCATGCTTGTCTGCCATTGTTTCCTCGTGTCGGGCCGCTTCTTTAATTCACATTTCAGGCTATTCAACCCCCTTTCTTACATTGAGGGTTTTTTTTGTTTAATTTATTTTTTTAAATTTCAAGTTTCCATATCTAAAGTAGCATTCTAGGCAAAGTATACACCGTTCGTGAAAGGGCATGTTTGGCTTCGCATTCGGGAAGATGGCGGTTCGAATCCCCGTCCGGGCATCCAGATTTGGGTTTTCCATGGTTTCCCAAATCACTCCAGGCAAATGCCGAGATGCTTCCTTCAAAAGGCCATGGCCGAATTCCTTCCCATTCCTTGCCCCCCCCCATCCTTTCCCGTCTCTAAAGACATGTTTCTACCGTTCGTACGTAATTGCATATTTGCGGTGATGAATTGTTTATACTCGTATATGTAATGTACAAATGTTACGAAAGCATGTGATAAAACATAATATCGGCAATTAAATTTCTTTTAGGACTTAAGCTGTTATAAGCTGATTTTATGATCTTGCTTGTATTTTGATAAAGTTTGCAACTTACCGCTGGCGTCTTGCGCTATATTTACTGCCTTTTTATGGGTACACGTTTTACTCACCTTACATACTATATAATTAAGTTAATGATCGTTCTTTATTGACCTGGAATAAGTCCCAGAGGGAAATTAGAAATACAAATAATCGTTCTCAACAAAGCGTGGATTAAAATTGGTTCACTCTCTGTGATTAAATCGTTACTTACATTTTTACTTATGGCTTTACGCCTCGTCGACATCGTGGTCGTTAGAGGTTGGAAAGGACTGGAAGCAAGGAATGGTAAGCAATTCTGAAATGGAATTTTTAAGAAACCATCCCGGCATTCGTCTGCAGTGATTTGGGGCTAAAGTTGAAAATCGATTTCTCGATTGGCGGACGACGATTCGAACCTGCGTTCTCCTGAATGCGAGCCCAGAGCGTTACAGCTCACTCATCACTCTAGATGGTTACATATTTATCAATTTATCATACTATAGGGATGGTTACTGCTAAGGTTCTTATAAGAAAGCCGTCCTTTTCGCGCTATTATGTTTTAACTACAACACTAATCAAATAGTGACCTAACATCCTGTTTAATTTCTGTCTGTAATACACAACAACTGACAGTAATTAAGAGTAAGAAACGAAAATTATTTAGTCGTCATATTTCTCACGCTGCAGTTTAAAGTAAACGTTTTAAAAACATGTTGCGATATTTATTTGATTGTTACTGCCAAATATTCTAGCGAAGTCATTTGAGATATATATGCAGATAAATCTGAATGACTGATAAAATTGGCGGTAAGAAATACTATTATTTTTTTTTTAAATATAATAGAGAACTGCACATCTACAGTGACAATGTATAGGAGAGACAGTACAAAGTTCTTTTCAGAAAACATGTCGTGAACCTTTCAACTCCTTCCCTGGTGTTTTATAGTTCGTCAAGAGCCTGGGATATAACATTTCGTAACATAATCATTATCAGTGTTCTGTACTAAGACAGATTTTCACCTGCATGCTCTCCTGTCCTCCTCCTCTTCAGGGCCATGTATTTTCCGCTTCCCTTGATGTCATCTATGATCTTATACCACCTTCTTCTCACTATCCTTCCACAGTCTATTAATTCAAAAGCGTCTGTTAACAAGAACTCCTCTCTCAACGAGTGTCCCATCCAGTTCTTCTTTCTTTCTCTCATCCCTATTCAACACTTCTACATTCCTTACTTTTTCCTTCCAGCTTATCCTATTTATTCCCCTCACGCGCACATCTCAAACCCTTCTATCCTTTTTTTATATTCTCGTATCAGTGTCCACGTCTCTGTCTTATAAAGTGCCTAAATTCATACGAAACACTTTCAAATACGTTAAAACTATTATTAGCATAAACCGCACAGAAAGATAACAACCCTGGTACCTCTCATTAGAATGGTTGTTAAAGCGTTACGAAATTTAAGAAATTCCCTTATCAAGACATTAATTTGATTTTACACGAGCCACACGATTTCTCATTGCTTGTTATAGCTACTGTGAAGTTGTTATTATTCCAGATATGGAGTTGTAAGCTATTAAATTTGTTTTAATTTTTTTTTTTACGTAGACTTAAATAATCAAGGATATGAATTTACATAGGCGATGTAAAAATCATCGATTTCCTATATTTATGGTCTTTAGTTACAGCATTTAATATTTACAACATATAAATAAACGTATTTTCTTCCTCGCTTTCGTCAGGAAAGAACAGCCCTTAGTTTGTTTTACCTATACAAAATACAATACGCTTCTTCATTTTTAATTTATATCCCACAATGCTCCTGCCGCTTATTCTGTTGTTTCTCACAGATACTCCTCCACTGCCGACTTCCTTGTTCCAAAGATGGTATAGTGTACAAAAGTTAATAATATGATGACGGCTAGCTCCTGTCAACTTACAAGTGACTTGTCTTATCGCTTAAACTCATTGGTCAACATAATATTTCACTACTTTTAGCGAGGAACCACGAAAGCCTAAGTACTATACCATTACTATGAAATAGTCAAATTAAAAAAAAAAACCACACATTCATGTTATCGTTTTAAAACATCATTTTATGATTTGAAGTCATAAATATTGTCTTGTTACGGGAATTCTGACGCATGTGCAGTGTGTGGACCCTGAGTTCAAGCAAGCGACGGACGTGACTCGACAGCAAAGCACCGCTTTGAGTTGGCTGCGTCTCTTCCAATAAACGTTTACGCTCGGTCCATATGTCGGAGCGAGAGCCTCTCCCGCTGGATGTGATTGTGAGTGCATTCAATGGCTCACTCCTCAGCCCGGAGCCACATCATCGGCTGGCTGGGACGATCGCATCCAACGAATGTTTTGGAATGCTCACCAGATACCAGCTATGAATTGATAGCCTGATCCAAGTTAAAGTCTCATAAACCAAGCGTGGTGGGTAAGGGTATAACATCAAGACGTGGCACTTGAGAGATACCGAGCGTGGTAAGTTAGCGGTAATGCTCTTGCCTCACATTCGGCAGTACGCGGATTCGTATCCCCTTCCGGCCACCCCCACACAGATCTGGGTTTTCCACGGTTCTGCCCAAATCACTCCAGGTGAATGCCGGGATGGTTCTTTCAAAAGCTCATGACTGAATTCCTTCCCGTTGCCTACCCCCAGTCTTGTCCCGACTCTAATGACCTCGACGTCATAAGCAAAAAAGGAGGGTTTGATACCCGGTGTTGCCATTCAGATATCGATTTTCAGTGCTTTCACAAATCACTCCAGTCGAATACTGGGACGATGGTCCCTTCATTAGGCCATGGCTGAATTCCTTCCAGTTCTTTTGAAGCCTATTTTCTCCCGGCAATAATGACCTCGGTGTCGAAAAGTGTAAAAAAGTTAGGTAAAGAAAAATTTCCCAGTCAAATTATAATTGTATTTTTCTCGGGTAGCCATAGTTTAACAAGCCACTTGCTGATAGACATATGGAAAGCTGGTTTGAATTATTTCTTGTGATGTCTGTGAAATTAAAAGTACGTAATCAAGGTACTGAAAGATGTTAATTTGAAGTCTGTAGAAATTTGGAAAGAGGTATTAAAATTGAAAATAGGATATCTGGGTAATAATTAAATTATTTACTTGCTGTGCAAGTAGAGGTAATTATTTTTCATCTTTCGTATACGACGCTTATAAACTTCCAGTCTTGGTGTGGTTTTATCTGTTAAACGTTTTTCAGACAGAAATCGAAAATTGCGTGTCATTTGGAAATGATTGTGCAAAATCACTGTTGGGTTTAAATCTTAATTCTTTCCTATCATATGTTTCTTTCTCCAGTAAGGTGAACAGATGAGAAAAAATATTCTTATGTTTACGTCAAATAACTTGCACAGTGTTGTTTTTAACCATGTTAAATGTTGTCAATCTAAAAAGTCAAAACTATTGGGATTGGAATTCATACCAGTAACTATTGGTCGTGGATACTTTAGGAGGGTTGTAATCAATGGTGGTTTTTAAATAATAAAATAATAGTAACGTAAGTGGTGTTAAGTGATCGAGTAGTCACCCGGTTGGTGAGTGGTAACGCTCGAGCTAGTAATTCGGGACGCAAATTCAAGTACCCGTCTGGCCGCTTTTCCATGGATTCCCGAAATCGCTCTAAGCGAACGAAGGGACAATTCCTCCAATTGGCCATCGCCAAATTTCATCCCTTTCCATGCTCACAATCCTCCTTGTCTGTAAGGCGCAAAGCCCTAAGTAAAATAAAAAAAAAACTAGGGTCAGCATTGTTACCTTTCGCAACTGCCTACTTGACACTACAAAGAAAACTATGACTGAATGAAGAGATGAATCTAAAAATTTCAGAACTACGAAACTAGTATCAGAACATATTGCGAAAGCGACTACTACAAAGGAAACATCGAGGTACACACATCAAGAACGTGAAATTGTAAATCGAAAGAAGTTAATGAAAGATCAAAATGTCGAAAGAACATTTATACATTATCTTTGACCACATCATACTCAGATAAAGCCAAAAAGTGTGTACGTGATGGTGACTACTGAATTTGCTGCTAACATTAAGGCCACACATTTGGCCTTAGCTGTGTCCTATCCCCCGAACAGCCATATGCATTGTTTTTTTTTTTTTCTTTTGTTTGTTTTTTTGTTTATTTTCCTTGTTTCTTGCTTATAGATTTACGCCTCTTTGACGTTGTGGTCATAAGACGCGGGAGAGGATTATATAGAAGAAACAGGAAGGAGTTCAGCCATGGTATTTTGAATAAAACGTTCTGGCAATCGCTAGGAGTGATTTCAAGAAACCGTGGAAAACTGCCATTAGGATGGCCGCATGGGGATTTGAACCCGCGTTCTGCCGAATGACATTCCAGTCATCCACCGAGCTCCATGATGGGTTTCGGTTTTCCATCATAAAACCCTTGCAGTTCCTAATCCACAATTGTGTACTGGCCCCAGAGGAAGAATATATATAACATCGAACTTACGAAGAGACTGGATCAGATGAAAGTAAAAGAGGTCATGTCACAAGAATACAGTCAGAAGCACTGGATAAGCGCTTAAGTATAGTGCTGTATGATCTGTTAAATCTTGCTTTCGAGCACTCTCGACTAGTTTACAGTTAGATTTCTTGTGCTACTCTCTGAAATATTTACAAGGTGTCGTTGGTGAAGATATCTATTATTATTTTACAAAACATCACTGTAAAACATTTTCTGAATAATTTTTGTTACAGTGTTTTGGTACGGTTCTGTGCTAGATACGCTTAAGCCCTAACAATAATAATAATTGTAAATAGTGATTGAAGAAACATCTTATTCGCGTGTGATGGATTTAAAAAGTATATAATTATATTTAACTCAACGAATATTGACAGTAGTGGATTAACACTGGGTACCAGTTACAGTAAGGTTGATTCCATTTATTTCTCAGAAGATCTATAACTTTACAGCAAATCACTGAGTTTACTGTGACTTTTGATAGCCAATTAGCTTCACTGACGCTCTATCTTCTGTTGTTCATCTCAATCAGAATGCCTTCTAGTGCCTAAGTTATGTATACAAGTTAGCATAAAAATTATTGTTTCGTTTCGGCAGAAACGGCGTAGTGAAGATTTGCTTGAGGCCAGAAGTATGTCTGGAGTGCTTAAAACTCGATACGTTTGAAGTATGGCTCAAACGGGAGCCGGCCGCACCTGGCCATCCGTCTTGCTGCCACGACAGATCAAACATCGCTGGCCTGAGCTTACCCACAGTGGCTACCTTACTTTTGTTTAAAAATCACATGTCGTTTTGTACGAATATTTCAGTTTTTTTCCTGTCTAATGCATACCATACCTAAGTTTCCACATTTTAAATATATTTCGGATTTACATTACATCAGACCAATTTTTGATTGCGAAATTAAGGATATACCTTTATTCACAAATGTGAACATTTTAAAAACTGTTGTTTACTTGCGAAGGTAAGGTTTGCTCTCCCTTTTTGACTTAAAACGTCTCAAATAGGACCATTGTTTTTTTCCCTACAAGTATCCGAAATATTATCAGGTTGATGAACTGTTTCGCATTCACAGATTAATTAATCATTTCACGGAAAAGATATATTTCAAATTTATATGGAATATATCGCTGCTTTCAGTTTTAGTGACCTGGTGATTTCTACACGAGTAAGAAAAATGGTAACATTTATTAATAATGCAGTAATATACTAACGAAAATGCTGACTTGCTAAAACCAGTGATATAACTACGACAGGAAAATTTATGAAGTGGCGACGAAATTTTAATATAGTTTGGTTACAAAATTTTAATTAAATTTCTTTTCGAACAAATTTTGTGTGGACATTGTTTTCAGCCGTCACAAGTACACTTTCGAAAAGCAGTTTCGAAAGCTCGAGGTACTGATCACAAAAACTATTTCTCCCGATAACTGATAGTACAAAACCTGGGAAATGTCTCTACAACACTTAAAACCATATTTATTGTTACGTACTGCTATTTCACGCTAGTTTGTGTAACTAAGGTTACAGTGTGATTTTTTTTCTTATTACTTTATCCTTCGTCTGGGTCATTATAGATAGCAGAGGACTGGGGACAAGGAATGAGAAGAAATCCGGCAATGACCTCACGAAGTAAATATTCTAACATTCACCTGGAACGATTGCGGAAAACAATGAAAACCCTAAATCTGGATGGCCGGAGGGGTATCTGAACCCGCATCCTCCCGAATGGAAGGCCAGTGCGTTAGAGCTCATCTACTATGCTAGGTAATGAGAATCTCCATGAACTACTCACTGTATTCTGAGAAAATCATTGACTATGCGAAACGATTGTCTGTTCGTCTAGAGAGACTCAGATTAGACAAAATTTACCCAAATCTTCAAGTTTAAATATTTTTTAAGAGAATATAATCTCATATTTCAAGATGGTTGTTGACAGGAGAGTGACCACTATTTAACGTTTTGCTAGGAGTGTTGTTTTCGATTTGGGTTTCACTCCCTTTCCGCAATAGGAACAACGATGCTGGGTGAGAAAATATGACCGGCTGTTACACCCACTAAGCTAAGCTTTTAGTAGCCATACAAGCCCAGTTTTGTTGCGTACTAAACCGTTATACTGTAGAGCCCCTGGCTGTTAAGTCATAACCACGCCTTAAGGAGAGAAACGAGGACTTCTTCACGTAGCGGGATCTTGACTGGTTAGTTGGAATCATCGTATTTCAGTATTGTATATTCTGTCAGCTCGCAGAAGTTTAAAAAGAGACATTAACTTCTTTCGGTTAAACAATACAGGAAATCTTAAATTCCTTTCTTATTTAACTGCTTAGTTAGATCAATTAAATGTTTTCTTGATTGAGGCAGCTAAACAATAACTTGTAGTGCTGAGACGCTGGGACAGGTGAAAGTTTCATCCAAATTCACAAACCTTTACTGCTGTGAACTTCACGACAACCAATCTCAGTGACGCTACTCACAGTTCTAACAGTATGTTCCTCATAATGTTTCTGACTCTATCACTGAACATTTATAAGCGCGAGATTTGAGTAGCACACCAGTATCAAATCATCTGCGATATTAGCTTGAAAACCACCACAGTCATAGGGAGGCAATTGTCAGTTTATTGATCAGAGTGTATTATTATTAGATCTCTTTTGCAATTTAACGACTAGTTTAGGAGATACTGGCACTGTACGTAGTACAGTCGATATATCCAGATTTTTCAAACCGACCTTTGACCCTCAGTTCAATAGTTCTGCTTTTATGTAATCTATATACAGTATTAAGACGCTAAGCAAAAACTTCGGATCCCTTTTTAAGAATATCGCGCAAACGGAGGAGTGTGAGATTTGGCACAGTTAAAGTTTATATGGCGAAGAAGTGCAGGAAGCTAAAATGTATATGTGTTAAAAACACATTAAAATAAATAAAGTAAAACATTCGTTGTTTACATTCAATTGTTTTTTAGTGGCAACGATACTTAGTGATTGTGCCAATGTCTGTGATTTTTGTCAACAGAAAAAAATAAGCATAGTTAATACATGTTAAAAATACATTATTAAATAAAAATTAAATTCGTGAACGTGTGTGTGCGTAAAATCGGATCGGATCCAACTATCTGACGTGTATTCCCAACATTGAGATACTCTGTGGTCTTTGGTGACACAAAAGACTCGGATAAAGTAGTACCTTTGAAGTTATAAAAGGAAAATTTCCAAAGGGAATGAAGTGGTTCTGCCAGATAATATATGGTCTTTTTATTATTTAAAAGGTTAAACTTTGGTTAAGGGACTTTTGATTTTTTAATTTTAGTAATTTCATTACGATTATTTTTTAAATTCAGATATTATCCATTATTCCTTGATATAAACCTTGACCAGTCGGAGAAAGAGAGGGTGAAAAAAGAAGGAGTACCTATTTGCATGAAATTCAAAATGGTAATAGACCAAATTTAAATAGTGAACACACAAAATGACGAAATTATTTTGATGTATACATTTAAGTGCGCACTAAATGCCATTCCAAGAAATGTTGATAGTTTCGAATTTACAATGAAGGTTTTGAAATGCAAAACATTTCGAATGAGAAGTTACTTCAGGGGGAAAGAATGCATTTACTTCATGTTATTATAAAGATAAAGCAGTTTTATGGGCCTTGAGTCAAAATGAATATTTTAAATCATTGTATGATGGACTAAATTCGAATGAACCATCGGTAAACAGAAAGAAAAAATTAATTAAAATAATAATCATTACTCTTTCACGAAAGAAACTAAATAATGAATTACGGTCGAATTTCGACCCCTGGGCTATGATCACTAGTAAGAACTATTACAGGCAAGTTACCTGTTATTGTTGATTTCTATGGTTCGTCGATGTCGAGGCCATCAGAGCCTAACTATTACCGGGCACAACGAACGAGAAGGAATTCGGCTATGGAATTTTTGAAGGGACTGTCTCTGAATTCTCTGAAGTGATTTCGGGAAACCATGGCAAACGGAAATCTGGTCGGCTGGACGGGGATTCGAACCTATGTCCTCCCGAATGCCAGTCCCGAACGTTACTGCTCCCCGTCCGGGCTCCGTGAAACCAATAACTACTTCGATATTACAATAAATTTCGGCCCTTTCATTTTAGACAAATGGAGTAACTGTATAGACGCTGCGGCTGTTTCTGCGGAAGGAGTGTACGACCGCAGCTGCAGCCCTTCAGTTGTCCCCACGAGGCTCAGTGCGACATTAATCAGTCCATTCTAGGTTCGATGTCAGGCTCCGCGGGAGGATGCTGTCTGGCGAGGCCTGGGACGCGTTCGAGCTAACGAGGAGACAGCTGGCACAACACGGCGGAGAGGAGAGCGGACGATAAATTGCGCGCCGTGACGGACGTCCGAGCAGCGACCGTCGGAAGGCGTCCATCAGCAAGTCGCCGGCACCTGTTGTCCCCCCCGCCCACACATCCGTCTCCAGACCTGCCCCCATCGCGTCCTAATCTTCGCCACCACACGCTTTGATCTCAGGCGTCGACCCCAACACTTTTACGAGGCTTGCAAAATAATGCCGTTGAGACAGTTGTCCGCTGCTGGACTATATACCATCATCAAATGAATTCCAGTACGAAGAAACCCTCCGAATTGATAGAATATTTATCAGTTGACATCTTATCTGCGTCATTACAATTCTGGTCTGGCCAGAAAAAAAAAACAACGAATTTGTCAAAAATTATAACATCTTTGGACGAATCAATATCTTATTACAGATGGTGTTTAATCTAGAATTGATAGGAAAGAAATTCTTGTCGTCATTGAATATCTGTGTAAGAGATGTGAAGAAAAGTCATTCATGAGCATTACGGGAAGGTTTATTTCATACACCACAGGTATAAAACCGGCGTCTAAATTCAAACGGGGAATAGCCAGAAATGAAGATGATTCACGTGAATGGAGTCTCCAGAAGGCAAGAACTCAGGATGCAGAAACTTTTGATAGCGGATAAGAAGTGTAGAGGGACAGGTGTCTTCGTAAAAATCGCTCTCTGCTTGAATCAAGTCGAGTATGGACAGATGACAGCTAAGCCAATGAGTTTACTCCAACATCAAAGCAGCAGTCAATGTAGTAGTGAAGCGCGCCAGTTTCGCCTCTCCAAATCACCTTCTTCTGTTGGGAAAGTATTGGTGTAAGTTTCTTGTGATTCTGAGATATACTTGTGGATTTGCTACAAAAGTTTTTTTAATGAATTTTTGTGAAGCCCCGGGATAACCCACGGCTATAGACAACACACTACCTCTTCGCCCTAAGCGAAGTGGATTGGGAAAAGTAACGGGAAACAATTCGACCTTGGATTCATCCCGGCATACGCCTGGAGTGACTTCGGGAAAACCCAAATCAGGGTGATTTTTTCACATGGCGTAAGGGACACTGTGACCACTACGGCATCTCAAAGCGAACCAAGATGGAAGAGACTCACCGTGATAAAAATGCAGGGGGGTATTGGAGGGGGTTTTCAGTGAAAATATGACGGAGAAATCATACACTGATCTTATGAAACAACTTGGAGCACCTATCAAAGGAAAGAGAAAAAGCAAGTTTTAAAAAAGTTGTTTGCAGTCACAAGTTTCTCATTGCTATGTCTGCAATAATTGGTGAGTGGATATTTCAGTTATTACCGCGAATCTCCTATTGAACCGTTCTGGTCACCTCGCAGTTCCATGTAGTTTAGAATCAGATGTCTGGCAACCATTTAAAGTTATAAGATACGTCATTTGTACTATCACCTTATTTTTTGGCATCCTTGACTAATCCTTGTAAGCTGGCGGCATTAAAAAATTGAAACGTTGTTGGAGGTACTGTGTGGATCTTAGGAGGGACTATATTGAAAAACAGATCACAACTTATCAGTTAATTCATGTTCACTTATAGGATAACACGGCGATTGCTGTGATGGACCTTGCTGCTTTTTCGTGAATTACGCTGTTTTCGTCAATTCTTGGTTGGTAACTTATGAGAGATGCGATATTTTCTATGATCACAATACTTTCGTAGTAAGAGAAATGACGTAATTTCACTCTAGACGACAGTGTGACTTGCAAAAATTTCTTTTTATCGTTTTGAACAGTTTGTGAATACATGTTATTCGGCACCTCTAGTTTCTCGTCAAACATATCTAAAAATCCTGTTAACTACTGAGAAATATATAAAAGTAACGTTTTATTACTATTAACAAAGGAATTCAATGTAGAAATGAATATAATCAACAATGAAAGTCTGTGTTTAAAAACTCTCAATTCCCGGCTCAACAGCTAACGAAAATTATTTCTCATTTCTCCAACTGGTGACTAGAGAAACATTCTCATGGCTTAGTTTACTTCTACGCTGTTGATGTGCAGTCTCATACTGTAACGAATGTGGTGGAAGTTCCTTTAGACGAGTATTGAAGCATCTCCAGTTTATCACTGAAATAACAAAGGTGATATGTAACAGACGTGCTATGATACCTCATTTCTTGAATTATTTATTTTGGCCATTGTAATTGATCGAACAAATAAAGATTTCTTCATGAGTAATGACGATTATCTCTGCAATGACGATTATTTTTGGTAGTGAAAAATTTTTCTATGCTGCGGCGTTGAAAATGATCTGGATAAAAATACTAAAGACTAGCATTACAAGTCGGAAAAAAACTCCGCCAACCTTCTATATTCTTGATGTACAGGGAAATATCTTCTTTGACTAATGACATAATTGAAGATGATTGAAATCATTTTTTCTTAAATAGCTACCAATGACAAGTTGGTAACTTCTACAGTATCTACATTAAATTAATCATTTATTTTAATTTTATTTTTTGTAAATAAAATAATAGTGAAAAAGTAATGGCAGATTAGTAGCGATTGTGCTGATATGTTTAGAGAGGTCAGCTTCGTTGGATACTCGATCGTATATCGAGAGTCAATAATGAACACTGATAGTTGTTTTTAAGTATTATAATTTTTTCGGTTACAATGGCAGACAAAGTCAGCTTTTAGATAACTACTAGGAAGACTAGCGTATCCGGTGAGCGTGTAGAATAACATTACTCTGAGATAGGAGGTTGGTGCGCCTGAATGTGTTGGACTGGGTCCCAGCTGTGTGTAATGGTTGGCGGCGGTGGCAAATTGACCAGCTGCCCCCGGGGACAAGCCTTGCCGTCATTACCGCCTCCCCGCCACACAGATAAGCTTCCACAGATTCACCGACCAGGCTCCTCTCCTCGCGCACTCGCTCGCTGTCATTCCATCAGGCTAACGGTAGATCTAAAAAAAGTAAGCGCTTAGGAGCAAGCAGCGGTTATAATGACCACGTGATCAATGTCAAAATCGAGTAGCATTCTAGCTCTATCCGGCTAGACGTCAACCCTATTTCGAAGCACTGACGGAGTCTGGTAGGTCAGTGGTAACATTTGGGTCTGGCATTCAGCAAGATGCGAGTTCAAATCCCCGTCCGGATTATCTGATTTCGATATTCATGGTTTCCAGAAATCTGTTCAGGAGAATGCTGGAACAGCTCAAGCAAAAGATAGTGGCTAAATTCCTTCTCGATGAAATCTTCAGGCATCCAATACGATTATAACCAGCTCTTCGGATTTAAAGTTCACTTCCTCGGTGGACTTGCCTCCCTCGCACACTTCCGCCGTAACCACTGAGTTCTGGATAGGCAGCAGTTAGAGATTATGAGGTGGTGATTCTCCTTGGATCAGTTTTACTGATACTGACTGACACATGAATACGTCTTCCAAGTTTGGTACTGGGTGACATCACAGAATTACGATAGAAACGAAAACTTTCCTGTTTGAAACGACTTGAACTCAAAGACTACTAATTGGACGACAACGAGGTTAAAAGCGTTCGGCAGAGAAAACTTGAAAGTGTCAAGTATATTATCCGGCATCTCTTCCACCCCCCCCCCCCTCACCTCCCTTATGTGGTGTGGGGAAGAGATTCGACTGGTTGAGTAACGAAACCAATTGTAGGGGAGCGGTAAAGCTCTGGTCTCACATTCGGAAGGACGCGGTTTTGAATCTCCGTCCGGTCATCCAGATTTCGGTTTTCCATGATTTCCTTAAATCACTACAGGTGAATGCCGGGATGGTTTCTTCAAAAGGCTACGTTGGAACCTTACCGTTCCTTGCCCACAGTTTCTTCCCGTCTCTAATGACTTTGACAATATGAAAAGGCAGAAAAAAAGTAAAAAAATAAAATAAAAGAATAAAAAGAAGCATACTAACGAATTGATTCAATGCACGCCATGCTTTCCTTCTACACCTAACCCCACTCGTTTGTCGCCGCGCGAAGTGAAGCAATTACGTATTACGTATGAAGTATATATATATATATATATATATTTTTTTAACTGCTTAACGTCTTTTAGCAGCGAAGTCTTTAGAGACGGGAAAGAATGGGGGGCAAGGAATGGGAAGGAATTCGGCCATGGCCTTTTGAAGGAAGCATCCCGGCATTTGCCTGGAGTGATTTGGGAAACCAGGGAAAACCCAAACCTGGATGCTCGGACGCGGATTCGAACCAACGTCCTCCCGAATGTGAGGTCAGAACGCTAACTGTTACACCACCACGATCGGTTCGTATGAAGTACACTATGCCGAAAAATTTGAGACCATTTCAAGACCGATTATTTCGAAAAACTGTGAAGCTTCAGAAGTGAACATGTTAAAATACACTGTAAGAAAGTGTAAGCAGAACGCAGGTGGAATAGTATCAAATCCTCTTGGAAATGCTGTGAGTTGTTGGCTCTTCCTCTTGAAGAAGAAAACCGAGCGAATGAAAGCCACCCCAGGCCAAGGTGTCGATGAGAGTCGAAGCAGTACACTCCGGAATCCCTTAGAGAGCAGACCTTGCTTGTCTGTGGCATCACTTGATGCAAAAGACTATCATTTCGTATGAAATACACTACGGTTGACAGTGTAAGAAGTCGAACAATTATGATATTTTGTAAGTGAAAATGATAAATTACATGGTAAGAAACTGGAATCAAAACCAGCGCAACATAGATAGAATAAAAGCAAATCCTCTTGGAAACGCGATAAGTTGACTGCTCTACAGATTGAAGTTTAGAGTTTTCTATTAAATTATTTGATAAAAACTTTAAAGGCCCTGACTTTTCTCAACTTCCCATATGTTTTATTTGATTTTATTTATAGTTTATATTAGTACGCAGTAAGCTTAAATTTTTAGTATAATTAAATTAAGTGTGTAGGTCAGCTGGTCCTTTGGACGACAGCTGGTCCTAAGCCCTTCGTCCCTAAACACTGCTGACTCAGCGGCAGAGTTAAACCCGGATTCGCTGGTACAGCCGTTAAGATTGCTGTTGTGGTCGCCCGAGTGAAACTTCATCAATCTGCAACCACAAATAGGAAACTCAGGGAAACAACATGCTGCTCACAGATGTTCCCGCTTCTGCCGCCAGCTTGGAGGTTTGCGAGAATCAGTAATCAGTTGTTAATGCTGGATGAAACTTAATATCATTTCCCTTCCATATTACGATATTATTGTTTGCAGTTTTTTCTATAAAGATATTTTATTCAGAATTCATTTATAATGCTCTATAAGTCAGAATATCATTTCTGTTAATAACGTAAGTCTTTGTGCATCAAGAATGTAATAAGTCAGGTATAGTAGACAGGAGGTGATTTCCTATTATATCAAATATTTTAGCTCTGTAAGTTTGAATAAAAGACCATAACATTTTGATACGTGAATCATGCTTTAGAATCAAACATAGGGCTATTCAAAATGATTGCAGCAATTTCACGATTTTTCTTTTGGCAGTCCTATTATAGGTACGATTATGGGGTTTGCTGTTATAAGACAAGTGGCTCTCCAAGTTTCGATTGCACTAAATGCTGTTCAGCGACACTTTGTTCTAAAGTTCGGCAAGGATCTCCCGCATGCTAACACCATTCGGCGTTGGTATCAACAGTTTAAAGCCACGGGAAGCTTTTGTAAAGGTAAAACAACGGGTCGCCCTCCTGTGTCTGAAGAAACCGTTGAACGTGTGCGCGCCAGTTACGTTCGTAGCCCCAGAAGTCTACTCCTCGAGCGAGCAGGGAATTAGGTATTCCACAGAAGAACGTTTGGGGAATCCTACGGAAGCGCCTATGTATGAAGCCTTACAGGTTACAGTTGTTACAAGCACTGTCATACAACGTTGAAGTGCTTCGTTAAACATTCGCAGAAAAACTTGTGTTTAGTGATGAGGCCACTTTTCATGTGAGTGGAAAAGTGAACAGGCACAATGTGCGCATTTCGGCGACCGAAAACCCCCATGCTTATGTGCAGCACGTACGTGACTCTCCCAAAGTGAACGTGTTTTGCGGGATCTCATGAAAGAAACATTATGGGCCTTTTTTTCTTTAATGAGGTGACGATCACAGGGAAAATCTATCTGCAAATGTTGCAGAATTTGCTCATGCCACTTCTGGAAGCTGACAGTGAAGATTTCATTTTCCAGCAGGACGGTGCTCCACCCCATTTTTCTCTAGTTGTCCGTAATTTCTAAACACCAGGATTCCAAACAGATGGATTGGTCGTGCTGGGGATTTTGATCGTCAGCTGATGTCATGGCCTCCTCGTTCCCCTGACCTAACCCCCTGCGACTTCTTTGTTTGGTGTTTCGTAAAAGACACAGTGTTCGTGCCACCAGTACCAGTTGATCTGCCAGACCTGCGGGTTCGCATCACCAACGCATTTGCTCTCATTGATAGAGACATGCTGGATCGGGTATAGACTTTATGTGTGCAGAGTCACTAAAGGTGCACATATTGAGCATCTGTAGACACTCAAAAACACTTTCACAGTTTTGTTTATATATCTGTGTAATCTTGTAAGTATATGTCAAATAATAATAAATCTGTTGTAATTTTCTGAAATCACTGCAATGAGTTTGACTAGCCCTGTACTTACGTAAATTTTTGTTCAGTGAGGTTGTGGTAGAATCGTGATTAACTGATAATGCAGAGTACAGATTTATCGCGAGAAAAAATATTCCTCATAATCAAAAAAGAAGGTCGGATGCCATAATTGCTAGTGTCTAATGAAAAGATAGGTGGATATCATATCGTATTCTCCGGAAGTTCTGTATTAACTTTCACAGTTGGATGCAAAACATTGCCTCCAGCTTGATTTTAAATCTGTGCCTTTCAAAGAAACTTATATCGAACAGATAAATTACAATTTTGCTACAGTAGTCAGCACAGAGTATTTCATGTAGAATATGACTACCCGACTGTTCAACAGGAGTGGCAACTTCTTATTGTTTTTATAAACTGCACTTCTGGTTCAGAAACAAGGAACAGCGCCAGTAATCAGAAAAACTGGAGTTAACAATACTGATTTTTCGCTGTGTTTACCAGCCCGATCCAGGAAACCAATATTTTACCCGCTTTTGTTGTCTGCTATCCAGTCAAGTACCAGGCGATACAGCGTTTTGATATTCCATTCATCATTTTTGATAAGTATTTTTATTAGTGGGATATGTTAATAATAATACGGATGGCTCATAAATGAGGAAAGATGTTCCGAGATTTAAATGCCGCTTTTTGAAATGAGACGAAAACCTTTTTTTTTTCCAGGAATGCAATATGTACATATATATGCAGCCTAAATGAAACAACGAGCTATTTCAAACTGTAATGTCCTACAGAGCACGTCGGCTCGCTGGCGCGGAGGTATGCTGCCCGACACTGTGTGTATCTGAGGGCCAGTCGATGATAGAAGGCAGACGCCTGTCCCCAGAGACATGTTTAGTTTGGCGCAGGGGCGCGGGACACAGACCGCCCTCTCTTCTCGCGATATTTTTGTTTTTTTTGGAGGGCTTGCCGTATGTGGTACAGTGTGTGGGACAGCCAGAGGATGGAGGGGATGGCATCTACTCCTCGGAAGTGTTTCTTTTGCTATGTTCTATGTGGTCGGGAGAGGGAGAACGTTGCTGGACGCCCGAGAGCAAGGTTGTGGGCAGTGGCTGCTGCTACAAGTGATAAACGGAGGTAGCTGTGTGTATCAGCCGCCTACGCCGACGCCGCCGACGCCGCCGCCGACCAGTGTCCTGCCGGGTAATGTGTACCGCCTGCTGATATAGAGACTTACTGCAACATCTCAAAACCCTGGAAACTGCCCTGAGAGACTCATGCCAGAATTAAAGAGCTATTAGCCTGGGTGCCTATCATATGTTTGCCATACATTTGTGATCTTGAAATGACAACAATTTTGTCTTAATGAATAAATTCAATTTTCTTTTACTGTGAACCCATTTCTTTTGTGTGATCCCCTGAGAATTGTCATGTGAAGAGCCCATAATAAATATTATTGAATTAAAATAAATTAACTTTTGCAATCTGGCACCATACAATGTCTTTCAAATCTAATACCCCGGCCAACGAGAGATTACAAAATGGCGCCCAACGTGGGGCCTGACTGTTTGAGATGTTGCAAGCGTTTCGTTTTAGCGAGTAGAAATCTCTATGTGTTTTTCAGCATTTTTGCGGTGTGGCGGTGATAGCAGAGGTCCAGCATGTACAATGTATAATGATAAGATTGATTATGTGTAATATTTGTTATTTGTAACAGCATAGGACTCCTGTGGGCGTCCCGAGCGAGGTGATTATCTGTTCTCGTGTGTGGTATTGAACCACTGTTTGTTGATCGTTCATGGGTTGTTGATGTATAAAAAAATACGACGTTGCATGAATTGTTTGGCAATCGTGGAGGAAGATGTAAAATGTGGTCTTTGGTTATGTTCGAGCTGTCCTTTTGTTTGTAATTGTTTGTTGGTTTTGATGGTTATTCTGTTGTTGGAAAATGTTTGGAGACTAGGGACGTAAGATTTTAACAGCATCTCAGCGTCGGAAAATTATGCTTGTTTTTGCATGTCTTCTGTGATGAGTATGGTTTTTATAAATTTTTCTTGCTTGTCGTGTTTTTCGAATGCCCCGAGCATCTATGCTCTTCATAATAGAGTTTTGTGCGTTTGAGCGTTCATTCCATCAATAATTGTGTGTTTGAGGATTTGTGGATGCTTCCCGTGGAGGTACCGGTATAAATATTGAATTGTGGGAGGAGAAGTGTGGGTAAATATTTGTTTTACGAAGTTTCTAAAATTTTGGGTGCTTTTGAGTGGATGAAACTGAGGTCCGGAAAATCTACCGGGATGGCACAAAATCACAGTCCGTCAGAGCCAAACGAGCAGGAATTCGCGATGGAGGGAAATCACGCCGTGGTTCGAAGTGCTGAGCAAACTATTCAGCAAACAGTCAGTAAAGAAAGAACTACTAGTTTTCCTCCAACCGCAGAAACGAGCGATCAGTTTGTGTCGCTGCCGGAAAATCACGCTAGCGCAATAATGACGCCCCATGATATGTTGGTAATAGTATAGCAACTGCTGAGTCCCATTAATGAACGATTAACATTCATGAGCGAGGAACAAAAGAAAATCATTGTACAATTATCGGCGTTCAGGGAGGAATTGACAGCCACGATGGAAAAAGGTAGGGGAAATTAAGGGGTCTGTGCAATCGCTGCAAGTGGCGCAGAAAACGTTAAGCAGTGCTGTTGACCGTACCAAGGAGCAGGTGTTGGACGCGCAAAGACGCGTATCGGAAGTAACCGAAGAAACTAAAACACGGACGAACCTGCTGGAAACTCGCGTCGTGGAAATTGAGAGGAGCCACAGTGCGGATTTGACCCAACTCGGAGAAGAGATGAGTCAAATTCGCGTGAGCGTTGCAAAGCTGAAAACAGAGCGCGACACGCATGAGAGCTTTTCGATGAAAGAGTCCCATAAACAGTGGGACATCGGTGTATCGGCGTGTTCGGAATCGGTACGAACGGACAGACGGACCAAACCACCGAGAATGCCAACTGTCGGACACGAAAGACGAGACCTGCGATATTTGTGCATATTTGGACAGGCGGTAACAAATGCCGAACATCTGTCCCAGGCCGAAGGCCTCAAGAGAGTGCCAAGCGGCGAGCGATGTTTTCCGAACGCATGCTACCCTCTGAGCAGGGCGCTTTTTTGTGCTTGTGTGAGCAAAACGCAGCTGGGGTGCGATTATGAGCCGTATGTGGGAGGTTTCGAAGAGAGAGATTGTTGCGGAGAACTGAGAGGCGAAATTAGTGCTAAATTCATGCACAGTCAATCAGTGTACTTTGCTGAGAGGAAAGAATTAGCTGAGAATTTCCGAAGCACAAACGCCAGCGATAAGTATGAGTTTTGGATGTGCGTGGTACACGGAAGGCTCAAAACGGGAGCTAACTAGGCTTAGCCCCTACCCGAAAAAAAAAAGGATACTTGGTTTGGACCGCAGACTTACCCAAGGATATGAAGTAGAGAATAATTATGGTAATAAATAAGTATAATGTTAGTGTCATATAGTGGATAGTTCGCAGAAGTGCGTAAAGTAAATTCTGGTAGCATCTGAGAGTTGCGAGAGGAGGGAATTTTGGTTGTAGTTGAAGATTACCTGAGCCAAAAAACAGTTGAATTGATTTGGTACATGGGATGGAATTGAAGAACGGTCACCGCATGTGGAGAATGCTAAGATGCGATGATTGATGTCAGGCGAGAAGGAAATAGTTTTTAACGATTGTGGGAATGAATATGAGATGGTACGTCATTTTTCTTTGCTAAACTTCTCTGGTTGCTCTTGTGAGGAAGTTGCTGAATACTTGGTGGACCTAATTTCCGGACATTTGAAAGTTGTTGGTGGAAGTTTTGACGTTGGTCGAGTTAAAAAAATAAATAAAGGAAGGTATTTTTGAGAGTCAGTTGTAGCCAGAGCGGCACTGATGTATGGAGAGCACTTACACTGGAGTAAAGGAGTCTGTGGATGAGATCCAAATGGTATTTGCGTTTTCCTCGTGCAAAGGACAGGGGTTTAAGGTGAAGAGACAACGGACGTGCATGGATTGGAAGGTTTCAGACGTTCCTGTTGGCAACGGATAGAAGGCCAAGGACGCATAAGCAGTCCGGTTGTCGTTTAATTAATATGGTGGTAGTAGGTCGTGGAAGGTTCATATGAGGGACAAGGTATTTATGCCCTGCGGCTCCGTTAATTTGTGCTTGAGGTGGTGGAAGTGTGCCGAGTCTGGTATAACGAGGTTTTGTACACTCTGGATTTTTTACATGATAGCGGGAATAATGTGGTTCCACCAAGTCAAACTAGCATCATGTTTCTCAAGCGGGTAACTCCTTCCCTGACATCACTCCTTTGTTTTGAGAGTCGTATGTTAGCAAAGTAATTTTGCCGTTCGGAAGAGATAATTCATGACAGTTGAGAGTATAGGGAAATACGAATCCCAGATGCAGATTGTCGTTGAATAGTGCACATTAGTGAAGATATTCTTACTTATGTCCAAGCGGATTTACTTCTTCAGCATTTGAGATTTTTTAGAGAAAATTGTGGTTTTGCAAGGGAGGGAATGAAGTTCGATTTTTAAGTGGAGGTATTTCTTTCGGCGCCAGACATGACGCGAGATTTAATTTAGATGAGGATGCCTGCGAGTTATACATTGTTAAAGTTTTCCCGTGCGATTTCTCCAAGAATAGTTTTTTTTTCCTCTCGGTGTTAGATATGGCGAAAGGTATTTGATACGGCGACGAACTTCTTATGATTATGTACGCATTTTTCAGTGCGAAAGCGAATTTTAAAGTGTCTTTTTACGATAGGTTAATGAGGCTGTAGATTTGGTAGAATACTAGTAGTTTACTTTCTTAGAGTTCTAAGGGATATGGAGCAGGTTTGTGGTCCCAAGGTGGCAAGGCTACCTTAGTGAAGGTGGACAACGTTGAGGTAGTGGTACTCCAAGTTCTCTAAAGTGTCTGTTATGACTTTGGTCATGTGGTCGATATGAGGAATAGGTCGGTGAACCATGGCTTTCGAATTAGGAGCCGAAGTATAAGAGTGTGGGTTGTTTTGAAACTGGGAGTGTCAGCTGAGGCAGAGAGTGTCCTTGACTTCACCGGGGTGCAGGGACCTGGGCTCCATCTGTTTGGGAGCAGGCACCTTACCATCTGCGTGAGGGTGGCTGTTATGAAGTCAGTTCTGCTTTACGTGGAAGCTTTGCGACTGTAAATTCTGTTAGCTGCAAGGAGTGTATACGTATGAAGAGAATATGCCGTCACCTCATAGGCTTAGTTATTGTAAGATGAAGTTTGAAGATTTTAAGTTTTTCATGGATATTGAAAGCTGTTTTTAGGGGTATAAGTACTCTATAAGGAAAATGGTCGTTTAGTTTAGGATTTTTAATCATTACTGGGTAGCCCTGATTCATTGCTCACTTATTTTCGGACACAATGGTTTTCTCTGTTTGGTTATATGGACATTGTGAACGATAAAGATTTGCCTTTATAGGATGGTTTTGTGATTTTTAAAAAAATATTAATCCTTCTGCATTTTTGCACTCTCATTTGTAATTTTGTTAACAGAGAGTACAGGAAGGATGATTTGTGAGGCCACAATCTGGTAGAATTAAATTTTTTTGAGCCACTGTGTGCTGGTATTTTATATGTATTGTATTGTTAATATAATATCTGTAACCATCAGAAAGGCTGGATAACGGCACAACGATGTATTTTCTGAGACCATAGTTTCTTAGGATTAAGTATTTTTCTGAACACTGTGTGTTATTGTTTAGATGTTGTGTACTGTTTAAGTTGTATCTGTAGCCATAAGATAGGTTGGACCCAACTGGTATCATTTACGCCATGCCCATTGTAATGAATGTCACAGAGAGAGTTTCGTGCTCGTAGCGGAGCGCAGTGTAAGATCGAGCAGTCACTGCAGTGGTTGTTGACCAATGAGACAATCCGCATGACGTTTCAGCAGAGGGAAGTTTCGAAATGGGTGGTTTTTATCAAGGTATTGTATGACTCGGGCAAACGATAGGTTGAAGAGACAGTTCTGGCTAAAGAGCGGGAGGATGAAATGTTTCGGGACAAAGTGAGAGGATAGGTCACATAGACTGAATGAAAAATTTGAACTTTAAATAGGAAATTTCAAATTTTTGTGGAGGTGGCAGTTGAAGCTGTAATGTCCTACAGAGCACGTCGGCTCGCTGGCGCGGAGGTATGCTGCCCGACACTGTGTGTATCTGAGGGCCAGTCGATGATAGAAGGCAGACGCCTGTCCCCAGAGACATGTTTAGTTTGGCGCAGGGGCGCGGGACACAGACCGCCCTCTCTTCTCGCGATATTTTTGTTTTTTTTTCTGGAGGGCTTGCCGTATGTGGTACAGTGTGTGGGACAGCCAGAGGATGGAGGGGATGGCATCTACTCCTCGGAAGTGTTTCTTTTGCTATGTTCTATGTGGTCGGGAGAAAGAGAACGTTGCTGGACGCCCGAGAGCAAGGTTGTGGGCAGTGGCTGCTGCTACAAGTGATAAACGGAGGTAGCTGTGTGTATCAGCCGCCTACACCTACGCCGACGCCGCCGCCGCCGCCGACCAGTGTCCTGCCGGGTAATGTGTACCGCCTGCTGATATAGAGACTTACTGCAACATCTCAAAACCCTGGAAACTGCCCTGAGAGACTCATGCCAGAATTAAAGAGCTATTAGCCTGGGTGCCTATCATATGTTTGCCATACATTTGTGATCTTGAAATGACAACAATTTTGTCTTAATGAATAAATTCATTTTCTTTTACTGTGAACCCATTTCTTTTGTGTGATCCCCTGAGAATTGTCATGTAAGAGCCCATAATAAATATTATTGAATTAAAATAAATTAACTTTGCTACTTTTGCAATCTGGCACCATACAAGGTGTCTTTAAAATAAAAATAATACCCCGCCAACGAGAGATTACAAAACTCATGACTAATTATACTCCTTCAGACGCCAAGTAAGACCCAACAACCTTCTCGTTTCCGTGTGAGATGAACATTTTCTACAATAAGAGCGGTAGATGCAAATATCGTATCAACAATTGGGGAATAATAGAGAATACTTCTAGTGACTGTAGCAACCATCAGCAAACTATCCGTCACATCACCATGGAATGTCCTCGTAGGATATTCAGTGATAGCACTCAGCAGCTTCCTGAAGCAACCACAGAGGCAACTGAATGGCTGCTATCTCTGGACATCAATCTGTAGAAACATCTATGTCTTATTTCGTCTATTTTAATTCAATATAATTACTATATTTTATCCTGGTGCCATAATAAATAAATGAATAAAGGAGTAAGAGAATCTAACCAGCAAGTAGCACTCTTTTCAGCCTTCTGTTACGGGAACTTTGATGCTACAAGGTTCTCAAAAAGCTTGGCAAAGAAAGAAACGAACAGGTTTATGTGACTAATATTATGCACCGAATGTTTTTACACATTTGTGACGTACTCTAAATTTGATGGGTATTGCAAACTTCTTACCTATAGGAATTCTGTAATTTATATTTAAATGTGGAGCCAAAAGCTGTTATTTAAACGTACTTGTCTTTGAGCAAAATAATTTTTGAATTATTTAGACACGAGAAAGAAAATCGTTCTTCTTTAGTAGCCTGAAACTGATTTCTGATTCTACCGATACACATTTGTGCAAGGTCTGATGAGGTTGACTAGGCCATTTCACAAGCTGTTTGCCATCAAACGGCCAACAAGAGAAGTTCACGTGACAAGTTGGTACTGTGTTGCAAGATCAATAAAACTCGCAGATAACATCCATTGTTCTCCTCTTTATGGCCCTCTGAATTAAACAAAGAAATTACCCGAGATATTAGCACCTGAGGGCGTAGCCAGCCTGCGCAGAGGAGGAATGTAATCTTATCTCCCACAGCCGTAATTTCTGAGCGGCCAAACAATTTTCTAGAATGACGTGTGGCGAATGTAACGTGTGCAGTGCGGACCATACAAATAACAAACCCTGCACGAGCACATTACATCCTTGGTATATTTTTAATGGGAAGGAGTACACAGTTTCATTGCTATCTCTGAAAGCAAGAAGTATATAATAAAATGTTTCATATTTTAATATTACCTCATCATACAGGAACCGATGTATTTCAGTTACTGTTAGATAATACGCTATATGAAGTACACCTGACGAAATGTTTGGGAAAAAATCGAGTTGTATCGCGATTTTTAAAAACTAAGATTTCAGTTTTTTTTATTTTTTTAATATCATTTTGTTAAAACATGTCTATGCCACAGCAAGTCCATTTCGTTCACTTGACCATAAATCATCCGATAATTTTTACGTGAGATTTACGGTTTAGCTTCTAGATATTTATGGATTTTTTACTGCTTCTTTACAATCCATAGACACATTACTCTCAGGGAGAAAATAGAAACCACTATCTATTTGCAACTCGAGCGAAAATTCAGAAGCGTTCGTGATTTATGAAATATTTAATTTAAGATAGTAGGATGGTAGAACCCGTAAAACAATTTAAAAAGTGGTAATCATAATAACTGCATATGAAGCGTTATTGTCCCTCCTCTGAAATGTGTACAGCATGTTACTACCTTAACGAATTGGTTTTATTATTCTTAACAGTTAACTGATTTACTACTGCTTTACGGTTAGATCTTTAGACCAGGGATACAATTGTCGAAAAAGAGCAGAAAGGAAATGAAAGACGATTTTAATGAAGGAATTATCGACCATTATCATGGAGCGATTTGCGAAATTGCCTGGATGGCTTAGCCGGAAATCGAACCTAGGTCTAGTCAAATATCAGATCCGAATATTACTGCTCATCCACCAGCTTAGACTGAATCAAATCGCTGGACCTTCATAGACACATTAGCTTCCGAATTGTCTTTTGAAATATCAGATTTTTTCCGCTGTTTTGTGTGCGGACATTAGTGTGCGTAGTAATGCGTTTCCGTTTTGTTTTTCTTCTAGCAGTTGAGCGTAACGGTTTAAGTTGTATCTTCCTAAACTTTACCTTAAATTAAATTCCATAATTTATCCTTATTTTTATGATAACCTTTGATTAACATATCCTGGGTATTCTAAGGAACTATATTTCAGAAAAATGTGGAAATAAATAAGCAAAGATGTGTATTTTAACAGAATTTAAAGGGTGGAGTCTTTATCTATGTTGGTGAGTATCTTGTAAAGGAATGCTCATTTGAGATGCAGTGGGATCTGTGGTCCATATCTGTTCTTGCTACGAGCGAATGATAATTTCTAGCACCATTCTGCAGATTTTTAGCTGATGTATGATCCTTCAAACTTTGAAAACCTCATCCAGGAAGGTTCGGTAATTGTTGCATAATGCCCGGACAAAGGGACAGATAAATTTATAATAGTACAGATTAGTTAATAAATCAAACATCGTCAGTTCATAAATGCGAATTAATGAAATGTTGTATATATGTATAAATAAGCCTCATCTTCAAGATGGTAGTACGGTAAGTAATTGGTTGTCCCTCAAGACGCTTGAAATGGGCTGTATGGTCTGGAGGTGTTGGTTTTTATGGTAGCTAAGCAGAGGGCTGAAGAAGGTCAGACCGGTAGTGGGCGTGACGTGCGTTGTTTACACAGCGTCACGGCTGTAAGCTGGCGAGCATCAACAGTCAGTCCGCTAAGCTGCCGACACCGTTAGCCCATTAAACGACAGCCGAACGGATTTGTGTGCCCATCCGGCGCTCCACGTTACAATTAATAACACCTCAGTCCTTATCTTGCGTGGCTAGCAACGGCGCTTAAATGCTGTCATATTCACCACACTTTTGTAGATTTCGCAGCTTAAACTACAAACCGTAGTACTAAAATAACGATTCCTGACGGAATGCAAGTTGTACAAAGTTTTCATTTATGTATTCTATAGATAATGCCTCTACGTAAAAATGGCACACCCGGAGGGTGTTGCGAAGTCCTGAAGAGGGAAATTTGTTTTAATACTCATGTTTGAGTCTTGTACGCCTTCTGAAAGAGTTAGCCTAATTGCGACTGCTATTAGTTTCGAGGGGCACCGGCAGTATTTCTTGTTTTTTTTTTTCACTGAATTGGCTTTCGAAGGCGTAGTAACTGCACAAGTGAGCTGCCAGAAGATGGCTTGAATCCATAGGTATAGTTATCTGATTAACATGTGATTTTTTGTACTTGGCATACCATAATAATAATAATAAAATTTATATTTTTCGGGAATGGGATTAATTCTGAATGCAGTGGTATTACGAAATAAAATTCACGTTCATGTTAATTTTTTTTTCCTCATCAGTCTCTCGACTGTTTTGATGCAGTCCTCCATTTCTTTAAATATTACGTTAACTTCTTCATCTCAACATACCCCTTAGAAACTTCATCTTCAGTTATCTGCCTCGAATATTCTAACCTTTTTCGACCTCGACTGTTCCCTCCACTAACAATTTAACCAGTCCCGCGTGTCTTGAAATGTGACCCACCATCCTGTGTCTTCTTTGTGTTAGACTATTTCACAAACGTCTCTCCACACCTATCTTCTCCAAAACACGTTTGTTTCGTACTTTGTGTCTCCACTTGATTTTCAGCATTCTTATATAGCACCACATTTGAAATACTTTTCTGTTATTCCTAAAGTTCATTCTTCGCCACCATAAAGTGCTCTGTACCACATCTGGAGTTGTAAAAAGTTCTTTATGAATCCTAGATCAATATTTGAAACTAAAAGATTTCTATTTTGATGAAGGCTCTACTCGCTAGTGCTGGTCGGCTTTTTCTTGCTTCGGCTCTCAATTGTAATTTTACTTCTTAATCAACATAATTCACATAGTTCTCCTATTGCATCTGATAATATTTTTATATTTAATCTACTGTTATTGCTATAATTTCTGTTATTTTTCATCGCTTTTGTCTTGATGCTTATTCCAAAATCTTCTTTCAGTATTTTCTTCATGACATTCAGCAGCTTCTCAAGAGCCTCAGTCTGTTCTGTTAACAGGACAATGTCGTTAGCAAATTGGAGCATTTTGATTTTTTTCTCCTTGAACTCTTATTACACACTAAAATTTCTCTTTTACTTCCTTGATACAATGGCAAAAAAGATAAGCATGTTTCTATCCCCATATATTGATTCGAGTAGTGTTTATGTGGGTAATTTAGCAAACTGTTGAACATCTGACATTTAAGAGTGACACAGAGTGATATGTTTCGTTAGGGCACCTGCTACCAAAACAAAATGTTTCCGTTCAAAATCTCTCTCAAACCAAAAGTTCTCGCGAGAGATTAACATTATCTTCTTCTGCTCTGTGAAACACCCAATGAACCCTTCTTGAAACTGTATATCCAGCCACAACAGGGGGAATGTGCCGCAATTTGAAACTATCACAACATGGTTAGACCACATATTTTTATTTTTTTGCTGACTACAGACAAGCTAGTAGACCGACGGAAATATTGATAACTGACATACATACAACTACAGAGATCTGAAGACAGTAATTTTTATGGTTTAGTACCCAGAAGGAATGGTAGGAGAGGTGGTAGCTGTAAAACATAGCAACACACGAGTGCTGTATACTGGTAATTTTTGCATATTAAGGTGTACATTAAGAATTAATTTGGTAATTTTATATTTCATATTAAGGATGAGAGAAGATGTGAGAGTAGGCAGACATGTTGTTTGGTTGGAGGACAGGGTGCACTCAGATAGTTAGCACCTGGACGCCTGTGACGTCAGCCAACACTGGTAGCAGGTAAATTTAAAGTTAATCCTTGACTTATCTACAGAAAACTCCCACAAGGCACAGATATTGTTTGTGTGTGGTATGGTTAGTAACACCCGGGCCACCTGGAACTTAGATTCCGTTGACTCTGAACCTATAAAGACCCCTCCTGAACAAAGACGAGGTTATTGTGTTTTCTGCCGTGGTAGTGTGTTCGTCGGAACTGTGCTTGAAGGCTTCGCCTTGATGCACCGCGTGGGTGCCAGTGCGTATGGAGTGAGGGCATACGATGGTGATTCCTCCGTCGTATGCGGACTTTAAGCCTCAAGACTTCCTTGGTATCCTCCGGAAGAGTAGGCCAGAATGAGCCATCATCGGGATTTATCCTCTCCATTTTTTCAACTTTAATTCACAACGCAAACAACACAACAGACTGAACATACGCACAACACAGTCATCAACACAAAACAGTAACACACAGATACACTTGAGTCACTGGGGAAGGCAATGGGAAACCATTCGATTTAAATTGCGTAACAAAGTTGTCAAGGAGGAATACCTCCCTCCACGGCAGCAACCAAACATGGATCACCGAGTAATGAAAATAATCATTACCTAAAGAGACACGTAGACCTACTGCTGTAGGTCCCCTGTCCGCTCTGTCCGTCTATTCGTCTGTCACAGGTCTACAGCTAGTAAATTAAATAAGTTTCATACTTCAAATTTACCAGTTACAAATGCTTCGTCGACCTAAAACCGATTATCGTATTTTAAAGAAATTGTACTCTAAAGGAAATAAATATGAATAAAGAAACCAGTAACCCGATAAACATAGGATACAGTTGTTCATTAAACTAGAGACATTTAACAAATCAAGAAAGACTGATAAATAATGTCACTTCTTCTTCGTTTGGAATATTAGATATGTGCATTTGCATCATTTATAAATATTTGCCTCATTAAATGGTGTCTCAGGTGGCCAGTACCAATATCTTTTCTGTCATTCGATAATTATTTACATTGATTTCGATCTTTTTCGGCAAACTAGCGAAAAAATTTTTTATTCCGCAATAAATCTGCTTAGCTGTTCAGAAACAACGGTCTAAATAAGTATTTAATTCTCATATTAATACTGATTTATGAATCGTTCTCTTTCTCGAAAAATAAAAATCTTTTAGAAAAGATTAAATTTTATTCAGATAATTAGAATCATTGTCCTTCCATGGTTGAGCCATGACAGGTTTATTTTATATATAATTTAATTCACCTTAATAGAATTCTTAATATAAATATTACCATGATTCCAGGCAAATGCCGGGATGCTTTCTTCAAAACGCCATGGCCGAACTCCTTCCAATTCCTTGTCCCCCATCCTTTCCCGTCTCTAAAGACACCCTACCGAGCGTGGTGGTGTAACGGATAGCGTTCTGGCCTCGCATTCGGGAGGACGGCGGTTCGAATCCCCGTCCGGGCATCCAGATTTGGGTTTTCCATGGTTTCCCCAAATCACTCCAGGCGAATGCCGGGATGCTTCCCTCAAAAGGCCATGGCCGAATTCCTTCCCATTCCTTGCCCCCATCCTTTCCCGTCTCTAAAGACCACGTTGTTAAAAAGGGACGTTAAACTGTTACAAAAAAAAAAAAAAAAATCTAAAGACCCCGCTGTTAAGAGACGTTCAGCAGTTAAAAAAAAAAATTACCATGATATATTTAAACATGTTATATACTCCTCTATCAATATTCAATCTGATGTAATCTAAAAGTACGAAGCTTGCGTGTATGAGGAAAAATTTCCAACGCGCTTTATTATTGGATTTTTCCCACTCTGACTACTATTACAGCAACTACCAGTAGCAAAACTGACCGGGAAGTACAATAGATTTTAGTGCGCAAAGAATATTTATGTCAACGCTTCGTCAGTGAAATCGCTGCTTTGCTGGATTTGATCAATCGTCAGATTTATAACATGGAGCATTAAGAAACACGTGTTTTTAACTTCTTGGATGTTTACGTTTGACCATTGTCAATGGATTTTCTACCAACATTTCAATAAATTAAATGGAAATAACGTAATCAACAAAGAAAAATAAGAAAATCTAGCTGTTAATAAAATTACAGGACAAATTTTTATGTAGTTATAAAAACGGTTTCCTTATCCAATGTTTTGATACCGCAAAGAACACAATTAGGAGAGATAAATCTCAGAAAACTATTTACGAGTCAAAATATTTTTGGAAGTTTGTAATACCGGAGGATTTACAGATTATTAAAATGAACCGCTTCTTAAAAGTTGCAAACAGCTGAAAATCCCGGCGGCTTATTTGTGACTGATAGCTATTGGACTTTGCTTCACGCTTGAAACTCTTTTTCGTCAGCTGTGTTTTGCCAGCGGAAACTCTTTTACATTTGATCAAAGAAAATGAATGATCCGAACGAATGAGCCAGCAGCTTAAGACTAAACCCATTTGAAGTCTGATTTTGATCATCAATGTGGCCCAGATTTTACTTTGTGATAAACCGGATGAATATATCTTCCAAACAAAATATAAGAAGATTTATAGCATAAGGTAATTTATATGATTTTCATAATGTTACGAGCTCGAATTTATGCATCGAATATTTCGTGTAAACTAAAGTATACGGAAATACTTACACTTAATCTGATTGCGGTACTGGGATACATTTAAATTAGATAAAACAAAAATTCAGCACTTCATCAGTTATGAATTGATTTCATCTGATAACTCTCATAATCTAGGTTTGCAGGAATCAGAGTCAAAAGCTAATCTACTTCTAAAACAATGTCGGATCCAAGAACAACGCATGAAATCGTACTATTCAAACAGATTTAAAAATAAACTTGAGTTTCAGGAACAATTGCACAGCAAAACAGATGAATTTTAAGTGTTAAATCCTCATTGCACTCATAGAATTAATAAATGAATTGGTATGAGATATTATTAACGCTTAGGAAATTTGATTTGAGATAAGCTATAGTGGGCGACTAACAAGTTATGTACAGCAACGAAAATAAAATCCATATCATGGTTGGTAAAATAGAAAAAAGGTAGTAAATAAAACTAGAATGACTTTAAGTTGTTACTAATTAATTTATACGGAAGTTTAATGCATTGATAGTTGTTGTTGTAAAAACAGCCAACATATTAAATTATTTACATTTAATTATACTAAATGAAATACTGTATGAAGTTTTTCTAGGGCAGCTTAATATTTGCATTTAAATTTTTGTTCGGTTTTTGTTGCTCTGTACTTTTAATCAAATAGCGTACTACGGTTCTTTTAATAAGCCGCAAGGTAACCGTCAAATGTCTGCGGATTCACTTGACACTGTTTATTCAAAATATGTCGAATAACAATAGGAATAGGATGGTAAATTTCATATTTCACCATTAGAACAATAAACGACCTCATTGTTTTTGTCATTGCATATTGAGGCCTATTTCCCTTTTGTTGCTTTGAAATAAGTCATAAATTCAGATATATTACTTCAGACAAACTGTTAGAATAATCGTCGTAGTAGTAGTAGTTTATGATAATGATGATTATTTGTTGTTTCCGTCTAATTCTTCATCATTTATATGTTATTAATACATTGTGTTGTATAGATAAATAACAATTAACGCTTACTACAGATTTCAGACAAACTTCATAATACTTTAGAAAAAAGTAAAGTTCAGTTATCTATAGGCAACAATAGACAGAAGTTTCCAGGATTTTAAGACTTCAAAGGATTTTCACGCTCTGCGGTGTCTTGCCTTATTTGTAGCATTTTTCTGCCACCAAAAACAAAATGTCTTTACATTAAGCAACTGAAAATTTATATTTAATCACTTTATTCATCTGACTTTTGTGCATAACAGTAACTAACATCTGAAGCAGTAACATGTTTAATTTGTTTATAATTTAAAAATTATTTCGTAGTGCTTCTGTCATGAATGTTGGTATATCTTCATTCTGTTAGCAAGAAATCTCTTACAGTAATTTAATTCAATGATCTATGTTCATGCAGTCATATTTTTATAGATATGCTAAAATCTTTTTCAAACAGAGCAGATTAGCTGTCAATAAGGACGTTAGCATAGTGTAATTACTTGTTGGCAAAATGACGTTTTTGTTTTATATTTGATAGTACAAGTAACTCGTTTAATGTGGATCATAAACCTGAACACAGATATGGGACATAAATTTATTATTAGGACTCCGTGATACGCAGAAATCTTCTCTACGGATTTGTGTTGAAGTACTTCTGTAAAGCATTAATTACATGGAGAGTAAGATTTCAGTAGTGACTTTTCAGGAAGAGATCCACGTTTCTTATGTGGTATTGAAATGGTGCTTAATTAATAAATTTGACTAACTGTATTCGTTGCAAAGTAAGTGAAAACAAATGTAGGAAGCGAGTAGTAAGCAGCGGTGGCTTGGAGCTGGTCGCCTCCCGCTGGGATTACCGCCTGCAGCCGCCAAGACTTTCCAATTGGCTTTGCTGGAGCACCGGCAGAGGAGTAATTCACGTTTAGGCCCTATTACCTCTTCCCGGGGGATCAGCGCGGACTTAGGCCGCAGTTAATGAATCACAAAACTCTTGTCCCGCACCGCGCCTCCCTGCAGGCTGATCGTCGTCTCTAAGGTGGACCCTCTAATTGGATAACGCTCTCTGCACCATCGCTTGATTCGTCCATAGACACCAGAGAAAACATTTGGATGAAAATCTAGGAACAGTTAGATGATGTGACTTGTTGGTTTTGGTTATCTGCCACTAAATGTTTCTACATATAATTTAATTGTGAAATATTGTCCACTCTTCATAGTGTTTCACAAATAAACCTTCAGGGAAAGCCATCAAGAAAGATGATAAGCGAATTTTTATTTCAGTCTAACAAAGTGTTTCGAATCTTGTATTATGTAGGCTCCGGAAAAGCTTGCTAGCATATGATTCATTTTTGACTGTTGAGTCCCTGAGCTTTCAAACGCGTATTTCACGATACAGCAACGTATTATACACAGAGATAGTGGCAACGTTTGGGGTCCGCTTGCAACATCTTTGTCGAAATTCTCGTAAATTAAATTAAAATAAAATAAATAAATTAAATAGCAAGTATGAGTTTTATATGCCATTATTGAGTAAGCAACAGTTATTGATTTGATATTTTATTTCTCAGATCGGAATGTTTGCTCCTCATCAGATAATACGTTTGCAGCAAGATAAAAAGCTGAAGAAAATTCGAGAAACATAGAAGATTTATTCCAATCACTGCAACTAAATATATTGTGAACATTTCTTAAACTTAACGTCTGAAAAGAAACGTGCTGTCACTAAGTTACGATAATGCTTGTCAGATAGTTGAATTCAGTGTAAAAGAAATCGTTATTGGAGATCTTTAGGTCAGGAACGTTTTGTCATCCAGACAGACATGAAATTAACACACAGGGGAAAAGAAAAATAAAATAAAAAAAAGTGGTACGAAAGGATAAAATATTTATTTTTTACTGATTCTGAAGACATGTTTGATTGGAAGAGTAAACTGATTAAATGCAAAATATTATTTCTCTGAAATCTGGTATCGTCATTTTTTACTGTAATTGCGCTCACACTGATAAGTAATGTACACACTTTGACAATAAATTTGGTCACCGCTGAAAAATTCTATCACTCTTATTTTGCACAATCTGACATCAATGTCATCCCAGGAAACAGTAATGCAATATTGTCAAAGTGTGTACAATACACCATCAATTTAAACTTTTTTCGAAGAATCTTGTAATTATAGGAAAATAGTAGGTACTTGTAAGTAAAAAAATGAATGAAGTTCTGTTATAATGAAAGTATTTAATGGCATTTGCAGATATTCTCGTGATTATGAACTCAAAAAGAAGCTTCCTCAGTCATTTTGAACTCCAAGACACTGACACATTACCAGAAGCTCATTACTTATGAGAGCTCGGTTGTCAGGTATGGAGAACGTAAGGTGAGCAGACCCCAGCGAAAGGACATCTTGTAAATACGTTCCAGAAACAAGTTTTAAAAAAATATTTTTGAAACAACAACTTGGTTAAAACGTCTTAATATAATGTACACTACAGAACATGAAAGTACACTGGTTATAATGGGATGAAGATCGACGATGTCAAAATTCGTTGTGTAGACGAAGTCAATCTAGATAAGCTCAGAAGCGGTGTTCGTACCTCGCTGATTTTTTTAAAATTCCCAAATGCTCCTCAAGACGCATAAACAATCTAGTTACTTGTTTTGTTTTTTGTTTACAGTATTGTACCTAGCATGACCTAATATCCAAACTAAAGAGTTATGTTTTATACCAGCTGTTGAATACTTTGGTGATGATGACTTTATACCAGTTAGTAGGCTAGCAAACAACTGACTGGACCTTCTATCATAGTTAGGATTTGCGGCTGTTTAGTCACACTGGCTTCGAAAATTAAGGGTTTATTGACTACTTAGTTTACTCTACTGCAGAGGTAACATACATGCAGGCCAAATGGACATACGGTGTTTCCATGATGGTAGATGCAGGCAAACGTGAAGTGTAATTAATTTTTATAGTACCTCGTAGCTCTTCGAATGAGGGGAAGAATTAATCAGAGCTCTTAAGCTTCTCTGTATTCAGCGTCGTACGAGGTGTAATTAGGAAGAGGTCGTTTTCTGACTGCATCCCATACGAATGGAAAGCGAAAGTTGTAAATATTTAATTGATTATAAAGCATTCGCGATATTAACAGGAGATTTTACGACGAGGCAACCTTTTCATTCGTGAGCACTTTACTTGTTACGTAACACAGGTAGACAGTGTTGTGTTATCAGGCGACAGCACTGGCGACCGAAGAGTCCGGTGCGCTAGCGGCGCCTGTGAACTGTGACAGTGATCGAACTGACTGCGATAAACAGAGTCATCCACTCCAGGTGTCCGCTCACTCGGAGGCGCCACGTTACAACACAAATTGTTTAAATCGTAGCGGAACACTGGGTAACAGTGGAGGTTTCTCGGGGTCTTATAGAGATAAAATCCTCTCTGGTAGCTAACCGAGTGAGACCGCTGAAACCTCAACGGACTCACTCGGCTAATTACTAGTTACCACAGTGAATTTTATGTATTTTCGACCGAGCGTGCTGGGTGAGCGGTAAAGCTTTAGCCTCGCATTCGGGAGGAAGCTGATTCGAATTGCGGTCCAGTCATCGAGTGATGGGTTTTCTATGGTTTCCCCACATCATTCCAGTCGAATGCCGGGTTGCTTCCTTAAAATGACCATGGTCCAGTTCCTTCCCATTCTCTGCTCCCAGTCCGTTCCCGCTTCTAATGACCCCGATGTCAACGAGGCGTAAAGCAATAAAAAAAAATTAGAAAAAAATCTATATCCGAATACCATTCTGTTTACATACTGCACTCCGCAATGGAAGGAAAAAACTGTATGACATAAGAGTCATACGGAGCCTTATAAACATCTTTTTCTAATGCTAAGAGCACAGAACTGAATGAAAGGACAAAGGGGCAACAGTTGTGACTTTCACAGAACTAATGCGATTATTAGCTTCCAGTTGTTGCTCGATACAGGCATGTACTCGAGTAAGAGATCCCCAGATCAGCAATGACTGTGGAAGTGCATTGTAAGATAGTAACCAATCTCTTAGACGAAACAGAATTTAAAACTAATATTTCTTAATGTGGTTCTCTATTTATTCAATAAAAAGAAAGAAACTAAGAGCATGCAGCTATCGTCGTTTAAAGCGTCTTTGCTTCCCCAAAATTTAACATGGAAAATTATTCCTTTATTCGATAAGACTCCCAGAACTGAACTGCAGTGATCGCCCCCCCCCCCCTCACCTTTACCACACCTAAGTCTTGATATCATTTTATTTTACTCTAGTACATATATTAAGCTCAAAGACCGAAAACGCTCACTAAGCGAAAAAAAAGATCATAAAACGTTTCTTTAAAACGGCCACAACGCGTTATTCGCGTTATGTCACATACAAAACCAGAACGCATTGTGGCTAACTAAAAAAAGGCCACAACGTGAATTTCGCGTCTGGCCCTGGTCGCATTCTCCACATATGACTACTCATATTTTTTTAAGGGCCTAGTAACGTGATGGGTAAGAAGAATCATGTACATTAAATGTACCATAGACCGATTCGTCGTGAAGACAAAGAGTTAGATAGTGATAAGCTACAGCGTGCTGTGGCCGTTTTAAAGATCCCAGAACGGGTGAAAATGCATTATAGTTAACTGGTGTCGAGAAACACCAATCTGACCCAATCATAAATTTGAGACTTAATGCCATTTAAGAATCGCATTATTGGTTTTGTCACTCACTTTAATATGTACCTACGATTCATTTCGATATGTTAATGCGTTCCTTTGAAAATATGACAGCAGACATCAGATCCTAAATATCGTCTGATAACTGAGTTAAGCAAATTATTGGCCCCATGTGGAGTTCCAGTTGAACGGCGAAGTAATGCCATTCACCTGAAACTCAAAATATACGTTGCTGTGCAAGTAACGATTGACCGTGACTCAATTATCTTCACTTCTGGAAGTAATTGTAATCATGTTTGTTTTACAAATACGCAGCAACACTGGAAAGTAACTGTATTTGTTTGAAGCCAGATCCATTTCGAAATGGAAAAGAAAAAAAATGTAAATAGAACTCATTTCTCTACTGCACAAGAATACAGAAGCAGTAAAGGACAGTAAGAACAACTAACAGACTTCTAACTAGTCCACCTGGTTAGTCAGAGTTCGGGTGAGGTAGGATATTCTCCACCAGCGAAAAACTGTTACTGACCTGTTGAAATTTGGATTAACTGCTTCCTTAGAAGGTCCTCTTCACGTTTTGCATTATCCTTTTCCGGAAAAGACGCCACAAATTAAACTAAAAATTCTGAAATATGACATTGCAACGCAGCTTGTAGATGCCGCCGGTGATGCGAAATCAATGATAATCTCTTGAAATGTTGGTTTAATCCTTTGTTGTAATGTTTTCTTGCCGTTTTAGCTTCACTCCGTTGTAAAACGTCACATGATACAAAATATTTATTCTAAATGCATTACAACAACGCTCGCCATCTTAGAGTCGATATAAGCAGTCGTCAATGATAATCGATTGCTTCCGTTGTAAACAAATGCGCAGTTTCCGAGATGGCTGCCGCAGAAGGAATTTCCCGCAAATTTTTTACTCTTGGTCCAGGCCTAATTTCAACCTAACCACGATCACTATGACAAAAAGAACCTGTTTAGGTTGATATGATCCCTGTACCGATAATTTTTGTGTCATTTTTGCAGTACTGTTAACATTTTGACGTTGCGGAACGTTCCACATTTCGGCATTTTTAATTTAATTGGTGGCGACTTTTCCGGAAAAGGAGAGTGCAAAACGTGAAGAGGACATCATAAGGAAGCAGTTAATCCAAATTTCAACAGGTCAGTAACAGCTTTTCGCTGGTGGAGAATATCCTACCCCACCCCAAAGTTCTTTGCCAAATATGAACTGCAGCGACTGTGTGTGTATCAGTAATATGAACGGCGTTATGACGTCCGCTTAATGTGCAGAGTTCTTTCACACAACATATGCTTCAGTTGCGGTTTGATTTCACGCTCACAAGGACTAACATCGAGCGAATATTTCCAATCCCATTAGGGTAACAATCCTTAATCAAGTACCATAAAAACACTCGGTAACACTGAGAATCAGACTGACCCCTTCACTGTCATATGGCAGAATATATATATATATACAGAAAGTTCAATCTTGCAGTTTATCCGAAGAAAAAACCAACACGAAATTTATTATTGAGGCTACGACGTATATACTAACATGCCATCGCGGATCATGGTGTGCCTAGTAAAGCGTTTACCTATTGTTTTTCTTCTACTAGCAAAGTATAACCGTTTCTAATGCAGCGTCTTTGCATCCTTTACCGCAAGTTAAATTGCACAATTTCATATAGAGGAAGAGGTACAAATGTGAAATAGGGATGGTAATATGAAATACTATGGTTTCTCGCCTCGTAAGTCCTGTATTCTGGTGAACTGCATAAAAACTACTTTCATAAACTGTAAACGTCTTTGGAATACATTCATATCGTAATTGGCAGTCATTACGAGTGAGTGAAGCTGTTTTAACGGTTTTACTAGGAGGAATAATTCTTGAAGGTTGATGGTTTTTAGTTTAATTCCTGTCATAATACATACATTATTAACATATTTACTAATGAGATGTTTAGTTAAAACATTAATCTGTGAAATTGCGTGTTTGTTGCCTATTTACGTTTAATTTTAGATTTTTTTTGCGTTTCTGAAATTCAAGATGGCTGTCTCTCTAATATGGAATACTTGTATTTGTACCCTAGTATTCCATATTTTTACCGTACTTTTACAACCTTTTTTATTTATAGGCATTGCTTCAGAAATGACTCCACGAGCTCGAAAGTAGTGGGATGGGTCTGCAATGCAAACTGAAATTAAAAATGTCAGAGAAAAGATGATGAGCTTCCTGAAGGCGGCAAAAACTTTCCAAGTTCCCAGGGCCACTCTATTTAAGCTAGTAAAATCAGATTTACCACGTGAGTTAGCCACAAACACCAGACTTGGGCGAAAAACTGTTTTACCTCCCGAACAAGAACAACAGCTTATTGATTATAACATGACAATGGAAAGTAAATTTTTTGGACTCGAAAGGATCTGCAACAGATGGCATTTCAGTTTGCCAAAGCCAACAATATCCAGAATCTATTTTTGAGTGAACGGGCTGGTTACGCCTTTTCTTGAAGCGGCGCAAAAAGAAAATTTCTACCAAAAAACCGACAGCAACCTCATTTAATTGATATCTAGGTTTCACAAGAGAAAATGTGGCAGTGAACCCACTAAAGAAGATGCCGATTGTCTCTTTTGCTCAGGAAAATTTTCGCAGGACAAGGTAGGGGAAGAATGGGTAAAATGTCTAATATGCGAAATGTGGGCGCACAAAGAATATACAGGTTACGATAAACGACGATATGTGTGTGACATTTGTTTTAACTTTAACAAACCAGATACGAATAGACTATTTCATATTTGTACCCCAAGAGCCAAAAATGTCAAATTTTGTGTTAAGCTTAATTTAGAAAATGGTCCTAAAGTAGTATGTATTTGAAAATATAGAAAGCATTAAAATACATCCCAAAGTATGTGCTGCAGGCATTTTTTTTTTTTTTTTTTTTTTTTTTTTTTTTGTTTAACGAGAAAACCTGAGAACTTATGATCGTAAAACAAAAAGGTATTCCATATTTGTAACACTTCCTCTACATTGTTGGAGTTAGTCTTTCATATAGTGCTTTAATTAACGTTTTCACAGTATTATAACGTATTTCATTTTATAAAACTAAAGAAATTAATAACCAGAGATACGTAGTCAAACAACAATATTATCAAGAATATTATTAACTTTGCTCGGTATCTTGTAAAACAGTGTATATCCGAGAAGTAGTGTAATATGTGGCGCGTATCGGTTCTCGGTACGTATAGAATTATCATTGCTAGCTCCGCTCTCTTGCCAGGTAGAATCGTAAGAAACATCGCGGATTTCGTGATAGTCCATAAGATTTCAAACTGTGAAATCCCACCCAAATTGGTTCAGTAGTTTTTGTGTGATGATTTCGCATATGGACAAACAGATGCAGCTAGTATAATGTTGTATAATTGTGGAATATATATACTAAATCTGTAAACGGGCTGTGTCTGTCCGTCTCTATATCCAGGCATATGAATTTACTGTACATATGGGCTAGTAATTTTGTAGTCTTCAAATTTTTTTTAAAAAAAGTCATTGATCACACCGTTAACACTTTGATACAAGATCCGGAATGTATTGAGAAACCGGCGTTCTTTGATGGTGCTGAGTACCTCCGCTTAGACAGTGGCAGTGTGGCATTTGTCATTGGCTGCGCCGGGGTAAGAAATGTTTGGCGGGGCCTAATTGGCGTCTCGGCGGCAATTTTCCGGCCTGTCAGCGCGGCGGGCGCGCCGCATCTGTCACCGCCACCGCTAAGCCCGCTCCCACCACTCATCTGCTTAATCGATCAGCTCAGCCCCAGCCTCAGTAGTAACAACCAAGAAATTACGGCTCATCCGCCCGGTTACTTCTGAAATAATGGAACACAAATTTTAAATATTCGGCCGTCAGTAACACACACTGTTTCCGCCACATTATCGTATACTAGAAGATTTTTTGAATCATTTTATACAAATTTCTTTTTCTTCTTAAAAAGCGGTACACAGTTATCAGCAGTTTGTGATCTGGAACTACATATTCTAGTTTCTCTCGAGAGCGCCAGCTCGTAATTTGCATGCTTAGGTCATTACTCATTAGAGGCGGTAAATGACAGAGACAAAGGAACGGGAAGAAATTCGGCATTTTTTTGAAGGAACCATCCCGGCATTTGTGTGGAGTGATTTGGGTAAACTTAATCCGGATAGCCGGATGGGGATTCAAACCCACGGCCTGCCGAATGCCAGGCCGGAGTGTTACCGCTCACCAATCGCTACTGGTCTTTGATTATCACCATGAATTGACTAGGTAACACGAAGTGACCAGGAGACTTGTTAAGCATCATGTGCTTTATATTGTTAATTAAATCTACCTATAATAACTTGTTTCGTTTTCATGAACACGAAGATGGCAATCACTTCAATTATCGACAGAACCAGAGGCCACCTTAATGTATCGGCTCCTGTGATAGAGTTTATTCTCAAATAAATAGCTATTATATAAAATCCTTAGATTGCGACAAGTCTGTGTGACAGTAGACTATAAGATCTGTCTGCTATTCCTGTGACTCACATTAGGATGGAATATAAAAATGTGCAAAGTAATGCGTACTACAGCAGTGTATTAATGGCGCTATTTGTTTTAGCGGGAGCAATGATTTCGTCCTTTCCTAGTCACCAGCAGACGGGCGAGTTTGGTCGTCACCACCTATTTTTATATCAGACTTAATGTCGTCAAAAAGATATGTTAATTTCGCAATATTACACGTTTATGAACAAGAAATATTATTATCAGTTCTTAGCTGATACACCGGCTTAAGAATAGAGGAAGCACTGATTGGAGACTTGGTTCGTGCATTAAATATTCCAGCAGGTCAAAGAGAATATTCGGTAAGAGTGGTTACGTATGATTTGGAAATACGACACTGCTTTCTACATGGATAAACAGGGTCTCTCCTGTCATTCTACTTTCTCAACCTCCAATCTCCTAATTATGGTAATCAAGATACAGAATTCACAATACAAGTGAGCTAATTTATGTTTTACTTATACATGTCGTAAAACAAGAAAAATACGTTCAAGTGTATCAGAACTTTAAGCAGAAAGGTGACGGAGCTCATGAATGAGTGAAGATATTAAACTCTACATTCATGGAAAAAGTTTAGTCTACACGGTCTCATTAAATTATTTTTTTTTGTTAATTCTGAAATCCACCTAGAGTTAGAACAGAAAAGCAACAAAAATTGGTAGTACTAAACCAGAAAAGAAAACGTTAAATTTTAATATAGTCAGGCAGTTGAGAAGAGAATCTTATTTCAAACATTCGGATGCTATCTTTCAGAATTATACGATTCGGGGGAGTACAGCATAGATTTTATACGAGAAAATTAACTTTAAAGTATCTCAAAATTTAAAAACGGATCGAAATGCTAAAACACTATCTTGTACGGTTAAACCTTTTCTGTCTTGCAAAGTAGAGAAAGAAATTACAATGTTCAATGATTTTACTATGTTAATGACAAGTTTTTTGAAAAACTATTCGTTGTTTGACTTATTTATTGCATCAGACAGTCGTTCCACTGCGTATTACGAAGCAACGTTCATACGTATGAGGTATTGAATGGAACTTCTTCGAAACAATTACTCCCCCGGTGTCCCAGACCAATGTGTGACGATTTTGCAGATTTTTTCTCTCTATAAAGTAATTATTTAATTATTTCGTATGGCAGAAGAAATACAAAAACAGTAACTACATTTAATTACAATAAATAGAACTAATCATGGCTGTTATTACAGACTGATGTCCAACGATTGAAGCTATTCAGTTGCTTCTGTGATTGCTTCGTGAATATGATGTATTGTACCACTGAATCTCCTAAGAGGGCATTCCATGGCGATGTGGTGAATGGTTTGCTCGTAGTTACCGCATTCACAAGAAGTGTTCTCTATCATTCCCCATTTGTGCATCCTGTATTTACATACTATATAAAGTGATACTGTCCTATTTTTCTGATACTGTTGAAAACAACAACGGGTCTTATGTAACGTTTGAAATGAGTCAATCAGTAATGTTTGTCAGTTGTACACATGTGGCCTTGAAAACAATATTTCCAAACATATTTTTCGATATTTCCAGTACTGTACCGACCACAAAAGGAAACTAGAAAACGGATTAATTGCTTACTGCTTGATATCAGTGTTTTAATTTATCTGTAATCCTTCACAAATGTTATCAGGAAATTAAGGTTGAGTTCACCTGTAAATAGGACGAAGATAAGTACGAGTTAGTTGACTAATTTTCTCTGCTACCGGCAACAGGAACTATGAACATTGATATTAAATCCCATGAACATCAGGTGATGACTAATATCGTCAAATAAGAAAAGTTGGATTCAAGTTGCGTTGAGATGTTTATTACAAGACGTCCACCTCAACATTTTCGCCTGTTTCACATACTAACACAGTTACTTTTTAACTGTCAGTTACAAAAAAAAAATATGTTTTTAAGGGGAAAGATATTTATGATAGACTTATTTGTACGAAAGTTGAATTCTGAGGATTTTCTGTTAAATCGGTCATTAATTTTAATACACAGACCGACGAGAAAAAAAATCCGTATGTCGGAAAATTATTTGGGGCAATTCAATTTTTTTTGGATAACCTGTTTTTTTTTTTTCATATATAAATTTTTGTCATTTTTTGCATAGTATTACTCTATTTCACCGCAGTGATCATTGGAATTCTATTACCAACAGCGAAATCATATGTAATAATTTGTTGCTAAACATTTATTACATTCGAAATAAAAACTGGTCGTTGATTATGAAATATTCTGATATAGCTTATTATGGACTCCTAATTGAATGGATAATTAGATTATTAAATCTAAAAGATTTTCTACCTAAGAAGTATTTTTTATAAAATTCTATAGAATTGTTTCGCTACCTTACTAGCATTTCTAAATTCAATATACTCTAGAAGACGTGACAATGGTAAAACAGTAAATTTTCCTGCTTTTAAATTATGATTACCTGCATCGAATCCGAACGGATATAATAGAAGAAGAACGTTCAGTTTTTTGACGGATTACAAAATCTGATTTCCTTTCTTAAAAGAGCTAGGTATTTCATTTACTCATTTGAAATGATGAATAAATTTAAAAAATATCTTCTTGGTTACCCAGGGTGTTCTAGAGTTAAATTTTAAACGCCAGTCTAAATTCAGAAAATTTATCACTAGGATGTCGATATATAAGGACCTGATACTCCACATAAGGGATTTTACAGTAAACTGCTATTTTATTCCTCAACCTTCGTAAAATGATGGATTAAGACCAAGCGGTTATGCCAGTGTGCTGAACCTTCGTTTATTGTGTCCAATAAATTGTAAACGTTCAAATATTACATACTGTAGGCCTCTTGTGAATTACAGTATCACACTGTGTCGCTTGTTCTACAGCAGGTGGAACCGTCACTGCGTTATCAGTCAATGAGGAATGTGACCAACGCAACTTTTATCATTACTTGTTATCGGTTATCCATAACAGATTTGTTTTCAGCCTCGTGTCGTCACTGTCATTCAGACGGATTACCATAAGATTCTTTTCCATTATGATCTGTGTGCTTGATGTGGTATAAGCACCCAGAAGTTGGTGCAAGACCTTTTGAATTAGTTGTTATAGAAAGGTGTTACAAATTCTCCACTTCTTCCCAGTGACTGGTGAGAGAACATACAAGGTCTTTGAATGCAGACATTTGAAGATGGATACCCAACACGGAATAGGTAAATATGGTTAGCGTTCCCTTACGACCTGGCTCACTTTCAACCTGCCGCTCGTTCTGCCTCTGATGGCTTAAGCTGGTAATCCCACTGCTTAATGGAAGCCGTGGATTAGAGGGACACGTTATAAACTGTTTCAGCCATGATTTGCCAGATTCGTTTCATGTGAAATAAAAAAACGAAGGCCAAAAAGTTCAGTGAGAAAATTTCAGAAACTTGAATTAGCTCTGTAATTTAAATTGTTCCTCCTGGTTTGCTAATGCGTGTATTAGGAAAGACATTAGGTGATTCATGTCAAGTATACCATTGATTAATCTATGAAGCAACTTCTTTTGATTGATGTCCTTTTGTTTCCAACAGCAGGATGATTCATGAAATGGGTATTCCGTGACGAATAATAGCAGACTGGAGTAAGCAGCTAGCAGTCGCTAATTTACGAAAATGTATCTGAGCAAATCACTCGAATGTGGAAATGTTTCCCATCGGTCGTAAGAAGAGGCGCTGTTAGACTAGCGATATGGAGGTGTGAGCCAGCCGATACTGCTATCGCGTCTTTATGGCTGTGTTTCTTTATCAAGTGTGACTTCCTCGACCTCTGCCCGTTGTGCAAACACCGACCTGGCCAAGACGCGAACACCGCCCAAAGGTGCAACATCTGACCGCCGCGCCGTGCGATAAACCTAGTACTAGTCGGAGCTTTCAATACTCATTTTACTAACCTCAATTACGAGTGTATCAATTCTCATACCGTAAATTCCAACAGTTGATAGGAACGATGTAAAGGACTATCAATACACTCTCTGTCACAGAAGTATAAGGTCCCAACTACGAGCAAACAGTGTAATTACGTACAATATACAATCAGCAAGCTGGTTGAGGCCAGAGATGATCGACAACCACAATTCAAAACAGAAATGAAAATGTAAACTCCACTATGATTCCTAATTTAATTATACGAAAACAAAACCTTCTGTACGAAATTCAAAAACCAATGACATGTAAAAGTAAGACACACTACGATTCCTATGTATAATATTAGATGTAAACAAAAACCGTTCCGTGCAAAATTATAAACCGATAACAAATTGCAGAAAATCAATGTAGGCCTAAAAGAGGCTTATCGCGTCAGAGAATAATTAAAATCCAACAACATTTCTATTAGCGTACTTATTGAGTAATAATTACTGCATAAGAAATGGCCTACAATAATTAAATGTATAAAGAGTTTGTATATGCATGACAATCATAGCAAATGTCGTTCTTGCAAACTTATTCTCAAGCGGTATTCTGGTAACAGAAGAAAATATAGATTCAATGAGTATCATACACTTGACCACTTGATAGCCACTGTAATAATTTTTACCAATTTTCGTTGATCAGTGAAATATTCTATTTAGAGAAAAGAAGTTAATACAATTTGTCTGTCCATATCTTATGGAGACACTTCATTGTTTAATCCTGATGTGCAGAAATGAGCAACAGATGCTCATCCTGTCGTTCGGGTAATCTTATTGAACTTTTCACTCGATTTATCTGGAAAATGTTTTTAAATTCGCCTCAGGTTTACACAAAGTGTATCGCTAGTAATTTTAATCATCAATTCATCTACAGGAAACACTAACCTCAAAAAAATAAGATGCATTAAATGCTGGAAGCAGTATTAGGGCCTTTTTTTATTTCTGGGTATTTTTCGGTATTTTACTCTTATTAATATTTGTTTAGAAGACTCTAAAAAAATTTCTGCCTGACTGAACTACGATATATTTGTGTGGATAAACTTGTGTTTGACAACAGGCGTTCACTCTACTTAATTATGATTGAAACAGTTGGGTTATAACTTTTCTGTAACTTTTAAAAAGCAGTAAATTTAAAAGCTCCAACTTGTTTTTGAAATAGTTCCTAGTAAGTGTTTGATTAAGCAACAAATATACGTTTATTTAGAACTAGTAGGTGTGTTGATATCTTCATACCCGGAGAGTCAAGCGAAATTTTTTTCTACATTTCACTTAGATTAGAAAAAAACGACAGATGATGACTGTCATAAATAAATTGTATTTCACCACAGGGCGACATTAAGTGACTAAATAATGACGCAATAAGTAATGAACATTACTTTTTAAGGATGAAAATCAAATAAAACTTCACCTTAATCGTATTGAATAATGTCTTGGCATAATATAAATATTATATTACGGTTTATTTGTTTTCTAGACTTAATATGATCCCAAAAAGCAAGTAGATAGCTTGAAAGTACTGTATTGCAGGGGATCGTATCCCGCATTTGCGTAGTTTAAGAAAGAAGTAAAGAAAGAAAAGAAATAATTGAAAAAAGTGTTAATATAGCAAAGGCTTACTGCTCAGTTTTTGTATTCAGCGAAATTGAGTTGAACCTTTAATTTTCCTAACATTTAAGTATGACTCTAACATCAGGCTGCGTGATGATAATTAAATATGTTTCTTAATATTTGGATGTTAAGTATAGATTTGTATGGTATCTGAACAAAAATTAATCAATTCTAACCTTCCTTTTGTCGTTCTATACTACTGACAAGTCCTCGAGTAACTTCCTGTAAAATCGATGTTAATTTACGGGGTGCCAGAGTTGGGATGAGAACTCACTAGGATCTCCCAGAAAAAACTAATTTCTCACATAGCGACCACTGTATGCCGGAAGTACACGACTGTGAACGATTCCTGGTATAAGGAATCAGCTACCTGCTATCAGCGGGGTAATAGTGGAGAGTGATGGACCAGATAATCCTATTGCCGTTTAGGTGGAAGGAGCTCATTAAAGACGGTTGAATAGTAATATATTAACGGCGTGGAGAGGGACGACGGTAACAGAAAATAGACACATTAATAACCCAAGGGTAACCCAGGACAAATAACTGCCATAAACTTCATTTAAGATCGCTCCTTGCTGCTTAAAATACTTCTAAAATAACATTGGTAAAAAAAAAAAACAAGTGAGGCAAGGCTTAATGACATGACCACCAATATTTCCACCATCCGCCGGTTCTTTCAGATGATTTCGGCACAGTCGTGGTGTCCGGCGCCTGGTTCCAGCCTTCGTGGCGGGACTAGGCCAGAAGAGATGAAGAGATGGTTGCAAACTATTTCTTATCGGCAGATGGTGTATCAAAGCTCTGGGTTAATTCCTAAATCTCTCCACAGTGAATAAGGTGTGAGGTAGTGTTTGTTACGTCGGATGGGGAAGTTAAGACTGGTGGCCTCTTTGATGACTTAAAGAACACTAGGATTGAATGGATTAGCACCTGGTTTCAGCCTCGCCATTGTCTCATCATTTCAATCAAACTTGCTTGGGAGAAGAGAGTGCAACATGATTTCGAGTGGATCAAGCCAAAAGAAGGTCTCCCACCTGAGTCTGAACAACCATGGCCCATATGGAAGTCGTTAAACAGGCTTCGAGTTTGAGTTGGCCGTTGCAAAGATACTCTTGCCACTTGGGGATACCTGGTAGAACAGCCAGATACCGCATGTTCGTGCGGCGAGAGAGAAACCATGGTACTTACGCTGTCTTGTCCACGAATCGGAATAAATGTATCCCAATTTGACGTCCAATCGGCTACTGACATAGCCATCGCATTGGCGGAAAAGCAACCACATATCTGATGCTGTCATCGACACCAGAAGAAGAAGAAGAATCAAACCGCATAACAAAACATTTCAGTGAACTCACACGCATCACTTCCATCCGCAAATACAGTAATACGCCTCCTTCTGCCACTGCGGAAGGCTAAAGGAAACGATCGAAATTAAATTTCTCAAGGCAGTTGTCTTTGTGGGTTACCTCCCTACCGACTACTGGGTAGCGAGGTATGACGATTATTATCATCATTTCTTATGGCTATACTCATCGTCGACTTCGTGATCATTAGAGCAGTTAGCGGATGGGGACAAGAAACGGGAAGGAATGAGACCATGAACTTTCCGGCATTTGCTTTGAGTGATTTAGGGTAACCATGGAAAACCGAAATCTGGATTGCCGGAAGAGAAATTTGACCCCGCGTCCTACGGAATGCCAGGTCCGAGTCTTATTTCTCACCCTCAAGCTTCTGTCCACCATCAACAATATTGACATTTCATATAAAGAAACGAATGAAGGAAGTGAAAATAAAATGAGTGCAGCAAAAGGTTCAAGAACAAAAATTTTACCGCAATTAGCTGATGAAGTTTCGTGCTAGCATATAAGAGAGTGACGCTATTGACAAATTATTGAAAGACATGAACCGATTATTGGGAGAGTAAATTGAAAACTGTAAAAAGTAAGGCGAATGATAACAATAAAAGTTAATTGAATAAAAGAATTTTATCATCTGGGAAGAAGATTACAAGTGATTGACAAAGCAAGAATGATATCATGAGCAGATTATCAGTAGGTAAAAAAAGACACATTTATTATGATACATAAAACTCATAAAACCTTTACGACCTGTGTTTAAGGAGGAAAACATTTATGGATAGTAAAGATAGGGTATCGAAACATCCAGAAAGAAGGAAAATTAAAGAATTATAAATTTAATACTCTAGAAGAATGTTGATAACTGATTGGACTTAACTGGTGGAATAGATAGATGGGAAAGACAGTTTGAGCAGGTATATCAGAAATAGTGAAGAGTGATGATCGATTAAGATGTGGAAGATTGTGGTTGATTTGTTAGTGATCATGTGCCACAATTTTACCACGTTTTCTTTCAGTGCGCTACATAACATTGCAGATATGATTTTGATCTTCTTAAACCGCCTTCTTTTAACATAACACGCGAAGAGTTGGCTTGGCGGAAGTACCACGGAATCTTAATGGTAACTCTTTATTAGTAGAGCTACCCTACAGCGAATTTGCTTCACTAATAGAAGCGGAATTTATTGAATTTTATACTCTAGGACACATACTTTTTTATATTTTTTTAACGACTATGGTTTCTAAAGTTTACAGTCGTTGTTTAGGTTTAATTGAAAAGTAGCCACAATAGCTTTAAGGAAAGAGACATATGACGAGTTTGATACAAGGCGGTAATAAATACAGTCACACAGCTCTATGTTATAAGGAAAGGGTGACGAGGAAAGAACCAACTTCCTATACGTTATTTCCACTGAGTAATCTTATTAGCTCTTTATTGTATCATAACCTTGTAATGAAACCACGGTTTTGATTTAATGACTTAATGCGCTATTCTCATTCAGAATTATACCGGGAAGAAAATATTTCTGAATTTTGTGTTCGTTTCAAGATCAGCTACAGGATAATGATTCATGGTTTTTATCTTTCGAATCAATTTATTGGTACACTATCTGTATATGGTAATTCCTGTTTGTTTGTTTTACTATTTTCAAATAAGATGTTTTTTTTTTTTATGCGAAAACCAATTAATGAAGTACTTGCAACCAGTTTCAAGTACTGTAGAAGTTAAAAATTCAGTATTCAGATGTCTAAAAAGACATTTGCTATGGTGAAGTCTGTTACTGATCTTTAGTTTGCAAGCAAGTATTAATTTCATCACAAGTAACTGCTGGAAACAAAGTTGTTATCACAATGTCTTTTAAATCATATCACATTTTTGGAAGACTGCTTCTCATATATAATAAATGAATATTATTATATTTTGAGAACATAAATCTTGTTTCTGTACTAAATGTGAGACAAGACGATTGAGTTAACAACGGGAAGTTATAATATTATGTCATTTGTTCTTCGTTACCTACAGGTATTGAAAACCTAAAGAAAAATCTTACTGATATATATTTTTCTGATCATCTTAACTAAATTTCAAATAGCTAACAAAATTATCTTTGTTAGAAATTATGTCATAAAAACTTATGAAACGCCTTGTTTATTACGAGAAGCAGCAACATATTGGCGCCTAACAAAGTACTGAATCGACAATTAGTTAATTTTGTATAAATTATTTAAGCTCGTGTTTCCAAACGGGAAATGAACTTTGCTAAAAATTCTCAAACGTTGCAGCTATTTAATTTAATTTAATTCTAATAAAGCATATGATCCGGTAGCAATATTCTCCACCTCCTAATTTAATATTACTTATTTTTTTATTTTAAATTCTTTGTGCGGAACTTCCCCGCCCATCTGTTTTTACCAGCTACGAATTTAAAAAAAAAATTATAAATTTTTCAGCACTTCCCCTTGGAATTTGTTGCATTCCCTGACTCCCTGACGCACAAAAGGAAAGTTTCAAAATTCCTCGAGTGCCAATTTGTGGCCATTGTCATCTTTTTCCTTCCACATTACATACAAATGATTTTTTATTTTCATATAGGGGAAGCAATTAAACTTAATTTCTGCTGAAGTAATTTTAAATATTTTCATTTACTAAATATCGCAAATTACATTAAATATTATTTGGCCGCAAACAAAATTTTGATATTTGATCGTAAAATTATAAAAATGTTTTGCATTTATTAATTTTTCATTTTTAACCAACTAAAGAACTACTTGAAGCAAATCTCCTGTCATTTATGAACTACTGTAAACCATATTTAAATAATCGCTTTTCGTTTAGGTACAAACGTTACGTCTTAAATAAAATACGTGAAACGTATTTCGTTGAGAAACATGTAGACTTATTATGTGCTGGGTAAACGGCTGTAGCAAAAATTCTAAATCAAAAAAGTGCGACTGGTTCTCATAACAATATTACTGTAGCGCTGAAGTCTGCTAAAGCCCACCATAGAATACTCACAACTCCACATTCTTTTTAGAATATTTAACAGAGTTCCTCCACCTCATTTGCATAGGAAAGTAACTAATTACTACTCAGAAAAGGATAAGAATTTTTTTTTGGCAGTGATACAGTTCAAATACTATGACCGAAGCTATTCAGGTACGTATAGTTTTAAGTTTTCTCCTCACATAATGAAGATATTAATTTCACTCATCTAAATCGAGTGAAATTCTAAAACATGCGGCAGGGATACTGATAAAAACGTTTTCATGTTTTCTAAACAGCGTTATAATCTGATCTATTCTAATCTTGTATTTCAAATTTTTTAATGAAGACAGATTATATGATAGGTTATGCTCTTTATTTGATTTCTCAATAGCAGCCGACAGATTACTTACTAATTACTATTTCCAAACATCAATCACTGATACCAAAATGTTTACTTTTCTGGCTATGAATTAACGCACCGATATCAATGAGTCAGAGAAATAAATAAAAGTGAATAACTTATGGAAATCTACATGTTATTCGACATAAAAGTCGTTTTAAGATCTTTTCTGATTTTGACGTTAGTGAAAGGATTTTTTCTTGCTATTAGGATAAATTTTTACAACGAACATATTCAGCAACAGTCTTAAAACGAATCTATCATAAATGTTGAAAATGTAAATCAAAACGTATTTGCTTGCCGAGTGTAACAGTAGTTTACTGAAATAGAAATAAAAAGTCACCAATTGCCTACTTATAATGATTTTGGATAATTCTGTTGGATGCAATGGACGTGCGAATTTTTATTTTTCAAAGGATTCTAATCAAATTGTCATTCTGCTTGTCGATCAAAATACATTTATCAATGGGCACCTCTCTGTTCTTTTAGTTGATTGTTCTGGACAGAGCATATATATAAACACGACTATCTAAACTGGTGTAGCTTTTCAATTGGAGCAAATGTATGGTATGAAAATAATTAAACATGTAACCTGAATTTAAAATAATTATATAAACAAATTATAGTTAATTAATTTTTCGCATTTTGAAATACCCCTCTTTGGGAAGGTTGCTGTATCATATGTTAATATTCGTTTTCAGTATTTTGAAGGTATAGTTGTACATGTTGTTCACACATAAATATTACTATTTGTCATAATTAACACAAATTTATCATTTTTCTCCCTAATAATTACTCAAAATCTTGCAAGAGTTATTACAGTTATTGGCTTTTAACCTGTTGCTGAGTTATACATTTCGATTAAGGTTAAGCTTTTTAAAAAAAAAAAAAAAAAAAATTGTATAAACAGTACTTGAATCTGTTGACATTTTCACTTTCAGGCTAATACTGTTAAATATACGTGCAACTGACTTGCTGAGAATCGTATCTTAGATACTATTGACTGTTAAAAATAGTTCATCGCTTAAAGAAATAGAATAAATTTTTTAAAAAAAATCTATATCCTTCATAACTGAATGTTTCCTGAAGTGTGACGTCTAAAGCAAGGAGCAAAAAGGACATTTTCTACAAATTTACTGTTGGTTTATATGTCTTCCGTTCATGCGCTTTGTTTTAAAAGTATTTTTATCTTTCACTGTAATGAGACAAAAGTTATAAGCAGTCATCATTTCTTCTGCAACATGTACCCTTCAGCCATTTCATTTCCCAGTTATTTTTTTTTTTATATATATTGTTGCAATTTTTGTGCAACGATTTAAACTGCTGTAAACTAGTTGCACATTATAAATGCAAACCTTTTTATTTCTGTATGTGTGACGAATGTACCAATTTAATGCAGAAATAACTTGCACAAAACACAAACATCTCTGCCATTAGTACAAATAGGAGTTAATTATTCTGGGATACATCTGTTTAATAAACTTCCCAAGATTATAAAACAGTTTGCAGATAATAAAGATATATTTAAAGACAAACTGAGAAATTATCTTATTGGCAACTCCTTCTAATCCATTCAAGAATTTGAACAAAATAATTAATTGTATTCAATACGATCTTTTGAAAAACTCAGTTGTAAAAATTAATGTTTATTTTTATTCTCTTTATTTATCTTTGTAACGTATGATTGTTTTCATTATGATTATGACTTATATTGTATGTATGTGTATTAACAATGACATGTTTCACATCCCAGAGGTCCTTCCTCGGCAGGGATCCATGAAACAAGATTGATAAATTAATAAATAAATAAATACCTCTTTTATTAAAAAAATACGAAAAACATAAATAAATTCTGTTTACGTGTTTCAAATATTTTGTTTCTTTGAGTGAACAATCATGGTGCTTCAAAGTTAAAACATTCGGCATATTTTCTGGGTTTAGTTCACGTGTCTCGAGTATGGTTGCCCCAGCGTTTGATGTCTTCGTTTTTCATTAAGAAGCGCACTATTCAGTGATTTTTTTTCAGTGTTTTAATTGCCACCAAACAAGCAATACGAACACGCTTAAAGTTTATTGGGTGTTGTTTTCTCGGTATTAACTTAAAAGTTGTATTGCCGTTTACTAGAGGGTCGAGAGAACAAAACGAAGTAAATCTTGAAACATGTACCTAGTGAAAAAAGTGAATGAGGATAGCAGAGATCAAATGAACTGAGATTTTGGTCTTAAAAGTATATGAAATTCCTATTAATTTGTTTATAATTTAGAAGATATTAGAAGATTTGTGATGTTGCATTTTAATGTATTATTTTTTTAAAATAATTACATTATTTAAACGGTTTTATAAATTTATTGGTCAATATTTGTTTAAAAAACAGAGATGTGTTGATTCTGTTGTAGCCGATACGACAGTCTATTACATTACTTCACGGAAGCAGCAACTGAAGACGGAGTATTGTTACAATTGTCCCTTGACGGGTTGTGAAAAAATGCGAAAAATTTCCAGTAAGTTTAAAGTACTCTGATGAAATCCACTTTAGTTCTTAAAAATTACTTTAAATTGCTTAGAAATAAATTTCGACTACTTTTATACCGTACTAAAGTAAATGGATATTCTCATTTATGTTTCCAAGATTTATCTGTTAGCCTTTTTGCTAGATTCTGCCTACGCAATGTACTTTGGTCTAGGCGAATGCATAAATTAAAAGTCAAAAACTTTTAAATCGTCCTGTTCCACTTATCATTTCAGTTCCAATTCAGATCATCATGACATGCGAAAAATATTTTGATTAAAATTACGCAGTATTACTGTTAAACACCTGTTTATCTGTTTGTTATCGCCATAATTACATAAACTGTTCCAAGAATAACTGACAACCTCTTCAGATATGAGTCCTGTGTATTCCCAGTTATTTATCACGAGGCGCATTGGCATGTTGCGAGCAATTTATAGATCAAATTCTAATTGTTTTTGTACAGCTAAGAGTATTTTCCAGGGATGATTCTGAAGTGGCGTTAATCTGTAAGTTCCAAAATTTGTGAATTACGAATAAAGTAGCATGTTGTAACGTTCTAAACAGGCTGTTTATTTTTACTGTTTATAACTTCATTGCAAGCACACGCAATCATAATTTAATAATATTTTATCCATGATGGATTGGTGGAACTTCCGCGACTGTGATGTCAAATATGGGTTGTAAAAAATACAGCAACCAGAATTTGCCTCGTTTGTTTATTAACTAATATTTAAACTTAACTCCCGAGTTTCTATTTGCTAAATGAGGAAATAATAAAGATTAAAACTATGATGTGTTATTTGTCTACTCTGGATTTCTTGTTTTTATTCTACTTTTGTCGCAGACTACTATACAAACAGACCACCAAAATTATGTTTCACAAATAACAACATCCTTGCTACAGTCAGAAGGGATGACTTAATAGATTTGAATTTCAATGATGTAAACCTTAAGCTTGTAATACAAAATGGCATTAATAAAGATTAATTCTATGGAGAGAACGGCATGAAAACATTTTCTGCTTGAATGAAGAGTATTTTAATCAGAAGTTCGTCACATAAGTAATGTTTATAACTGATATCTGAAAAAAAAGTTTAGATTGTGATTACTTCTAACAAAACACATTATCAGCAGGTTCTTATAACTGTTGAACTGCCATCCTCTGAAACGTCAAGGAGGATTGCTGACTAAATTTTAGTAACGTAACAACTATTACTAGTGGTCATTTTTAATTTTTATGAATTTACTGCGGCTGAAGATTTGCAGAATATCTACATTTCTATTGCCTTGTAGCTAGCGATTAGTTTTACTTGACGTGCGTTAAATGTTAGAGAAATTAATAGTGAGGCTTGTGGGAGTAGTACAAAGCAATATTCACGGCGAACAACTGCATTAACGAAAATATAAATTTTTTTGTGATAATCTCATTCATAGTGTTCTGTAAGTTGGGATCCATCCAAATGAGATAGAGAATCGTAGTTTATTTGAAAATAAAATTAAAAAATTCAAGAGATTTCAGGAACAACGTATAAAACCCCAGTGAAAGAATGAAACAATTCTGGGAGGAGGAGAAAAGGCTCACCAAGGGGTCATTTGTTTACTGTAGTATAAGTAGACCAAAATCGAAAGAAGAAGATAGAGTTTTTATAATCGTAAGAGTGGAATTGTTTTGTTAAAAACGTAAAACATTTCATGACTACTCGTTGTGTTCAGTAGTTATTTGATTTCTTTCAGCAAGTATAATAGAACTTATTACAGGTTTTTAAAAAATACAAAAGCTACCCGTATGGTGGTATAATTGGTGAAAACATACGTCATCAATGTTTCTTAAAAAAAGCTGTAACAGTATTATTAATCTATTTGTGTTGTAGCTTACATATTATTTTCTTTAATACGTAAAAAACAAATCACTATCTGAGGCTGACGTAACGCACATTAGCTGTATATTTAACTTGTAGAGTTCACCTTACTTAACCGACATAGCAACTAACAATAAATCTAAATTTTCTGTCAAAGCTTAAGTTCGAAATGGCCCACGTCAATATGTTGTCAAATAACGGGGAAGAAACTTCTCAGGAACAGAAAAACTTTCACCGCGCTGCAATAATTGATGAGGTATTGAGAGCAAGAATAGAGCTCTATCTATGAGGCCTGTTAGTTTATAGTATACTAGGTGTTACCTGTGACTTCATACGCATGTATTTAGAATTTTACTACTAGAATTGTGTATCGAAAGCCGCAGGTTACGTATTAGGTGTCACAAAAAGAACGGAGATTGGATAATATGACGGGGAAGCCATCACTAACCCAGTCTACCACAAACAAAGCCTGAGTGACCGATGTAACATTACAGACACTTACACACGCTATCCATCTGTCTCTCACCGTTCACGACAAAATACGTTATTTATCCCTAGTATTTTCTGGTCAAATTTAATCTAGATCTGTAGTAGTGAGAACGTGCCAGAGCTAATATTAGTGCATGTTGGCTTACCTCTCTTGAGCTTCTCGAGCGGCTCGTGGTGCAGGGGGTGGGCCTCGTGTATGGCGTGCGGGTGCGCGGCGTGGTGGTGGTGATGGTAGTGGTCGTGGGCGTGCGGCTGGTGCAGGTGGTGCGAGTCGGCGCCCACGCCGGCCACCAGGTCCTGCAGACACAGCCCGGGGTCCATGTCCATGTCGGACTTGCGGCACCAGTCCACCTGCGCCGGCCGGCCCACGCCGCCGTACTCGGCCGCCAGAACCCGCGCCTCCAGCGCTACCACGGACCAGCTCTCCGCCGCCTCCAACTTAACACGGTCCCGCACAAGTCCAACGCTACAACACGAGCTGCAGACACTACCGCTCACTCACGCAGAATGAAGAAGCACTTGCGGCGACACCTCCGCCAGATAACGTCAAATTACGTCAACAGCACAAACACTGACCTGCATTGATGTCTCTGGTCTTGGATTGTTTTGCGGTGTTACCCGCAGCGGCGGCGTGGCGGCCGCCACTCGCGGTTCTGCACGGGACCTGCTGGCCGCAGACACGTCTCCCTCCTCCTGCCGCGGCCGTCCTTTTTTTTTCCCTCCGGGTGTGCTGTCCGGTCGCCAAGGTCAGCTGCGGTCCCTCGGATTACCGTGTTTACACGGACTATCGGCAGCGTCTTATCTGCGCCGACTAATAGCCGCGATTACCGGCGGCTGGCCTCTTCCTTCCCTCTGGCGGCGGCGACGGCAGGTTTTTAGCCTCCGTCTCTATTACAAAAATCCCCCGTCGGGAGCAGCAGGCGTTATCGCAAAGCAGCCGCCGCGCCACAAGCCCGCCCGGCCTAATCTCGTCGACTTCCCAACGCGATTTAAACGTTAAGTCCCGAGCTCTATATATCATCCGCGTGAGCTCGGCCCGGCTAGAGAGGGGCTACCGCACAGTCAGGGTTTTGTCTATATAGGACCTCCCTCCCCGCGGTCGAGAAGTGCGCCCATTGGTCGGCTGTCGGGAGGCGGGGCGACCGCCACGCGGCCCGTGAACGAACGAGCGTGGTAGGGGGACCGTCGGTCGTAGCACGTACCGGAGTTGGCGACCGGCATTCTTTCGGCGCGGACCGCGTCGGACACTGGCCGCCCCGCGCCGGGGTAGGGGTTCGATCCCGGACCTCGACCTGCGGAGTGCGCTGCGACCGACCGGGCGCCCGTCTGGAGACAGAGTCAATACGGGGCACGGGCCGCGTGGCCACGACGAGGCGCCTGGCCACGCCCTCTGCGGGCACGAGCGCCAATAGCCGGCCGCGCCTTGGGCGTGTCCCCGCGCCGGAGCCAACATGGCGCCGCCGCGTGGCGTCACCATCGCCATCGGCGCACGAGGCGCGGGCAGCTGCCAGGCAGTTAGCGTTGCGTTCGGCGGTTTGCTAAACGAACAACCGTGGCAGATTTTTTTTCAACTTTTCGTGAATTACGCACAAGTGGAAAATTCGTTCCAAACTCTTTCAAGTGCCTCCACCGATATGTTTGTAGGTTATGAGAATCTCATAAGTGATATCTACATAACACTCCCAATTTGTGAACGTTTTGATTATCTATAACTTATTTTGTATGCCAAATGTTAGACGAAACATTATTCCCTAGAATTTAAAATTTAACAGCGGAAGTGTATTCTGAAGCACTATTGTTTCATCAGTGTTCTATAATCGAGTATATACTACCAATATAGTTTTAGGTTATGAGAATGCCATTAGTGATTTCTACGTAAGTCTCCAGATTTGTGAACATTTTCGATAATCTGTAATTTATTTTGTATGCCAGATGTTAGAGGAAACGTCATTCCGTAGAGTTTAAAAGTTAACAGCTGAACTGTATTACAGAAGCACTTTTGTTTCATCAGTGTTGTATAATTCAGTATACACTACCGCTATGTTTGATTTCTAGTGAACATTTTCGATAATCTGTAACCTACTGTGTATCGCAGATGATAGACGAAATGTCATCCCATCAAGTTTGAAAGTTAGTATCGAAACCCTGTTACGGAAGCAATGTTGATTAATGAGAGTACAGTGTTTGAATATACAACCATGTAGTTGTTTCTTGCTAACTCAAAGATGAAATCGATAACAATGTTTTTAAAATGAAAATATATAATTTATTAACGATGTGAAGTCATATATAGTTACTTCGTCGTGAATAGCTGCTGAGTTTTCTAATCCTGTTTGTAGATACTGTTGAACACTCACATGTAGTAGAACCTATAATGATGTAACGAAATGCAATGCCAAAATGTGTAAGTTAATATCTGAAGTAATATTTTCCACCATTCTTCAAATGAGATTTATTCTTATTGCCTGTGAAGTAATCTAACTTTGATTCAAGTGGCAGTGAAAACTTGTTAGGCGTGCTTACTTTCATTTTATTTTTTCCGAACAAAATATTTTTATTGGATTTCGACTGTAACAACTCTTTCCAATCGGATGTTTCGTACTACATTTGAACGCTATAAACAGTAGCCAAATTTCGTTAGTCTTCGACATATTTGTTTATATTACTTTTATTTTGAACTTATTGTTAATTGTATAGAAGTATTAGACCAACAGTTATAGACGAATGGAAAGAAAAATTTCGTTACAGTGCAACAGAATTATCAATGAATGTGTTTTGAGAAGAATTATTAATGGAGCAACCGTGTTAATAGAATTTCTGGAGGTTGCAGATTGTCGAAAGTACTAATATTTACTAGTTTCTGGAAATATTATGTGACATTAGATTTCATAATTCTGGCAGAAATGAAAGAGCGCAGATACGAATATATAATGTGGATATACGAATGAAAATTTTGCTGCTTGGTGTTTTAACGTTATTGTTGTGTTTATGTCAGTGTATTCAGCACAGAATACTTCATTACATTGGGATAGGACATTATCCAGTAGGTCTCGACAGCTTTAAAATGAGTAACCAAATAGGACACAAGCCTCTTTAATGCCGTTGATTACATCGTTCATTATACAGTACAACTAGCCCCAAACTCCTTCAAAAATGACGTGTAGAACGGTTTGGTTAGGTAAATAGAATTGTTATAAAATAACTTAGGTTGAACTCTTAGTGCCTTATGCTGTAGCAAAAAGTTTCAATTGTTAACCTGGTACAGCCTGCCTTTTAACTTAACCACAAACTCCAAACCTTCAATCACACGCATATTAATACATTCATTGTTTCGTATTTTTGTGACATCATGCATCGCTATATAAGCTTGACTCATAATCTTCACCAGTTCTTACCTCTTTCTTACTCGTTATTCAGATTCATATCACAACGTTTGAGTAGCTGTCACATTTGTTACTTCTTACATGCGGCTGAAATAATTACCTCAGAAACACGGCAAAGAAAAAGAAATCTTAACAACTTACGCTACGCCGCGTAATATTAGTCTAGGCTGCATAGATCGCGACCAATGTGGAACTACTTTCTTTCAAACGAAGTAATGATTTCTGTAACATGGCGCTAAGGAAAGCAACTTAAACTATTTTTTTAAAAAAACTTAAATTTTTCGATCCCTCTACTGTAACGACTAAACCTAATATTCCTGCTCTGAAATGAAAGCTTTCATCGTACGCGCATTAATACCTTCACTGGATCACCATATAAACAGTAGTGCATATTTCTTAGCTTACTATAATGTCGATCAGAGAATGTAATAAAACATTTACACCGAGCGAACATAAACAAACAAGAAGCAACTAATAAATAAGAAATTGATTTAAACGAAATACCTACTTTTCTTTCAGTCTTCTGACAAGCTTTTTTTTCAGTTGCTTTACTAAATAAAATTGATATTAAGTAACGCTGATAACCTCGTCTTTACAGAAACATCTCTTGCCGTTGTTACTGTGGCAACGAATGCCGGTAACGTGACGTCAGTGTTACGGACACAATGGAAAAGCTTAGTCTTTTATTAGTATTGATGATGGTGAATATCCCTAGCTATAGATATATGGTGTTATAGTGTAGATATAAAGATTTTACATTTTATTTGATTATTGTAGGCCATTTTCTTCTACAGTTGCTTGATAAATTAGTATATATATATATACAACAGTTGTAATGGCGTATTATTAAACAACAAATACTAATTTTACATTTTGTTATTCCAGTTACGACTATAGTAACAATTTAATGTGGAAGTTAATTTAAACTAGGCCAATATGTTTCGATGGATTTATGTCTGTTAGTACCAACATTGGTCATATTGTTCTTGGCTATCAAGGATGCTGATCACAATAGGCAAAAATTAGTCGAATAAAGGTCATTTGTTGTTGTTAACATGTGGCGTATTCATTTTATCTACTTTGTATGGTTTACTGCTTTGTTTTGCGAAATGATATATGGTAGAAAAATACACATTTGGATTCTAAATATTATCGGAACTGAAAAGCAAACTTCAGTTGACAAAATATCGTGTACATTCGAATTTCTACCTGAAAGCATCACATCATACTTATTATTATTTTTTCTCGCCACTGTGGATTTCGTACACAATAGCCACATGTTTGCACGGGTAGTTAGTGTGAATCAGGAAAGAGGGCATCATGGTTAGAATCAGATTTGTTATATCCTGAAGGTGGAATGTTTGTGTTGTCGTCTGTCTGTGATTCGGGCAACTCATGTTTTGTGTGATGAGTGTATTTTTGTTTATGAAATGTGGCTGGGTGATTGCGGGACGGCCTGTACGCGGTGTCCGGGACTCGAGCCTGGTCTCGTTGTACCTCCCGGATCCAGTGACGAGTATAATATGCTTTATATTATCAGTTTGATTTTGTTCTAATTTAAATCATTAAAAAGGTACGGTCTCAACTATGCGTTCGTAATCAAAACTTTAAGTAATCAGTACCCTCATCAAAACCCTACGAGTTGCAACTGGAACTACAATGTATGTAGTGAATGGAAGGGATGAGGGCTTCGTGTTACTTCAGTTTGTTCTGAAACTTCGAATAACAATAACACCACATAATTTGCATTGGCCTGAACTAATTAATACAAGCACACCACCCCATAGACGCGAGGGGGAGAATGCTAACCTGCAGCTACAATGCTTCAGAAACCCAATGGTCGAGTAACTAGCCTGACCTTTCTACTTATATTTCCATATTAAAATAAAAAATTACGTTAATTTACGTTTTCTACAATGAATTTAGCATTCTGTATACCTACAGCTGCCATGGTTTAACTACGGCTTGTGAAATCTTGTCTATTCTCCATATCTAAAGTGACGACGGTATTTACCAGAGAAGCTACAAAACTTTGGTCAGACCATTGCTTGAATATCGTGGTGTAGTATGAGATCCACATGAGGCGCAAAGAACTGCTGCTAGATTTTCTCTGGAAATTACTGCAGAGCACAACTAATGTGATAAAGGATATATTATGGGATTCATTGTAAGATAGGAGGAGAGCGAAGAGAGTTCTGGGAGTGTACAAGGTTTATATCGGTGATGAGGTGTGGAAAGATATTGGTGTAACTATTGAGAATAGTGAACGAAAGGAAAAAGATGCCTATGACCACAAGCTGGTACTCGATTTCAGGCATAAGGATGTGGGAAATGATTCTTTCGTAGGTAAAGGGGTCAGGGATTGGAATAAATCACCAAGGGAATTTACAGAAAACCCTGGAAGAATCTACAATTAATGGAGAACGAAAGTAGGCAGGTACAAGAAAGGGGGAAAAACAGGTGTGTGGGGAAATTTCGCAATTAAATTAGATTAAAACTAAAATTAATTAACTAACTAACTGTAGCACTTGATGACGCAATAATCTCACAGTGAAAGTGAATAAGAAGAGCAACATCGTAGTGCCTGATTTTGTCCAGAAACTTTTTTTTTTATTGTTTTACGCCTCATTGACGTCGAGGTCATTAGAGACGGGAAAGAATTCGGGGAAAGGAACTCTGATGGAAGCTGACGCCTACTGTTATAACTGTTCCTTGATATCCAGGATACTGGCGCTGGGACGAAGTTGACGTCAGAGCTGGTACCACGCATGTTCTATCGGGGACAGATCTGGGGATCTTGCTGACCATACGATTACCTCAACAACTCGCAGACAGTTCATAGAGACAAGTGCCGCGTGTGGACGAGCATTGCCCTGTTAAAACGTGGCACCACGATACCGTTGTCGCATGAGGATGCAGGATATCCGTGACATACAGTTGTGCCGTCACAGTTCCCTCAGTCACTACCAGTCGAGACTTGAAGTCATACCCGATAGCTCCCCACAACATGACTCCAGGTGCAACACCGCTGTGCCTCTCCAAAACATTGGAAGAATGAGGCTTTTCCCCAGGCGCCATCATATTCGCCGACGATCGTCATCCGAGTTAGTGCAAAGCAGCGATTCACTGGATTACTGATGAATGGCGTCACATTGTGTTCAGTGCTGAATCGCGGTTCTGCCATACCTCGGATGACAATCGTCGGCGAATATGATGGCAACTTGGGGTAAAGTCCCATTCTTTCATCTGTGTTTCTAATAAGCAGACCCTTTTGGTATTTATCATCATTCCATATTTATGGGTGCAATTAGATATCCTACTCAGTTGTTCACAACTCTCTATGTAATTCTATTACGGGGCAATATGTTATCAGCAAACAACACAACCTCTTACTGTAAAACAACAACAGAGTCATTCATTAGAATAATTATTAGTAGAGGATCCAACACACTATCCTATGACAATCGTGTTGTCATCATGCAGCAGTCATAATTGGTGATTTATTGATTTTTCATAATATGAGAGGAAACATTAAATGAGCAAAACACATAATTCTCATTTTATATGAACCTTCTAAGTTGCGAACTGGTAATTTACAACAACGGAGTAAACTCACTTGCAGTCATGAGTAAATGAGAGACTTTTTCTTTTACTTTAGGTAGCAGGGAGTTACACGGCGTGAAATTAAACTTTTTCGACAATCAGTGACAACTCTACCAACCTGTGGTAGTTGCATTCTGCTGTTGACGGGAATGGAATGGTTTGTGGTTGCAGTGGTGGGCAGGTAGCGAAGGAGCTGAATGTACCGTCTATCCCGTCTCCTGAAGTTACTGTGTCAAGCAATCTCATGGACGTCCTTGGAGACCTGCAACTGTATCTGCCGCCGGAGTCACTCCATCACGGTGTTTGGTAACAAACTTGGAGTGGTCATCGAAATTATTTGTTTTAGCTCATCGTATACACATTGAAATACACATTTTCACTAACGTAATGAAGGCATATCATAGCCTGAGTTACAAATATTGTCTGTTAGTTTGTTGCGCGTTTGTTCAACTGGGAACCACAAGTTCAGTCGCGTTATGGAATGCTGCAAGAAATACCTGACACTTCTCTTGTAACGTAAGCAGAATGCTCGAAGTCCACTTCCAACTTTGTCCTCATCATAATGTTATAATTTCCTCAACCACTTTACGTTTAAAACGCCGTAGCTGATTGGCAAAGTTTCGCCTAATATTGTAACACCACACTACCTTCACTCTTTGCTTCTTACATCATCCTAATAACACCTCCTCCCAGCGAGTCATATTCTTATTTAAGCCCATGGTCTTGAGCTTATCCACTGCCATTCTTTGTTTAAATCTGTCAAGTGCCTTTGAAATATCCAATTCCAGACTCTCAACTTCTTCCTCCTTGTCACTTTCGCCTAAAATATCTAGCACATAGCAATGTACCACCGCACTGTGTTGAAATAAGACAGTTGAGTTCGCCATTGACATATCCTGTTTTTGTAATACAATCTGGTGGTACATCATTGAATAGTTCATTGCATATGTATGCCGGGAAGGTCTCCGTTCTTACATCTTGGACATAGCCCAACAACCGAGATTAACATAAGAAACCTCCATACTGCTAACTGAAAACTATATAATTCATTTCCTCGAGCATTATTCTGATGTATTTGGCTATCAAACTGCGCCACAACTTTATCATCAGAGAAGTAAAACTAATTTATTTATACTTCTCAATACTCATTGTCTCCCTCCTATTTGAATCCATATTATGTGTATCACATTTCCATTCCTCCAAGTCTCCTGACTAAATAATTGATACAGGTGCGGCATGGTGTCAACACCCGTTCCCAGTAACACATTTATGGTAATACCATGGAAACCAACCACTAGACTTTTCTTAAGTTTCAGGCTCACTTGTAATATCGTGATACTCTGTTTCTAAGTTACTAGCTTGCTTATTCTTAATAAGACGAGAAAGCTCCTGCCCAGTTATTTCTTCCAGTTCACAACAGTCTTACCAAATAAGTCGCTCCATATCTCATGTAAATTTGATGGCCATCACTGTATACGGTTAAGCAGAAGATGAGGCATTTCGGTAAATTCATTTGTCATTATAAGTTCTAGTAACCAGCATCATCAACGAAGGTCAGGCAGTACCTCGACGATAAATAGACAGAACGCTGCTTCCTATTCTGTGACATGGATTCGTTGTACTCGTACGAGGTCTAAAATTCAGTTCGCTAACCTGCAGTATCAGTAGAAATTTCTTCAGTGGTGGACTAGGAACAACACTTTTCAGGGATAGATTTTTAGTATGAGTTCGTAAAATCAATTTTCCGAGCTCGCTTATCTTGATTAAGTCCTTCGTAATAGGGTTTATCTTGAATAGAATTAGACGAAATTAAAAATTTACTACTTTTTCTGCGATATCAGGCATTTAAGAATTCCACACCGCTCTGTCATACGATCCCTTCTGCTTTTACTATACAACAAAGATATTTCTGCAATCTTATCCGACAAAGCTAAGAACATTTTATTTGCAGACGACACCAACCTGACTGCAATTGAAACATCAAACCGTTTCTGAACTGGCTTAAGATAAACTCCTTGAAGTTTAATATTGATTAAGTTCATAACATTAGTTCTAAACAAAAAATTCGGTGCCTTTACATATGATTATAAAAATAACACAATATTGGAAACAGTATAAAATTCCTTGGCGTTCATATAATTGAGAAACTCAGTTTGCAAGAATTTATCACATTAATATTGAGAAATTTTGTTCTATTCCTCTTATTTTCCTTCACTCATGTCGTTATGTCGCCATGACATAGTTTTTATGAGAAACTCTTAACAAAGTAAAATAAGTTTTAATAGCTCAAAAAGGAGCTATTAGGATGCTGTATTGGATAAAATAATGAACTTCTTGCAGCCAACTTGTTAAAACCATCTTCATTCTTGCAATGACTTATCACTATATATTTGCTCTCATGTGGTTTTTTATACCTCATTTTAACTTTTTAAAGCCGAATTCCAAATTTCAATACAGGAAACAAAAGTAACATGCAAAAACCTCAAACGTTATAATGAGCTATACAAGGAGGAGTTAATATTTCTAGGACACAATTTTTTAATATACAGTTTGCAGATAACAAATATGTATTTAAAGAAAAACTGAGAGATTATGTAATTAGCAACTGTTTTTACTCGAATCAGTACCGTGCCTGGAGGGTGAATGGTAATGCTCTGGCTTTGCTTTCGGGAGGAACGGTTTCAAATCCCCATCCTACCATCCAGAATTCAGTTTTCCATGGTTTACCCAAATCACTTCAGGAAAACGTGTACAAGAACAAGGAAATTCATAAAATTTTAGAGATTAACTTCTTTCGCACGGCTAGAAAGTCTGAAATACACACATTGATAACATTTTCCCAACATGGTACAGTTATCATTCATCTTCAAATGTTACAGCAAGTCATTGTATTATATACAGAACATTAATACAACACACTGAACAATAAACAAATAAAAACTTGAGTGTAGGGCTCTGGACTCAGAACAAAATCTTATGGATGCCTATAAAGATTTCAAAACATCATACTGCATGTTTACAGTTGAGGCAGCGGAGATGTCTAATGGTTATCTGTATACGGAAGTAAAGTTGAAAAACGCAGTTTGCTGGCTGAAATATTTTTCTTCTATGAAACAGAACGCACGTCATCCATAAATGGTGTGTCTTTGTAATATTTCTGTTAGTTGCTGCCTAATATGAACTGTGTCAATTATCTTTTCTTCCTCGTCTAGTTAGGATAGCACTGTCAACATTGATTGAAACTGGAACATTACAGCAGGGGGGGGGGCGGGGGGAAATCAACCAATATTTCTTCTGGTTGAGCGTAAAAACCAAAACAATTAATCGACCGGATTACAAAATATCCACTCTCTTCCTCATTCTAAAGATTAACGTCTAGAAACTGTAACAGAAAATATGGCTTTAATCATCAATCATCACTGAAAATAAAAATTTGAAAGGCATTATTTCATTGTGCTCGTAACAGAAATGAAATTGTGGCACTCGGAATTTAATAATTTTGCGAATGTTATGATGGATTACATTTTAAGAGTAAAATTTTTTTTATCTTCAGAAAAATCGTTTTAGGAGCTGAAAAATCTGAAGATATAAAGTAAAATTAATTATAATATCTAGAGAGAAGAAACTTATCAAATAAATTGAAAAATGTTTTTAAAGTGCAGTGTAAAAGACACAGCTACTCAACGTTGTTGTTAGCTTTAAGAAGACACGCTTTTTAAAAATTCAGAAAACTAACATCGCCAAGTACGAGAAACTCTGAGGAATCGAGAAGTCCATTCAGAAGTTGTGTTTTAAACTTATTACACTGAAAAAATCTTAATAATTTTTTTTTTATTTTAAAATTGACACTCTACATCAAAGGACAAATGTGACTCTTTGTGAAAAGAACGAAATATCAAAGTTTCAAAGTACCTCTAGCTAGATTTGCGATAGCCATAAATTCCAAGAAAGATTGTCATATTTATCTTGTAATCTTTGGCAGGAATATCATTGTAAGTTTTAAAAATATTTTTGGAACAGTAATTTCGGATATTAATGGTATTTTCAGGAAAAGTATATGAAACAAAACGGTGAAAACTCTTTGAAAATGTATGTTATCATACACATCTTCAATCTAATGCACCATTAATTCATGGCTCTTCGAATGAAATACACAGTGGTATAAACATCCAACAACTAATAATACACTTAATGACAAGAATTTCAAAGGAGATGACGAGGGAGATGGGGTAGGAAATTGAAAAATCAGCAAACAAAGAAAACGAGTGACACAGCTTTTTTTTTTTTTTTCTTTTTCTTTTTTTTTTAACTGTTAAAGGTATAAAGTCTTATTATATTTTATTTGTGAAATACATGATTATATTTTTAAACTTAAATGAACTTGTACTTACAATTCAAACATTTACTGATACGAATCGCAGACTCCCACCTGTACATATTCTTGCCTAGCCATTTATTCTGTTATAGGGTCTGAGCTACTGGAAAATTTCCGATGTTCCAATCCGGAGACACAGCATACTAACAAAAAAACAAAAACAAAATATCCGCAGATAGGATAATTTAGTCTAATATAAAATATGACTAAAATCTGACTTGAAACTGAAGATGTATAATGATATTTCTGGTATGAGTATGATTAATCGATTATATAGATCGTATTACCCTCAAATTTCGATGAAACGCCAAAAACTTTTATAAGGAATTTGAGTTTCCCGTCGTCTGTTGCAATGAAATCTTCACTGGTCTACCGCCGGACTTTGTTGTAAAACAAGATATTTTGTCAACTAGTTCATCCGTCTTCTTCAGGTATGAATACATGTGGATTGCCAAACCTGTAATGGACATACTGCATTATTACTACTGAAAATACATTAAACACTTCTTCATGGTAAAATTTCGCAAAAATACTTAATTTTGTGCAAAAGGCTGGAAAGTGGGAATAAATCGAACACTTGTTTCAATAGGGGCAAAATTCAAACGTTTTCATCACAACCTTACATCAATATGCTCAACCAAAAAAATAAAAAATTTTACCAGCGAAAACTGAAAATAAAACATCTTTATTACTCGATTATTTGTAAGTAATTAAAATAAAAACATATACAAAAGTTCTTTGATATCTCTATGAGATGTTTACACATTTTAAAAAAAGAAACTGTGTACCTAAAACACTTGTATATCTTATGAAAAATCGTTTGATTTGGAGAAAATTGAAGATAAATGGATTCCAAAATGTTCAAATATTTCCGTTTGGTAGTTTCTCACTGAACTGTCGAACACTGTTTTGCACTTAGCGAGGATTATGTGGTAAATATACCGCTTACTCAGTTTATCGTCAGATCTGACAGAGAGCAAGGATTGCTACGTGATGTGACGTTGATCCCTGCTTGTCCATACGTGACTCAGGTAAACCACATGTAAGACCACTTAGAAACACATCGTTCTGTATATCTTTTGACATGATATAATATCTTCCTAACCCTCTGGATTTGTTGTGGACATTTTAAACTGAAAGGCAATAAAAATCACGATTCTAAAACCAATCTGAGTCATTGGGAAAGAAATTCTGCAGTTAATGTTAAGTCATATGTACTTATATCAGGTTAAGGGAAAATATAATTTAATAAGCTTAAAAAATTATCTTTTGTACGAACTGGATGTAACAATAAATTAATATTTTACCTGAAAACTTTAATTAAATTAAATTAAATTGCAATGGAGTGCTTGCTTCGGTGGCAATTTTCCTAAACACCCATCTTCCCCCTTTTCTGCATCCATCTATATTTACCCTTTACAAATTTTAGCTTTAAATTCTTTCATCGTTTTTGGCAAATTATTCATCATTTCTCTTGGTAACGTATTCCAATCCCTGACACCCTTACCTAAAAAAGAGAATCTTCCTACACCCTTGTGCCTGAAATCGAGTGCCAGCTTGTGGTCACGGTCATCTTTTCCCTTCCATGCACTACTTTTCATACCTACACCAATATCTTTCCATGCCTCATCACCAACATATGCCTTGTACACTCCCATAACCCTCTTCACCCTCCTTCTGTCTTCGCGTGACAAAATTTCACGGTTCGGTTTTTTTTGTTATTGGCCACATATAATGCAACTTCTAGAGCTTTAAACTAAGAGTTGGTGTTATTACTCTTTACTTGACTGATCGCTTTAGATCATGATAAAGGAGTTGGGTTGGGAATCATTGGAAGCAAGGAGGGGAGTTATGGCCATGGAGGAAGGAATCCTCCATGATTATGGCGGTGTAAAAGTAATACATTGCTAATTCGGCGTTCAGAGATATTAGAAGAGTAGTAAGTGGAAGGCCAAAGATTTCCATGATTGTATCTTGATTTCAAAAAGAAGGAAGTGAGTCAAATTTGCTGTGTAGGTAAGGGAGTCAGAGGGACTGGAATGAAACCTTAAACACATAAAGTGTAAATTAAAAATTCAAGTCGGTGTAGGCTATAGGGAATTTGGGTTTTGCTGCCACTTTCTGCACCCTCCCGAAACTGGTACTGACCTGTTGAAATTTGTTTTATCTGCTTCGACAAGACGTCCTCTTCACGTTTTGTACTCTTCTTTTTCGGTAAAGTTGCAACGAATTAAATTAAAACTACCGACATATGAGACGCTGCACAACCGTTAAATACTAACAACACGGCAAACATGACAGAAACATTATCGGTACAGGGATCATAAAACACTTAAATAGTTTCGTTTTGTTATGGAGGTCGTTGTTAGGTTGAAATGCAGCCTGGACCAAGAGAAAAAAAAATACGAAAATTTTGTTCTGCGTCATCCATGTCGGAAATGTGTATTTGTTTACAACGGATTGCGTGTTATCGATATAATATGGCGGGCGTCCTGGAATGCAGTTGGACATATATTTATTATTTGTACACTTCGTGCGATTTTTTTTTACATCAGAGGGAAGCTGAAACGGCAAAAAAAAACATTACAACAAAGGAATTAAAAACCATATCAAGAGATTGTCATTGATTTTTCAGCGCCGGTGGCGTATAATAACTACGCGTCAATCTCTTATTTCGGCCTTTATATTTAAATTCGTGGCGACTTTTCCGAAAAAGGATAGTGCAAAACGTGAAGAGGATGATTCGTGGAATGGTTAAAACAAATTTCAAAAGGTAATGTACTAGTTTCGGCTGGGTGGAGAAAGTGTCAGGAACCCCTGAAATTGCCTCCGGCTGTGATGTGAGCAGCCTGGTGGCTCAGTGGTTAAGGCGTCTGACGGCAGATCGGAATGTCCGTGGCTCCAATCACGGTCCGTCACCCAACCGTCACCTCAGGAACAGCTTGATATGTAACGTGAAGTACGTCAAATCGCTCCCGCGGTTAAACTCTAATCTAACCCCGTAATCCAACCGGGTTAGGTTAAAGCTGATACGACAGTGTTGGATTCCTTAGCCATTAAAAACTCTGTTACCTGGTTAGTATGACCATATAAGCTTTTACTGTGAAGTAACGTATGCTAGTTTCTGATAGCAAATTACTGATTTTGTTAAAGTTTTATTGGTGTGACATAATGGATTTAGGTCATAGTCCTACACAAAACAAATTCACAACAGAATACACGGCAACTAATCAGTTTTTAGGATGAAGTAGCGAAATATTGTTCTTGTTGACGAAATCGTTATATAGATTGTTTTAACGAAAGCAGTAGAGCGATTGAGTTGCAACTTCTTTTTCTACCACTCCGCTTCAAATGTCTTTGAATCCAAATTTCGTTATTGCGTGGTTTTGAAACTTTTCTATTGCAGTGCTGTGATAGATCCATTCTGTAGAGAACACGGTCTATTTGTTTTCTGTTGTTTGACAATGATCGTATAAATCATAGGGCCACAACGGAACGATTCGTAATATCCTTAAACCGATCGAAACCACAAATTGTTGTGTGACATTCTTCTGGTCAGGAATTATATCGATGTACAAACAACCTATAGTGAGATAATCCTCGACAGCTGTAGAGTATGAGTGTTGATTAAGGCTAGTGCCGGACAATATTATCGATTAAAAAAAAAAAAAAAAAAGGCTCTCCGCTTGGAGTCCAGGTGATAAATACTATATTTTGTGTTAATTTATATATATCTAGGACTCTGAATAGTTCGTATGTAGCTCAATATGTGCGGCACGAGTCTTAACTAAAAATAATTAAGTGCGTGTTGGGAAAACTTTCAATAATGTTCCACAGCTTATATCAGTTTTGGTTCTCTTCAGATGTAAACATCTACCATGTCATCTTGCAGCACCTTACTTAAATAAAGTAGATTTTTCTGGCGTTTAGATAGGAGAATTTCAAATTTCGGTACGATTCGAATCAAGAACTCTCCGTTTTTTTACGAGCGCAGATTTACAGCAAGACACCTGAATGTTAGTTTAAAGTAATAAATCTTATTGCTTAAAATATAGGCTTAATTTATATACCGCAACAACTTTTTCTTATATTGCTTCCTAAGAAACATAGAATTACGCCATAAATGCGTTTCGAATGGACCAACAGAAAACAGAAAAGATACAAAGGTATCCATCCATTAACGCTCTTTCTTACCAGTTACAAAGAGTTAAAAGAAAATTTGTGTAACATAGATTTTATTGAAAGAATTAAAGACGTTTCTGTCTTAACATTTTTAACAAGACATTTTCATTTTAAGATTGAAATATACGTATGAATTTCGGATGTTTGGTCTCTTTGAGTGAAGAAAATTTATATAAAGTAAATACTATTTTAAAAAATAAAGTTTCATTTCAAACCGACATATTTTAATTACGTGTAATTCTGAAAAACTACCTAGCGTTTTAATCCCGGATGATATACCTCCAATTTATTGCGGTTAGCGCACTATATCATAAATTCTGTGACGAATGTTGTTCCAATAAACAATCTATGACGCAGTAAATTGTCTGCAATCAACTGCCAAGTGAAATCTTATCGAACACTATTTACTGCCCAGGTCAGCAGAAACATACGTATTTCCCCTGACAAACGTAATTACACCCAGTGTTATCAAAAATGTCAGAAATTCGAAGGCCAGAAGTGCACGTGTCTCTTGGCTTATCACTCTAAAATGTAACGCCTGCCAGTACAGAAACATAATTCTCAATCGGTTTTACGTACTCAGTACCCTGTGAGTGGTATAAATACCTTTTTTTATTTTTTTGTTTTGATTCGCCTCCTTACGCGTCGTCGACGACTGGGTCATTAGAGACGGAAAGGAATGTTGACCAGGAGCAGAAATTAATGCAGCCATGGACTTTTGAAGAAACTATGCTGGCATTCCCCTGGAGTGATTTGGGAAAAACCAGATCTAGATTGAAGGACGGGGTTTCGTCGAACCCACGTTCTACCGAATGCTAGGCGAGAGCGTTAATAAAGGCGGGGTTTTAGCCGTTGAAAATTCCAGCAGAGACTGCGATTGTAATTGAGGCCTCCCGTTTTGCAGTCAGACACTTCAACATGTAGCAACCAGAAAATAAAACAAAAAATTTTAAAAAAAACCGCTGAAGACGTTTCTATGAAAGAAATGAAACGCGTTCCGTAAAAGTAAATAATTACGAAAAGATTCTACTGTATTGGCAGTCATCATTTATATTACATTTAAAAATCACTATCTGCAATTGAGGAAACTGCTCCACAGCTTCCAATTCTTATAAAAATTGTTATTAAATTATTACGATTTACGTTTCTCGATATGAGCAGGCTTGTTGCAGTGTAAAACTCAAACAAGAGCAAACACACCTCATAATTACGATCTAGTAGACGTTGTGAAACTTAGGTGTAAAATATGAAACTAAACAATATTGTAATTTTTGCTGTGCACGTTTATCTGAGTCTAAAGATCATACATAATTCAGTAGTGAACTTTTATTTCTGACGATATTTACTGTTATGAGTTGAAAAGATGAAAGAAAAGTGTATGCAGAGTATATTTAACGTGAAAACGCTATATAAATCACCTCCAGGTTTAAGTCCCTGCCAGCTGTCTTTCTTTACAGATTATTTGGAATTACTTGTAATTCAGATCGTGTTCAACGGCTGAGCAAATTTTTAAATCAGTTTTATTCGTTTGGTGAAACTCAACTCAATTTTTGTCACAAAGACAGTCGAACTAGCGCGAGAAGAATGCGAGACGTATAGGTGTTGTGTAATCCACACAGACAATGCATGTGCCTGTGAGTGTGGCTGTCAGAATGGTGATTCTCCATTAGACTGACACGACCTAATGTTTGTTGCAGTAAGTGCTTGATGACAATCCTGGGAAGTAATTTTGAGAAAGAATAACAACAAATTGCGTATCGTTAATTTTCGCAAGTATAACTTAGGGTTTAGCCCTGAAATATTTGTTTCATGCAGATCTATATTAAGCTCACCTGAGTGTCTACTTGGACAGTAATCTTTACTTGCTTCTGGTTTTCGTTGAAACCATAGTGGTTTTCTATCATTATGATGGTTCTTTCATTCAGGGAATTGACACGCTCAGTATCTCAATCTTCCGAACTTAAAGTCAACCACGAAGCGCGATGCATGAATGATTAACGCTCGGGCCTGGCATTCGATGAAACCGCGGGTTCCGAATCAATCCATGAGAATACCCGGAAGTTTCATTCAAAAGGCCATGGCTGAATTTCTTCCTGTTTCTTGTAGCTCTTCTCTCCCGATTTTAATGAAGTCGACCAGCTGTTAAGCAACAAATAGACTTCAAGACTCCAGTACCACGTTTTCTATTTGATGCTTTTATAAAGTATCTGCTAGGAAAGCTTCTCAGAGTCTTCATAACATGTGCAGTTTTCACTTATCTCAATAGCATGGAAGTTATTCGTGTGGAAAATTCAAAGAAGCTATGTTTTTTTTTTTTTTTACTTATGGCTTTACTCCTCGTCGATGGCTAAGGTCATTAGAGGTGGGATGGGACTGGAAACAGAGGACGGGAAGGAATTCGGCCATGGCCTTTTAAAGGAAGCATCCCGGTATTCGCCTGGAGTGATTTGGAGAAACCATGGAAAACCCAAATCTGGATGCCCGGACGGGGATTCGAACCCGCGTCCCCCCCGAATGCAAGGGCAGAACGTTAACCGTTCACCCACCACCCTCGGTCTTTTTCTCAGATTGTGAATGTACAGTGGTTTGCGCATGGCTGTGGTTAGATCGTTAAATTCTGTTATCCTACATTTGTTTATGTGAGGACGAATATATACCTCCACCATCACTTGGATAACTGAATATGAAAGAACGAAAATAATTGTTAGTATGTTAGGGATTGACAGTGTTTTGAAAAACATTTGCTCTGTTTAGTGAGCTTCTATCAGGTTCTAGTTCGTGTAACGTCACAGTATGCAACGAGAAAAGTGTGTGAGGAATACCAAATATTTATAAGGAGTGTCCATATAGTATATATCTAAATTGTTGTATGTGTGTGGACTGTAATATTAACATTATGTTACAGAGTAATTAATTGTTTTGACGAAACCTTCAGCGCCGAGAAAGTCGAGGTGTCTCTGTCCGCCATCTTGACAGGCTCTGTTGTAAATCCATCAGTCGATTATCGCTAGTTGACAACAGGAGCTTAGCGTCTTAAACCATTTATCTGAACAGACAGTTGCGAAATGCTATGGCGCCTTTACAAGTGTTAGGCGGTGCCCATCAGGAATGCAGCTATTAACTACTTGTTGCCTTCTGGCGTTGGTGTTGAAGAACAGCTTAGTACAGAGCTGTGTAATCCCTAGATTCTGATTTACAAAATCTGTAGTGTCTTTGACGAAATACTTTTCGCATTGTTCCTTTGATTACGTTGCGACAGATTCCGGGCTTAAGTTTCAATGAAATTTGGTTCATCATCCCTTCTGCATCAAAGGAATGTTTATTCAATTGGAGAGTTTTTTTCCAAATTTAAACTACAGCAATTTAAATGAGCTCTCTAAATTTACATGTAAAGGCTCGTGTGGTCGTAATGCCATGGTGACGAGGTTTTTATTGGCTTCGCGATTCACCCCTATCGTTGCCGTCTTAACCTAACCCAGTAATCCTACCGGCTATGGGGACCTACCGCTTTACGTGGATCCGAACCATGTTCCAGAGATGAAAGTCGGGATAAGGGTCTCTCTAAAATTTAGAGATAGAGATTCGAACCAGGAACCTTACGACTTCCAGTAAGATACCTTAACCATTAAACTACCGCACCATACATAGCAGACCCAGTGAGTGTGATTGCACTTAGGCGCTGTTAATATTACAGTTGCAGAGATTCGTTGTGGACTTGTGTTCCAGCAAACGCGACTAAAGTGTTATTTGTTTCTACGCAGAAATTCTGTTATTGATTTACTGACGGTTTTATGGTCAGCAGACAATGACGTTTGTCATCTCAGATATCATTTATCTACTCAAATGTCTATTTGACTTTCGCCATCCGAAACCATTTGCCTTAAAGATAAACTTATCGATTATGCAATATCCCAGATTTCACTTGCTTTATCTTGCATACTATTATATAAAATTTTCTTTACCAGGTAAATATATAAACTGCCATCTTCATATTACATCGAGAACTGATTTTCCTTATGTCAGTAACTTGTCACATTATAGTCATTATTTGAAGTCGATATAAGTTCTTTTTCTAGTAAGCATAGCACTGTAAAGAATTTTGGTACCAAGCAAGTATCTGCTCCATATCGAAGTCAGCTGTTGTAATAGGGGTCTTAATGACATACAGGTACTTCTTGTTGAACGTTTGAAGCTACACAGTTGAGAAAGCATTACATCTTCTTCAATGGTTACTTAAGTTGGCAAAAATTTAATACTACTCGTTTAAAGATATTCCAAGGCGATTTGCCTTTTCTATTAATAATTAAAGCGGACATCTATTTTACATAATAGAAGTATTTTCTTAATTGAAAATGACTGGAAATTGGGTTAGCAATGTTTAATGAATTGTATCGCAATTCTATCGCCTGCTGAACTATGGTTTATCGGTGTACTGTAGATGAACACACACGATCCTCATATTCTACGGCGTTTACTATACTTCTGTCTTCATGTTTACTTCCACGATAACTACGAGATGAGATGCCCTCATCGATGCATGGACTACACATTGACTCTTTGTCAGAGAGTAAAAACCATGACAGTACTGAATGTCTAGTTCACTTGTCTCACTTAGACCAAAAGAACAATGATCTAACACGATTGGAAACACCAGTCCATTATCTGAATGTGAAAAATTATCAAGGAAGGAGTAAACTAGCAACTGGGCCCGCATTTATCAATTATTCCTGTAAATGGAAACCGACTGAGCTCATCGCTCTTTCTAATTGCCCCACGCATAGTGGATATTGTTGGTTGAGCGTATGCCACCCCCTTCACACTACACTACACTCCGGTCAGCACTCCCATTTGGACTTATAGTAGTGAGCTGCTGTTGTCAGATTTTCCACGAATGCTTCTTCAGAAAGTGAGCATAACGAAAGGCGCCCAGCCATCTAACAAAGGCACAAATATTTCACACATGAATGGTTCGTCTATATACCGCTTATTACAAGATCATAAAATAAATAGGATGATTTAATAAATAATTTTAAACGGAATAATCATGGTAAACATAATATATCACTACTGTGTTAGTGATTATGAAAATATTAAAATATAATTTTGAGAAAGATTATAATTTTTTCTTCCTTTAGACGCAAAGGGTATCTGCACTAGTCATATCTGAACCGACGATACATCTTTCACGAAGCGTTTCGGTAAGTGGAACTAAGATCAGTATCAAGAATTTCACGCGATTGTCTAGGGAAAACGAACGATAAACCATCTCTAGTTCATGTATTTTATAGATGGCAATTTGTTTTTCTACTTTGCATTTTTCTTCCCTGTGAAAAGTCATTTGTTAAGATTAACAAAACTGAAACACGGAGAGTCAACAAATTCCCAAAACTTCAGGATGAGATGGATAGGAAAAACTAATTCCATGCCATTTAATATTTATCACATGACAATGTAGAGTGCCTTAAGAAAGCGAAGATCTTCCTTTACAAATGAAATCACTGTGACGAGGAAAATGGAGATGCTGATACTGGATATGGAGGATTCCCGCAGAAAGCGCCAGGCCTATAATTGGTCTTAATTAAATGATATCACGCATCACAATCTGCAAATCGTAAAGTTTCAGTTCAATGAGTGCAAAAATCGTTCAAAGCACTTAAAAGAAAATTCTTCGGGAGGATGCTTGAGTGATTACGATGCTGTGACGTTGATGAACTTAACAGAGCGGGATGGGTGACGGTAACGCTCGGTCCAGGCAGTCGGGTTCAAATCCCGTTTTATGTGATCACACGATGCTATCAACCACTCTTATGGAAAGAATTTTTAGTAACTTTTTTAAAACTACAAGCTCACGACTTAACCCGAGGACTTCCAATTCAGTTTGCGCCTCATGTTTTATCACGGACATATATGATGGTCAAGCATCCGCATCCTTTAACACACTCCACGAATTATTGTTTAAAATCAAATAAGCATGGCATTGAAAGAAACTTGTCGTGTCTATCTATTAGAAAGTAACTAATTCAACAACAGGCTACCCGCAATACAAATATTTGAGATTGATTGAATCATCTGAATATGAACAGCATGACTTGCCTGGCTGATATCAACTGTGAGAAATTTGACCAAACTCGGTTATAGGGGGTGGATTTTGTACAAAACAGAGATGAAAACTTATTCCAATTATATTACAGGTAATAAGTAAACTGAATTCAGAGCGAAATTTGTGGAACTACTGATAATCTGGTTTGTCTCACCTATTCAATCCTTCTACTTTAAAAGCCGGGGGTGAAATAATTCAGTGCTGGTTTCCTGGAAAGGTTGTACACTTTACACTGTGTAAACACATAATCTGTTCTGGCCAGTCGCTCACAATGCAAGAATATCGTAGGTTTAATCTGAACCATAACTCTAACGTTAACAATTTTCAAAAATCTGTATTTTTAATCGTGAATACAAATGAAGGACCAAACGAAGTGGTACTATGTTCGGTTGCAATCGAGAATTCTTCCCGTCCATAGAGTTAGTAAACTTGTCAGTGTATCATACATCCATCTTCAACAAAATATAAATTTGCGTTGAAGTTGCGGAACGGCTTCAGCAGCTGCATTGTATCATTGTATACCAGAAGCTTTGTAACTTCAAGTTGAAACGACACTGATGAACTAACGGACTTTCGGCTACGGTAGTTGCCATTTTTGGTTAGAGAAAGTTCAGCAAGTCTACAGCAACCTCATTTAATTTTTGTCCCCCTTTGGAATTCTAAAATCATGCCATAAAATGAATCTGAGATGTCAATCACATGTGCTACATGTAGAACAATGCAGCAGCCTGTTCTTCGAATGTCATTCACACTAACCATAGCTTGGTTTATGTAGACGTGACTCCAGACCATTTCTTTTATTTCATAATCTGAAAACGCCACCAAAACGGATTTTCAGGTCTGTTCCCAGTAATAGTAAGACCACTGCAGAAAATATTTTGTAAAATGTAAATGGGAAGGAACAACCACAACTAATTCAAGACCAGGCAGATCCAGTCTGATGACGGGCAGAAACTGTGGAGCATTGCGAAGGGTGGTTACAAAACATATCATGAAATCTGCAGAAGGAATCACTTGTAAGTTACAAAGCGCTGCCGGTAGTCCAGCAAGAACAACGACTGCGCGTCGGAAGATAAAAAGAATGGGTTTAAAGGAAGAGCTTCTGCTCATAAGTAAAAAATACGGCTGGTGTTACGAGCGATGCCGATGGATAATGGATGAATGGAAACATGTGATTAGGAGTGATGAATCATGCTATTCTCTGTGGCAATCCAATAGAAGAGTTTGGATTTGGCGAATGCCTGGAGAACGTTACCTACCATTATGTGTAGTGACAACAATTAAGTGCGGAGGAGGTAGTTCTATGGTGTGAGGGTGTTTCTGGTGGTTAGGGTGTGTCCGTTTATTGCGCTTAAGAAAACTCTAAATGCGGAAGGATATCAACACATTCTAAATCATTTCTTAATGTTCAAAATGGAGGTCCTGTTTGGAGATGATGATTGTTTGTATCAACTTGTCAACGCACCTGATAATAAAGCTGAATCTGTGAAGCAACAGTTTGGGGACAATAACATTCCTGAAATGGACTGACTTCGCTCCAGATCCCAACTTCCAACATGAATACCTTCTCCGATTTCAGCTCATAAGGAAAAATGGGCTGTCATTCCTCAGACACTTTATTGGAAGTCTTCCAAACAAAGTTAGAGTCGTCAAAAAGGCAAAGGGTGGACCTATACTAATAATGGGAAAGTGACACGGGTAAAGTCTAAGTGCAGTTTCAGATAGGCCTACCTTTGATCAGATGGAGAGTACTTTGATTATGGTTCCAGTCATACAGATGAATAATAGTATTTTGACATGTATACAGACCTGCGTATAGCGGATCAGCGTAGCTTACTTCCAAAAGTAAACACAAGACGACTGCAGCGTCTGTATCTAACCACTGAGCTTCATATCAACGCTTCTCAGTACCGCCTTTAAAATTTGCCATTTCGAAGTTTCAGATGAATGTTTCTGGACTTCGAGCTACTGATCTAGACTTCCAGAGTTTGTATATTGCAATCCCAAGATTTGAACGATAACTCAATGGAACGGTAGTACGTTTCTGTGTTAGCTACAATATGTTCTTTGCTTCTACTGTCGTTAAGATTTGAGGGTATTATAAAATGATACGCGAAGTAATCCCTACGTCTGGCTACATACGATCGTTGTATGGATCATTTAGAATTTTTTATGTCAGTGTCGCGCAGTGGCGTAGCTAGGTCAACAAGGGCCCCGGTGCAAAAAAAAAAAAAAACTAATAATAATAATAATTAAAAAAAATAATAATAATTTTAAAAAATATTTTGGGCCCTCAGGCCAGATTGGGAGACGCTTTTTTTTTTAGCTCTGCCTAGTTTCTGGTAGAGGCCCCCTGATCTGAGCTTGGGGGCCCCCTAAGCAATAGCGTATCTAGGTTGACAAGGCCCTCAGAGCTAAAAAAAAAGGACGCCCATTTCCCCTGCTGGCCCATGTACCCCTCTGAGCTGCGCTCGGGGGCCGCCTAGGCTGCGCTTCGGGCCCCACTCAGTTGCGTTTGGGGGTGCCCTGAGCGTGGGGGCCCTGGTGCACTACACCTAGCCCTATGGTAACTACGCCTCTGGTGTCGCGATTAGTTTGAAGCAATGGTCTGACTACCCACCTGTGTAGATGGTCACCACATCTCTATGCATTCTTTGCAACCCGCCTGTAACATTATCACTAACTCCACAATAATTTTTTGTTGTTAATTTTGTTATTGTTATTAATATTGAATTATGTAACATTTATCGTTATAAATATCCTTAATAACTGTATTAATGTTTGTAGCTTGATTTCCAATATTATGGGGTTTCTGTAGTTTGTTATGTAACCAGGGTAGCATAGTATTGTTATCTTACAAGGGGACGTTACGGTTTCGGAAATTCAGTTGTGGATGAGACTTCGCAGGTTGGTAGTATATCTTAAGGGTGTCCATCCAGTAAAGTAGTAAGCGCACTAACCAGAAGATTCCGAGAAAAAGGGCTCTAAAGTTTTACGCGCAGCTCACATACTGGTCGATTTGTTCACAATACCACCAGAGCGGTGTGGCTGTCCTCCTAACTCACCCTAAATACAGTACCAAGAATGAAGAATCACCGAATTCCGTCTCCAGTTCATATCAACAACAGGACGCGCAGACTAAATCTGGAGGGCCTAAGAAAAGACGTAGAGATCAAATAGCCAAAGAGATGGCGAAAATCATTCATCGCTCAATTTCAAGCACCATCTAAATCACCACACCTGAAAAGCATCAAATTTTTTTCTAATTGGTATTCCCAGGTTTCAAAATTCATTTCAGAAAAGTGTTATCCCACAAAATCAATTCTTGTAAAAATAGGCCAAATCTCGTGTTCGTGCAGTGACAAAAAGTTATGAGATCTTCCTCTGAGCCAAGTCTACACTTTTCAGTGTATATTCACTTCACTTTATGAAACAGAATGGTTTCTCTCGGTATCATAGATCGTTTATTTAGGATAAAAAAATCTGATGACTTGGCCATTATGCATGTCATAATTTGAACTTAAATTGAGGGCATAATATATATACTTGTCAAATTCGAAAAAGAGCGATGGAAATCTTGGCCTTTACGTATTTATAAGTTTGTGTACGTTAACTAAAACGTGGCAGGCATAATGGCCAAGTGGCTATACCAATAATGATGGAATTCGACAAGGAAATACTGTGTATCTGTAGGAAGGACACCGGAAATATTTTTTTCCAGTATGAATAACAGTTGTATCCACGAAATTTTTAGAACTTATCGAATGGTGACGTGTGTTAATTTGTAATGATACATCGGTTGCTCAAGCTGTGCTTCTCGCGCGATTTGTTCGTGTATGATTTGTTATTAAATTTCGTTTTGTCTTATTTTTTGACATGCCTTGCGGGTGTAAACCTAGCCTAAAGTGTAGCTCTAGCAGAGCACGAGCAGCTAAAGTTATTAGAACCCAAGAATTGGATGCTCATGCTAAAGAAAGAAGAAAATACCAAGCTGAATTAAAGCTGCGTTTAGTTAAACCCCCCCCCCCACACACACACACACACACACACATATCCCCGGACCCCCGCACCTTCTTATTTTTCTGTTTTTAAATATGTTGGAAATTAATTCTCTTCATGAGACAGGTTCGACGGTTTGAGCATACTGATTCATCCAGAATAAAGCAATTAACCTGCAAATATGTACCGGAACGTTTCAAGTTTGGGTTCCATTGAATAAATATAAGTAAAATCAGCAATATCATTACCAACAATGCCCCAATCTAGCCTAGCAATGAGCATTATCGCTCGTTTAACTACCACCTCAAATAAATAACAAGTAACTTCCAAACTAACCATAGGAACAAAGTAAAATTTAAAGCTTTTGTTAAACTTGTTTGCCTCTATACAGTATAGAAATTTCAGGTTTATAGCTTAATCCGGAGCAAAGTAATTAAGCCGCAAATATGTGCCAGAATTTTTCATGTTTGGGATTATAATTAAACTAGCTGATACCCGCGACTTCGTACGCGTGGATTAAGAATTTCTTTACCAGAATTGAATATAGAAAGTTTTTGGTAACGAAGGATTGGTCTCAAACAACACCGAGTCGGCATAATATGACAGGAAAGCAATCACTATATCATTCTACCGTCGAAACTATTTCTTGAAGAGAATCAATTCCCAACATATTAAAAAAAAAAAGAAGGTGTTGGGATGAGGGGGGGGGGTGTTAACTAAGGGCAGCTTTATTTCAGATTGGTCTTTTCTTCCTTCTTCTGCATGAGCATCCAATTCTTGAGTTCTAATAACTTTAGCTGCTCGTGCTCTGGTAGAGCTACAACTTAGGCCAGTTTACGCCCGCAAGGCATGTCAAAAAAGAAGAAAAAATAAACTGGTGTCAGAAACATTTAAGCAGACGCAAAATAATAGGACAGAGAAAATCTACATCTATACTAAATAATAACTTTTTTTCTCTAAACTAAATTTATTAACAAATTATTCACTAAGATAATGTGCGAGAAGCACACCTTGAGCAACCGACCTTACATCCGTCTCTCCTTCACCATTCCATAAGTTCTCAAAATTTCGTGACTACAACTGTTAATCATACCGAAAAAAAATATTTTGTACCCTCCCTACAGATTTTCTTGTCAAATTCCGTCAATACCGGTATAGGCATTTAGTCGTCATAACGTAACAAAAAGATAGAGACTTACTTCCGCATTTATAGTATTATTACTGCAGATCACACACACACACTGACTGCGAATCACCCCTGAGCGGTCAATATAACGTATAAATGTGTACACCGACAGCATTACAAGACTACTTACGATTTTCCTCGCATTGCACCTCTAAATTTGTGATATCTACAGTTTAACATTCAATCCGAATACCCGACGGTCCAGGCGTGACTCTTACGATCAAAAACAATTTTTAAAAATCTTTGCCTACCTTGGGATTTGATCCGGCGGTATACACATTAGTAAGCAAGCGGGTTAACCAATGGGCCACCAGCCCACAATTGTATATGGAACTACAGAGTCTTCCACATCCTAAACGTCGGTCTATGTTCGTTTCGGTAATTTTTCAAAATTATGTGACAATATGACAGGAAATTGTTCAACCAAATGTAAACAGTATTTTTCTCCATGTTTCAAAGTATAAGTGTACAACGTTTCATCGAAATCGGATGAAAACTGTGGATTTGTATGAAGAATAAACAAACAAACATTTATCTTTTTATATATAGATAAATACGGGAAAAAATCCAATATCAGATTTTGGGATGAAACCATATATGTGTACCAAATTACTTGTTTCTAGGATTACTGTAAGAACAGTGGAATTTTGATATCGGGGTGTTGTGCCGAAATAAAATTTTGAATTTCAATATCTTCAAAAGTAAGAAAAGGAAAGAAGTATAATTAAACAGTTTAGTTAAACATATTAAGCTCACTCTACAGTGAAAATTAGAGCTTTATAAAGTAACTAGGGTAGAAAGCGATTTCACGTTAGGGGTAGGAAAGGGGGTAGGTATATGAAAATTTACGAGTTTCAGACTTTTCTTATAATACGTGGGCAAAATTTTATCTGTGTACCAAATTTCAGCTTTCTACGGCTACGGGAAGTGCCTTAGAATTTTGATGATCATCAGTCAGTCAGTGAGTGAGTGAGTGACAAAATCTCTGAAGTTTGCATCCGAATAACATACGAACTAAGAACAGTAACATAATAAAATTAAGTTCGTTTGCTAATATTGCTGATATCTATGCATAACAGAAATTTTAGACATATAGCATAAATACGATCGAAGAAATTGAGGTTCAAAAATGGCCCGAATCGCTTCGAGAAAATGGTAGGCAGCGCCGCCGTTGACTCGACTTGGCGGGTGCACTGCCGTGCACCCAAATATTTCAAATTTTGGTTTTAAAAAAAGTTCTTCACGATTTGCTTTTTAAGGGAAGAAGTTGAGTGATACTCAAATACAATTTTTAGTAGGCTTATTAATACTATTTTATAATACTTTCTGCATAGAGTGCCATTTAATAGAGAAGATATCTAGGAGGCTACAGCTTTCTTCGCTAATTAATTTAAAGTAAATTATTGACAGCGTCGATTCAAACAATGAGTATTATAACATAACAATATAAAATAATCTTCATAATTTTTTCCATGTCCTTTGAACTGCCTCCAATGTTATACAATACATGGCAGAAAATAAGAAATTGTGATGGTTGAAATGTGAGAGGTGGCTGCTGTATCGGTGAGTCATGCTGTGGGAAGAGAACGCGTGTCCACTTTTGAGAGGCGCCGCGGCGTGCGTGATGAGTGTGGGAGGGATTACGGCCACCTTGATTGATAACTGACTGCTCGTTCCGTCGTCGTACATCACTGTCACCTCACCGAATCTTCACTGCATTTGTTCAAGTGCGCCGCGCGGAATTCGACAGACCACTGCCGTTACGTAATGGGAAACACAAAGCTGGCGTGATAAATACAGAAGTGACCAAGCTAGAACCAAGGTGTCTGTAATATACACACCTGTTCCGCCACGTGTTCCAAGTACTGAGATATCGTAATTACAGACCCTGAGGTAAAGAGACTTAAACGTTTCCAGAAACGTGTCATTATCTATTTATGTTATGTGTTGGAATAAGAAAAAAAAATCCTTCTTGTCTAATAATAGTATGATGTCGTAATTGATGTCATAAGCTAATTTTTATCTTTGATCTTATCTTTCGAGGTGATAAAACTAATGGCAAAATTGTAAGCTTAGTTATTTTATTGTCAAACGTGCTGATCGCAAACAGTTTACAATTCAGGAAAAGTGCAAACAATCGTAAAAATTACATTTAGAAGTTGTATGACAGAGGCTGTATCATATTGTATAGCGAGAATAATATTTGCTGAAGATATAGCGAAACTATTTTAAAGAAACAATTGAGAAAACTGTAAAACACATTATTTATATTATGTAATAAAATTGTATAAATGTTGTGTCTACAGGAAATTCATTTCAAAAAGAGTAATTGAAATGTACAGTCGGGGACAGAATTCGAGAGACCCCTCGCCTTTCGATTATGCTTCGTTCTAGACACGAATACCGCATGGGACAGCATAACTGGTAGGTGGTACACTAAATTCATGATAAAATAGACCTCTCATACCCAGCACTTTACCCAAGACTAAAAAAATGAGCCCGCGCAGCAAGAAACTCGCAGACGCTCAGAGGGAAAGTTCGGAGTTCTGCAGTAAAAATAATCACGAATATCACCATTTTAGTCATAATAATTATTTACATTACCAAATTGATTAGTCATACAGAGATGGTAACACTTTTTTCGCAATTTTGATAACCGTTGCGTATTTTTTCTTTTCCTCGAATAAACAGTTAACAATTCGCTAGCAAACGCAATTATATGGCGAATACAGAAAATAATCGCTACATTACGCACGGAAAACCAAAAAGAGAGTTTGAATGGACTTAGTTACACTTTCTAACGCTACAGCGTTATAGAACTGTGCGTGTGACAAATACACACAAAGGTTAAGGGTAAGCAGAACGAGCATTCACGAAAGAACTCTAAATGGTAAACTAAGTCACGAAATATAAATAAACTATTTCCAGAAAATTAAATGGTGCGGAATATTAACACCTTAATTTTGTTTTCATCATACCATATTTAGAAGGTAAGCTAAACTTGAACGCAGTAGCAACAGTTTTAGTAGTAATAATAATAATTAAGAACAGTAAATAAATAAAAAGAATCCGTCTGCAATGTGAATTAGCGGTTCCACATTTTAAATTTGGAAGATGGAAGTAGTAAAACTATCATCTTTCTCTTTGTTTCTAACTAACACTGATACTTCTATAAAATTTTCTGTCAAGCTTTACTTCCTGCCGTCCAGGCCCGATGCGTTATAGGAAACACTGTTGCCTGGCATTCGGGAGGCCGCGAATTCAAACCCCGTCGGGGATCCAGTTTCAGTAATCCATGATTTTCGTAAATCTCTCCAGCTGAACTCCAGAAAAGTTCCTTCAAAAAGCGGTGGCTGAAAATCTTACCCGATCCTAGTTTCCAATACTATCAGGATTCATATCACATTGCCGCCGAAGATATGACGAAGACAAAAAATAACGTGGTGGGTATGTGGTATCCGACTTTCGGGAGGTCGTGGGTTCGAATACCCATCTAGCCATCCAGGTAAACGTTTTAGATGGTTTCCCCAAATCACTCCAGGCGAATGCCGGGATTGTTCCTTCAAAAGGCCATGGATGAATTCCTCCCCATTACTTGTCCCCAGTCCTTTCCGATTAGATGTAAGGCTAGAAGCAAAACACAATTGCTCAAATAAAAATAATTACATCTCTGTGGTGTGTTTTAGACCTTTTCCTTGTTGGATTTATCTTATTCAACGGCCGAACATGGTAGCGAAGGGACTAGAGTGCTATTTCCACATGTGGAGAGTCTCTAGTTCGGTGTTGTTTTAGGGCTGGTCGACGTCGAAATCATTATAGAGAGAAAAGGACTTGGGGCATGTTTCGTGAAGGAATTCAGCCTTGGCCATACCAGAGAATCATCCCAGCACTCACGGAGTGATTTCGATTAATCATGCAATACCGAAATACGGATGGATACACAAAGATTTCAACCCCTATCCTTCAGGATGGGATGGCTTGAGCGTTACCGGGACTCTCGGTCACTGGTGCGATTCCGGCCAGAGGCATATGGGTTAAAGTAAGTATTGTGGTATGTCTTCTATCGTCTTTCAATTGTATGACCAAAAAGCATTTGGAAATACATCAGTACACAGGATAAACACACAAAACGGTTTAGCTGGATGAATGGCTATCGGGAGGAATGCCATTAAAAATTTAGACATTTTTATTGAACCAAAAGGCAATTGGCCTCCTTCAAAAATATCTCACTGGTCCACCTCATCTCACAAAAAAATATTCCTTGTTTGGTGCCAACTAGTAACTTGGCTGAGTTCTAAACACGTATTAGGATAAAAAATTTGGAAAGTACGCGTACTATAGTGAAGCTCTTTAGTGCACACGGGAGGGGTATTTAATTTCAGTTGAGTGTATAGGATTTAATCTCTTTAACATTATGCGTGGTTATTTAGTAAGAAGAAGATCTTCCTGCTGGCTCAGTTAAGACGCAACGAGGAAGTAACCGATCTGACAAACGTTTCGAGGAAGTGTTTATTTACCAGTGGCTCTGAGGAAGCGAAGAACACTTGTTCAGTAGAATTAGCTCTAATAAAATTTGGGAATATGACCATCCGTACACGAAATATGCCCGTTTTCGAATTACGAGCACCTACAAATACAGTGACAGTCATTTGCCGAAAGTAACAGAAACAACTTCATATAACATATTAAAGTTACTTCATCATAATTAGAAGACCGATGAAAATGTTGAAAAATAACATTGAACTAATATGTATAGGTCATGAAAAATTTCTGAAAATTACTTCTCGAGGATTTTAACTTCAGCATACCCTCATTGCGTCTTGTAATGTTCTACTTGAACTATTTGATTACAAAATTAATTAATCAATATTCCGTGATAATAGAGCTATTTAAAATAAGAAGAAGAAGAAGAAAAAGAAAAAAAAAAAACTGGAAGTGCACGTGTGCACGTTATTGAAAATTGACATGTCTCCATCTGCCGACGTAAATATTTTATGACCTTCCGTGCCTTTGACCATTTGCCCTGCTGACTATTCTGCACCGAGCAGGGCGGTGTAACGGTTAGCGTTCTCGCCTCGCATTCGGGAGGACGGCGGTTCGAATCCCCGTCCGGGCATCCAGATTTGGGTTTTCCATGGTTTCCCCAAATCGCTCCAGGCAAATGCCGGGATGCTTCATTCAAAAGGCCATGGCCGCATTCCTTCCCATTCCTTGCCCCATCCTTGCACCCCAGCCTTTCCCGTCTCTAAAAACCTCGATGTCAAATAGAGACGTAAAGCAGTTACAAAAAAAAAAAAAAAAAAAAAAAAAAAAGACTTTTGTGTCAGCCTTTGTTCAGGTAATGTGGAACTCTATTGTGAAGTCAACACAAGACGAACACTACACTCATTCAAAAGCAACCATATAAGCAGAACTCGAATCAGTGACCTTTATTATTATTAATAAATTTCTCTCGGGCTTCCAGCCGTGTTAAGATGTTACATTTGTGGGACGTTTCGAAGGCGTCCAACTCTGCCTTCATTCTCAACCAAATATCAATCATTAAGGCAGAGTTGGACGCCTTCGAAACGTCCCACAAATGTAACATCTTAACACGGCTGGAAGACTGAGAGAAATTTATTAATATACAAAGCCGTGAAAGATTATGATCATACTTTATTATTATTACTCCGCGATTCACTAAAAGTGTGTGTGCGGAGAGTGTATTGCTCCTATCCGAAAGGGTAATGGTTTGGAAGGGATATACGGGTGTAGCGATTGACACTGAATCATACTAATGTTTGAATATAACTTGCACATTCGATGAGGAAGTCTTCTGGCAGGAAACGATGCATATTTCCTTGTATTGTGACTTCGGAATCATCTGCCATCGAGATAAAACTTAATTTTCCTTCATTAGAGCCTAGACAAAGCAGTATCAAAATAAAATTTTGTAATTGTAAAAGTTTGACAAGAATACTGCTGGATTAGATTCGTTTACAAAATGATAACTGTAAAGAATTATCTCGTTTCGATGTGTGAATAACTTTTAAATACTAGGCGCTGTGACGCGCTGCTGAAAAATTAAACAAGAATCGTTTACTACCCCTCATCCCACCTAAGAAAATATAATATTTTTAAAAATATCCGAAATAATTTTTCAGATATTGCTGTGATAATATATGCGTCAAATACCTGTCAATACAGAAATATAATATATATATAACTTGTGTATTTTTGAAATTTCTATTTTACAGTATTTTGGAATTAAAATTTCACGTCTGAAAACTGCACATCAGTTCTTCTTTTTTATACATTAAACATTTTTAATAATTAGGGCTAAACGCCTCGTTACTGTCGAGGTAAATAAATATAGGAGAGAACTGTGAACAAAGAACATGAAACAAGTTGATCAATGCCTTCCAGAGGAATCATCCTGGCATGGAAAAAACGAAATTTGATAGCCGACAGGAATTTGAACCGGCGCAATAATACTTCTCACTTTGGGAGCCACCATGGCATTTTATACAAGCAAGAATGGTCTGCTGTCAGTCTTACAATTAATGACGTTGGCTAATTCCATATGCAGTGGAGCTTTTAAAATTCTTATGCCTGCATCCTGAAGGAAAAGGATGATTGCTTTTCAAACTGGAATACGCTGGATATGTAAAAGTAAAATGATGTTATCTTCGAAAAACTAATTGAAACTTTACATATGTGGTTACAAAAGGGAGTATTATGGTTGTTTCCGGGTTCGTGAGAAACGATGTGATTAAGATCTGGCATCTTTAGTTGATGTAATAATTTTTCGGCTACTACTAGGCTGCAGATATATTAAAAAAGATTCATGGCCGAGTCAGTCTATAATTATTGTTCCTATATATCTATATGTTACGGTCAATTAAAAAAACTGAGCGTAGTGGACGAGCGATAATGTTCTGGCCTGGCATTCGAGAGGATGCGGGTTCAAATCCGTTTCTGGCCATCCAGATTTGGATTTTCTACGGTTTTTCCAAAACAAAGCGAACGTCGGTATAGTTCACCAAAAAGTCCATATTCCCGTCTCCCATGACTTCAAAGTCGAGATGTCAAGCTGGAAACAAATTTTAAAAAAGTTTAGAAAGCCCTGGTTCCTCGAGGATATACGGTTCTAAACCTGTATAATTCTTTCGTCTTTTAACTGTGTGAGCCTCAGGTAGCAATATAAGCAAGTTAGTTGAACGAGGATGAGGAAAATCTCATGCCTGAAATGTCTGATAATTTCCTTGTTCTGTGGGCCTACGGAATTGTCTTCCATGTTGGCAAACCACGACCGCAGACACATTCACAAATTCCTTCGCAACAGTCCCGACCAAGAAACTTAAGCTGGCGCTAGCAGTGTAGGGGCTAGAACATTGTCATCGCATTGTAAAGGCCTCCTGCAATATCCCGTATATCCCTTCCAAACCATTACCCTTTCGGAGAGGAGCAATACACCCTCCGCACACACACTTTTAGTGAATCGCGGAGTAATAATAACAAAGTAAGATCGTAATCTTTCACGGCGTTGTATATTAATAAATTTCTCTCGGTCTTCCAGCCGTGTTAAGATGTTACATTTGTGGGACGTTTCGAAGGCGTCCAACTCTGCCTTAATGATTGATATTTGGTTGAGAATGAAGGCAGAGTTGGACGCCTTCGAAACGTCCCACAAATGTAACATCTTAACACGGCTGGAAGCCCGAGAGAAATTTATTAATAATAATAAAGGTCACTGATTCGAGTTCTTCTGCTTATATGGTTGCTTTTGAATGAGTGTAGTGTTCGTCTTGTGTTGACTTCACAACAGAGTTCCACATTACCTGAACAAAGGCTGACACAAAAGTCATTTTTTTTTTTTTTTTTTTTTTTTTTTTTGTAACTGCTTTACGTCTCTATTTGACATCGAGGTTTTTAGAGACGGGAAAGGCTGGGGTGCAAGGATGGGGCAAGGAATGGGAAGGAATGCGGCCATGGCCTTTTGAATGAAGCATCCCGGCATTTGCCTGGAGCGATTTGGGAAAACCATGGAAAACCCAAATCTGGATGCCCGGACGGGGATTCGAACCGCCGTCCTCCCGAATGCGAGGCGAGAACGCTAACCGTTACACCGCCCTGCTCGGTGCAGAATAGTCAGCAGGGCAAATGGTCAAAGGCACGGAAGGTCATAAAATATTTACGTCGGCAGATGGAGACATGTCAATTTTCAATAACGTGCACACGTGCGTGCACTTCCAGTTTTTTTTTTTTTCCTTCTTCTTCTTTTAAATAGCTCTATTATCACGGAATATTGATTAATTAATTTTGTAATCAAATAGTTCAAGTAGAACATTACAAGACGCAATGAGGGTATGCTGAAGTTAAAATCCTCGAGAAGTAATTTTCAGAAATTTTTCATGACCTATACATATTAGTTCAATGTTATTTTTCAACATTTTCATCGGTCTTCTAATTATGATGAAGTAACTTTAATATGTTATATGAAGTTGTTTCTGTTACTTTCGGCAAATGACTGTCACTGTATTTGTAGGTGCTCGTAATTCGAAAACGGGCATATTTCGTGTACGGATGGTCATATTCCCAAATTTTATTAGAGCTAATTCTACTGAACAAGTGTTCTTCGCTTCCTCAGAGCCACTGGTAAATAAACACTTCCTCGAAACGTTTGTCAGACGGTTACTTCCTCGTTGCGTCTTAACTGAGCCAGCAGGAAGATCTTCTTCTTACTAAATAACCACGCATAATGTTAAAGAGATTAAATCCTATACACTCAACTGAAATTAAATACCCCTCCCGTGTGCACTAAAGAGCTTCACTATAGTACGCGTACTTTCCAAATTTTTTTCCTAATACGTGTTTAGAACTCAGCCAAGTTACTAGTTGGCACCAAACAAGGAATATTTTTTTGTGAGATGAGGTGGACCAGTGAGATATTTTTGAAGGAGGCCAATTGCCTTTTGGTTCAATAAAAATGTCTAAATTTTTAATGGCATTCCTCCCGATAGCCATTCATCCAGCTAAACCGTTTTGTGTGTTTATCCTGTGTACTGATGTATTTCCAAATGCTTTTTGGTCATACAATTGAAAGACGATAGAAGACATACCACAATACTTACTTTAACACCCATGCCTCTGGCCGGAATCGCACCAGTGACCGAGAGTCCCGGTAACGCTCAAGCCATCCCATCCTGAAGGATAGGGGTTGAAATCTTTGTGTATCCATCCGTATTTCGGTATTGCATGATTAATCGAAATCACTCCGTGAGTGCTGGGATGATTCTCTGGTATGGCCAAGGCTGAATTCCTTCACGAAACATGCCCCAAGTCCTTTTCTCTCTATAATGATTTCGACGTCGACCAGCCCTAAAACAACACCGAACTAGAGACTCTCCACATGTGGAAATAGCACTCTAGTCCCTTCGCTACCATGTTCGGCCGTTGAATAAGATAAATCCAACAAGGAAAAGGTCTAAAACACACCACAGAGATGTAATTATTTTTATTTGAGCAATTGTGTTTTGCTTCTAGCCTTACATCTAATCGGAAAGGACTGGGGACAAGTAATGGGGAGGAATTCATCCATGGCCTTTTGAAGGAACAATCCCGGCATTCGCCTGGAGTGATTTGGGGAAACCATCTAAAACGTTTACCTGGATGGCTAGATGGGTATTCGAACCCACGACCTCCCGAAAGTCGGATACCACATACCCACCACGTTATTTTTTGTCTTCGTCATATCTTCGGCGGCAATGTGATATGAATCCTGATAGTATTGGAAACTAGGATCGGGTAAGATTTTCAGCCACCGCTTTTTGAAGGAACTTTTCTGGAGTTCAGCTGGAGAGATTTACGAAAATCATGGAATACTGAAACTGGATCCCCGACGGGGTTTGAATTCGCGGCCTCCCGAATGCCAGGCAACAGTGTTTCCTATAACGCATCGGGCCTGGACGGCAGGAAGTAAAGCTTGACAGAAAATTTTATAGAAGTATCAGTGTTAGTTAGAAACAAAGAGAAAGATGATAGTTTTACTACTTCCATCTTCCAAATTTAAAATGTGGAACCGCTAATTCACATTGCAGACGGATTTTTTTAAATTTATTTACTGTTCTTAATTATTATTATTACTACTAAAACTGTTGCTACTGCGTTCAAGTTTAGCTTACCTTCTAAATATGGTATGATGAAAACAAAATTAAGGTGTTAATATTCCGCACCATTTAATTTCTGGAAATAGTTTATTTATATTTCGTGACTTAGTTTACCATTAGAGTTCTTTCGTGAATGCTCGTTCTGCTTACCCTTAACCTTTGTGTGTATTTGTCACACGCACAGTTCTATAACGCTGTAGCGTTAGAAAGTGTAACTAAGTCCATTCAAACTCTCTTATTGGTTTTCCGTGCGTAATTTAGCGATTATTTTCTGTATTCGCCATATAATTGCGTTTGCTAGCGAATTGTTAACTGTTTATTCGAGGAAAAGAAAATACGCAACGGTTATCAAAATTGCGAAAAAAGTGTTACCATCTCTGTATGACTAATCAATTTGGTAATGTAAATAATTATTATGACTAAAATGGTGATATTCGTGATTATTTTTACTGCAGAACTCCGAACTTTCCCTCTGAGCGTCTGCGAGTTTCTTGCTGCGCGGGCTCTTTTTTTAGTCTTGGGTAAAGTGCTGGGTATGAGAGGTCTATTTTATCATGAATTTAGCGTACCACCTACCAGTTATGCTGTCCCATGCGGTATTCGTGTCTAGAACGAAGCATAATCGAAAGGCGAGGGGTCTCTCGAATTCTGTCCCCGACTGTACACTACTGATGATAGAGATAACAGAACCGTCACTCTGTCTGTCTAGGTATCACGTAAAAACCAATGCCAAGATTTGAACGAAACTTCGCGTAAGATATTTTCTCTCAAATTTCGCCCATTATACACAGGTCAAACCGAATTTTTTTCAATGTGTGTGCACGGATTAAGTGAAAAACAAACCATTTCAACGAGTGGTGGCTTACTTCATGTTTCGATGCAGGGCAGCCGTAAGCGCGCGTGCAAGGCGTGCACCGCACGCGGGCGGCACGTCGAGGGGGGCGGCAAATCGAGTGATCGACAGTCACCGCCCCGCGATAGTTACCATTCCATGTCGCCGCGACGAAATTTTCGCAATGGGGGCGGCAAATAATGTTCGAAGTGGCGGCAATCTCTCAGTCTTTTGACCCGGTTCGGAAAATTCCTAGATCCACCTCTGGCTGTAGTTGCGACAGGGGGCGGCATAATCGGTATTGCACGCGGGTGCTCAAACAGCTAGCGGCGGGCCTGTTTCGATGGGTCATCGACACACTGAGAAATGAGAAAATACCAGTTAATTTAACTGTTCTGTGATAGAATCTACAAATTTATCATTGTGTGACGCAGTCATTCTTACAGTCAAAATATTTATCACAGTTAGTCCTAAAACAAGGCTGCCCAACCCCAGGCCCGCGGGCCACGATGTGAATTGGCCCGCCAACAGCAGTGGTCTAGAATATGCTAGCTCGGAAACCTCTGCAAAGGTCTCATTGATTTTTTTTTTTATTATTATAAGTAAAAAAACTCTGTAAAGGTCTCATAGATGGTTCTTACTTTTTGACTGTAATTAAACTGTGTTATTTATACCTCTATTTTATTTAAATATCTATTGCAAGTACTATGTGGCCCACAGGTTAACTTAGAATCGAAATTGTGGCCCAACTCCAAAATCTGTTCTGCAGCCTTGTTATAAAACTATGATGTGTTTAAATCGTAAAACATATGTCAACCTTTTTCCTATGGATTTACGCCTTATCGACATCGACGTCATTAAGACGGGCGGTTGTGGGGACAGTGAAAGGAAATTAATTCGCCCAATGCATCTTGAAGGAATCATATCATCATTCGCCAGTAGTGATTTCGGGAAATCATGGAAAACCGAAATCTAGATGGCCAGGTAGGGGATTCAATTCGCGTCCTCACGAATGCGAGGTCAGAACGTAACTGCTCATTCGCCGGGTTACAGATCGGCTCTGATATTCAATTAGGGATATTATACCATAGTTTACATACATACAAATAAAGTAACGTGTTCTTATACAAACCAGGCAGCATCACCTGAAATATTGTTTGCAGAGTAGCTACATGAAGAAAACTGATGTATGTCTGTGGGTCATTTACAACCATGAAAACTTCCGAAATAGTGGCGGTTTCAAGCGGGTAGCACAAACAGACGAAATGCACAGACGTTATAAAACATTTGCGTACAATCTAAATTCAAAAGTAAAGAAGTAGATCTAAGAAACCAGCTGCTCGTATGCTTTATCCTACCCAAGCAACATTTCTTTTATTCTTTATCTGTGAGTTAACAGTACAAATCTCAAACTGCGCGTTGGCGAATTCGCGGACATATATAGTTTTAAATAAATCAGCAGGAATAGGTGAGTTTCCTTCAGAGCTGCTAAAATCTCTACTAAAGGTAGGAAGTAGAAGGAATTGCCACTATTGATAGATAAATGTATTATAGATTTAATACAATTTACTCATACCCTTTCAGCCAATAAAGCTGTGAATTATAAAGCAATTTCGGAAAGACCTAGTACTTGGAGCGAACGTAAACGCAAGGAGAACAGAGCAATAAGCGAACAGCTGGTGTCTAAAGATCGTTTAAATTATGGTGTAACAGAAAGATGTTAAACATCGAACGGACCGTTAAAATTAGAAATGATTTTCTCTACAAATTATGAGTACAGGAAATGTATGGAAGAATACTGAAAAATAATTGCAAGATGGTAGGTTGCCATTTTAGATATGACGGATTCGCTAATTTCTTAATGGATGGTGCAGACGAAAGGATGAAAAGTTATGGAAGTGCCGAGAATTTTCGAAAATAAATTTGTAATACACTGTGTAATATGTAGAGGACTGCATCGAAACCGTCTAAAGAGTTATATTTTTTTTTTTTTTTTTTTTTTTTTTTTTTTTTTTGCATCGATTAAATCAGAGAAAATGTTTTTCAAGTCAAAGATGGAAATTAAGATTTAATATTCAAAGATATGATGTTTATTAAACGTCTGGTGAGATCTTTGACGAGGTTTGTATCACATCTGTGGATGGAATAATTTTAGCCGAAACTTCTTTAATTAAATCTTCGTCAGATAAATCCGTCGAAAACTTATGTTTTCAAGGCTAATACTTGTGATAGTGCTGTTTGAAAATAAAGCATTATGAAATAAAACATTCTCTGTGTTTGGGCAAATGGATTTTACGTAATCATCAGTAATGACTAGTGTCAAGATAACGATTAATGAATGCATACTGTAGTGTGAAAACAATATTTAAAAAAATGATTTAAAGTATCAATCTCTGCGTCTAAATGTATACCCCCCCATCCCCTCTGCAGATAAGCTTGGTTTTTATGTCATCAGAATCAAAGACAAATCCCCTGCCTAGTAAACATAAAATCGTTTAGTAACAAATCTCACAAGCATTTATATGTGTTAGATGTAAATAAGGAGAACAAAACGTGAAACAAATATCAGAAAAATTCAGTCGAGCTATGCGGTACAAAACAAGATTAAGTCAATAATCAATCAACATAAAATCCTGCGATTACTAATTTCAATCTATATACAAAAAAAACTGCATCTTGGTTTTACCAGATTTACCAAAAATATTTACGCTGACTGCTGGTTTCCAATTCAACAGGTATCTGATTTATGTGTCAACTTTGGAAACTAGATCAGAACAGATTTCGAACACACTCTCTAATTCTAGTTCTTTTCTGTTGTCCAAATTTTTAGTTTCTTAATTTTCCTAACAGATATTAATTTCTAAAATAACGTATGTCTAATACACACTAACTCTAAACTCAACGTTTTATTTGCTGCTTAATATAATAAACATTGACAGATGGTAACAAGGATGGATCACAATTTTTCAGCTTGATTAAACGTTTGACGTTCACTGAAGCACACCTGTGTTTAATTCATATATCCGGATCAAACTTTCCAAAAATGGGCGCCTTTGGTCACCATAAGTAGCTAATCCTACTCCTTCATTCATGCTAACTTGTCCCCTATCTTCGCATAATAGCAGTTGCTCGCTTTCCGACCTATTTCACAGTAGCGTAGCCTTTCTTCGCCTCCGAGGAGCATTTTCCTTAATTACATGTTGGCTTCATTCGGTGACACTCTTGTTCTCATTCTCTTCAGAACGTTCCCAACCAGGTATAGTGTCTATTACAAAACCAATTTCAGTACTGCAATTTTTCTCGGTATACAAAGAGATGCACCGAATTTGGTGAAACAAAACTTGCTATTAATTCACCGGTATTGTTAATCCTCGTATAGAACATAAAAGGAATCGTATCAAAGTTGTTCCGTGGTTCGAATTCCACGTTAAACTGTAGGTGCCAGAGGAAGGGAAGTGGCGGTCATACCTCTGACACAATGACTTGGTATGCCTCCTTCAGGAGGATCGAGTCAACATTCGGGTTGTTGACTAAGTTGTGAGTAATCTTGTCGGTAGCGGCCAAACATGAATGTCTCAAGATTACTATCGATCATTGAGAGAGAAAATCCGATGCTTTTATTTCAACAGTGCTCTCCATGCAACGCATATCCTCTCTAAATCGGCTTCAATTTAATTCTACATCTACATCTACAATTTCAGGGAGAATGGACCAATCTCAAGGGACAACAATCTTTTGGTTACAAATCTATCACAGATACACAAGCATCCACCAAATAAAGACGAAACTCCTTCAGCAAGACCCAAAGAAACCTGTAATTGAACTATTCCTCTACTCTGTATGGAGAAAATGAAAACTTCTACCGATCTCTAAGAAGATTTTATGATGCATTTGTCCTGATTCATCTGAATTGAAACAAGAAAAAAATCATTTCCAGATATTCTAACAATTTATTCGAGGATACATATTTGTTTTTAATCGATTTTTTATTTTTTATGCCTAAGTGCTTAAATTATAGAATGAGGTGGGTAGAGTTTTATTTCTCTGCTTTACTAGTGAAATGGAGAAACTATAACCGCGCGCAGTGGCGTGACTTTTCTTTCCCTCTGTGCGGTCAGTCTTGACGTGTGGTGGCTACCTGGCGACACAGCAATGGCCGGGATTATCCGCTAGGTAAACAATTACGGGGCTAATTGCGCGCCAATCCGCAGGCTCTGCGCTAAGCCTGCTCGCCGCGCGTGCGGCACGCCGCTCCACACCACTTCCTCCGCTCCGCCGGGATTACAGAAATCACTGTACCAGCTCCTCCGCCTAGTCATTCACTTTCAATGCTCAATTCGCGGGTTTACCGCCGGATGAATTATATAAGAACGACTTTTCGACGTGGGAATATCGTGTCGTATAACGTACTCAGGTGGCAAAACTACATTAACTTCGATACGCCGGGAAATTCTAAGTTCTCTTCATACTAGAGTAGCTGCCCTGCACTTTAATATTATCCGCCACCTGTAATCTTCGACGTTGTAGTGTTATAGAACACAACGACGTGTGATCTGGTATGATTCTGAGACTCACAGCTTTCCAGCGATTGCATTCGGTAGAGAGCGGTGCTCTAGCGAGGCAGGACATAGCAGAGGGTGCACAAGGTCAGGACCGACTTGTGACTGTGTGGGGATTGAAGTATACAGTTTCTGCCCTCTGTCGACAGGCACACTAAGACAGGATTTTTGTTTCATGTTTGCATCACCACCAACGGTGCGTATTGGCTGGAGACATCCGATTGGCTCCCGTTTTCCCGTGTAAAGACTGCTTTACCGCGTGGGTGCCAGACGCACAGAGGACTGGTCGCCGAGACAAGGAGAAGACGGGTTTAGAGCAGGAGCGGCTCCAAGTCTTAAGTTCTTTCTTTTTTAGAGCAAAATATTATGAAAAGTGTTTCCTGTCAGAGATAGTTTCATCTACGTGGCAAGAAGGCGAAGCTGCTGCTTTCATTCAGTAGTTGGAGACGTTATACACTATACCAAGCAGCACTCAGATGAGAACAAGGCAATGTGTTAACAATATGCCACTGCATTGATATTTTCAGGCGATTTCAACACCGTAAACGACCTGTGAATAGTTACTCATGTCTGCGTCTTATAAGGCTCTGCCAGTTTGGTTTTTGGCCATCAGGACAGCGCCCTAATATGCATTTTAGTCGGAATTGTGTTTTACATGTCCCATGCCAGAATCAGTTTATTGTAATTCGGATTTCTTCTATAATGTTTTTGAATAAATCTCAATTCTATGTCAACTGGAATGAAATGTAATTTTATCCCACAAGCTATCCAAAATTAATATTTGAGTAATTATCAATTTTTAACAGTAAAATTTAGTTAATAATGCCAGTAAGAGAAGTAATGGTACAACATCCTCTCTTTCTTTTTCCATTTACCGTAACTTTCAAACATTCAGATTAATGCTTTAATTTCTTATCAATGCCCTAATCAATATTCTTCCTAATTCTGCTAGTCAACATTTAAATACGTAGGATACAACCTTAAGTACACCGTAGAAAATGATATACAACAAAAATCTACAATCTTCATGAAAGTGACATGAATAATAAATAGCACCTTCAGATTATCTGTTGTTCAACAACACACAAAAATCAGGCTAGACCTACCGTACTGTTTGGCAGCTAGGACTGGACACTCCGCAAAAGTGATGAACGGAGAGTAATAACTGCTGAGATGAGATTCTTGAGAACAACTGATTTCACACTACAGACAGAAAGGGTCAGATGAAAATCTTGAGGAACCCAAAGTTAAACCAGTTATCCAAATTGTACAAAGCTGCAGAACATCACGAGGTGAACCACTTCTGTACGCATTAAAGGAAGTTGCAAGTTTCATTGTATAGTCATGGTGTGTGACTACGCTCTAGTTTATGAGCAGTATAGGTGCTTCGTACATTCGGGAGGAAACCCCGTAAGGGCATCCAGATTTGGGTTTTCCATGGTTTCCCCAAATCACTCCAGGCGAATGCCGGGATACTTCCTTCAAAACGGCCATGGCCGAATGCTTTCCCGTTCCTTGTCCCCAGTCCCATCCCGCCTGTAATAACCTCGACATCGACAAGGCGTAAAGCAATAAGTAAAAAAAAAAAAAAAAAAAAAAAAAAAAAAAAAAAACTAACAGTCCATACTGTGTGAAGTGTAATGCTTCCACTGTGAAGACTGGGATTTGGTTTTAAAGTCGTACCCGTACACCAAGGACTCGTCACCAGTGATTGTGGTATTCATGAAGCCGGGCTCACTGTTTTTGAAGCCATGCGAAACTTCAAAACGAAGTTTCTTTTGCGCCGCTGTCAGCAGCTTCAGCTCGAATTTCACCAACACTCCCTACATGGCCAAATCTTCTGGCACTATGGAATGTGCCCACCTCTTCCGCAATTTGATAGTCACACGACTGTCCCGCATCACCACAGCGTCCACTTTGGCAATGACCTGGCCATTTCAGCATGTTGATGGCTGACCGGAGTGTGTTTCGCTCTCCACCAATGAGCGGCCATCTTTAAACTGGTTGTACCGCTCCTTAATCTGTATGATGCCCGTAACATCGTCAACGAAAACCATCTGAATCTTCTGAATGGTTTCCACCTGGCCGTTGCCCAGTTTCTCTTAAAATTTGATGCAGTAGTGCTGCTCAGTCGTTCCGTCATTTTCCTTGCAATTAAAAACCGACGAAGGCACAACACACAATCTCATTCGAATGCTGCTTACAAGCAACTGACGCTATCTAAAAAAAAAATGGTCGGATACTTTTCTAACAGACCTGGTAAAATATTGTTATACGTTGGATGATTATCCGCTCTTCTGGGTTGCATGTGGTGCATGGTACTCGTCGAAGGTGTCAAACCGGCTCCGCTCTGCTAGATCATTTCAACTACAGTTATTACGCCAAACATGAAGGAAGGAAGATTGCCTTGAGCTGCCTTCCGGTATCGGTCACTGAAGGGCAGTAATTGCTCATCGCACCGATGGTGACTACAACATCCATATGTTGTACCAGTCAATAATAATTATTGTTTGGTGCACGCAGCGTAACTTATAACTTAGTAATGGTCCTGTGAGTCACATGACATAGATTAGTTTCTCGTACCCCATATATTTCTGAAAAATAAGCTGAAACCTAACATTATGAATGATCTGCTAAGTGTCATATGTTCTTTGTTTACATTTATTGTGTTGAACAAATCTCATGATTTCCTCTAATGAATCTTTAATTAATGCGTTGAAAACTGCTGTAAATTCAATTGCGCTGTTTTATTTGGTTTATGACCTTTTGTACCTTTCTATGGGAGTCATAAATATTTATTTATAAGGAAATTATATTTCATTCAATCTTTGGAAGTATTACAATGGTACCAGACTTTAGGAATTTAATTCAACCTGTTTCTTTAAGTGAGTAGGCAAAACTTTTTATCGGATTCGTTGCGTATGATGAGAAAAAGTAAATCTGTCTTGAGAAACCGGCACCCCAATTTGCAACCATCACACTGCTTTGAACGTTAATATAGACTTAGAAAAGAATTATTCCTCACTCAGGTTATTACGCGATTTTTAATTTAGTGTACACGAAAAAAATAAATGATTAAATTGTTAATTATCTGATTGGGGATCGAGAACTTCACACTTCAAATCCCAGTTTTTGCCGTAATTTTCATAAATCTTCAACCTGATTTTCACCTTGAACTTCGAGGGTGTAAATTTTACCACTGCTTTCCGTGGTGTAGATTCCACATTAAGTTATAGGTTCCCTTCAACAGGTTTGATTACCGGCATAATATGAGCTACAACAGAAGTGCGTGCAGTGTCTATGTGGACTTAACCACTATTCTTCTTCTTCACCACCTTTTCCAACAATTTGGGATCGGCTGCCTTTGATGAGGTTTTACTCATCATTGGAATAATCATATTTGGAGCATGCTGTTACCCTGTATGCCCTTGCTGACGCCAAACATTTTGTACCTACTGCCAGGTCTTACTTCGTATTAAGGGGGGAAGTGGAGGGCTGCCATCTGTCTGTGATACGTGTAAGCACGTTTTCTCTTCTTGTGCAATGTGTAGTTTATACAGGGTAGACCGGGGGCGCCCCGGCATTCGCCTTCATGGCTACGGAAATCCGCCTTAAAACCGCTGTCAGGACAGCCGATACGCCAGTTTCTGCGCTCCTTCCCGACCCCGTTGCGTCTCCTGATCCAGAGAGTAGCGCCTCAGTACAGTGAGCCACACAGGTGAGTTGGAACTCTACCACTAGATCAAAATGCACGAAGTATAGTATTTAGTAGGGAAGCTTTGTAGGAATAGAATAGTAGCACAGTATAACCCATTTCGCTTCAGAAAGACAAATTCACATTAGTTTGCATTATACTTATTTGTAAACTTACCCTTGATGTGATTTGTTACTAGTGTTTAGGTCACATTCTCTGAAGCGCTGTCGTCCTCAGAACCTCGTCTACATAATGGGTTGTGGTGGTGGCACGCACTAGAGATGATTCGCACCTCAGATCTAATGGATTGGCTTGGTGCGTCGCCTAGACGGCACTCAACACGCCTTTGTGACATACTCGTACATGTTCATTATTTACACATAAACTGGCTTCCTTCATTTATGACATACAGTTTATTACACTTGTCACTCCGTCTGATCTACTCCGGCGCTCTGAAGATTACTTTTTGGAAGGTAGCGACAGGGCAGATAGACGTTCAAACAGTCAAACTTTCTTATAGAGTAATGAACTGTTGAAGAATATGGTGGGTTTCATGGTTCCCGCATTCCCGGATTGTCGTGTCAGCCTCGAGTTCCAGGGGCCATTGGTCCGAGCCTGGCCAAGGGCAGACCTGATTTTTACTGTTTGCAGGTCTCCTACTGTTTGAACATTCTATAGAAAATAAAATACTGAGACACATCCCTATACACTAGTAAAGTTGAAAACAATAAATGGTTAATGGCCAATTTCTGGTTAACGATTTGCAGTTCTCCAACGATGCAGTAATTTAGGAGATAAACCGTAACTGACATCCAAACAAATGTTTTCCGTTTATTTCTAGATCTGTTATTATTTTCTCCCCTCCAGCGTGTATTCTCTTTCTCGTTCACACTCTTAAAATCAGAAATAATACATGACACGGAAGGTGTACTTAACGCCGCTAATATGACCTCTTTTCAGTCTTGCTGACTGCGGTGACCTCAGTTTGGAAAGAACAACAGTAGAAAATATCGTAATGTCTCGTTTCTTCACTGCTGGCACTTACATGCTTCACTGAGCTTCTATGCTTCTCCAAATGGCAAGAATCATTCATTCTGTAAATTAAAATTAGTAGTAACAACTGACGAGGATAATAATTTCAATTATTATTTGATGCTGTAAACAATCTGAAGTTTCCAAATGCCATTTATTTCGCCTACAAGACACAAAATTAAAATGATTTGTGTAAGAGCAGAAAGATTTACGAATTTTAAAATATGGTAACTTGTTATTATTTAATTGATTAGTTTAGCCTTGACTTATCTCATGGGCATTTAGGGTACTTTACATGTTTCGTAAGAACACTGGACTGTGGGCAAAGACGAACAGGTTTTTTTTTATGTCATGAGTATCCACCAAGGAAGTCAGTACACCCTGTCTTGGGTCGGCTCATTATGAAGGGCAATCCACGTGCCAGCCACCACACGAACGAAGTCTCTCTGTATGGAAACTCCTGAATGTTCCAAGTTCGATTTCTTCTAGTGACAACTGTCGTCCTGTTCTGGCAATGTTTTGCTACTTCTACCCTGTTACTGGAGCACCATGTTTGCACGTTTTATAGCAATTATGGATACGTGGTTTTACCGAATTTCTTAGCCAAAAGCAATCGTATCAAGCTTTGGCGGTGAGATTTTTAGTCAGTTACAACAGCATTTTCGTTTCGTTGCTGCTCCGTATGATCAGTGCGCTGGGAATGGTGCGAGATTGGTTGATCTGCAGCTGTCTCTACACAACAGCGGCCGTCCACTGGACACAGGCCACACGTAATGAAACTGTGAAACTGCTCGCCACAATGCAATGGCAGTTTGACGCATGCCACAAATAAGTCATTAATTGACTCATTTGACACTGAATCTATATCCATTATTCTGAACCAGTACAAAAATCTCCCTTCAGAATTGGCAAAGAAATCTGTACCGCGAAAATTTGGTCGTTTGATTTTTAGAACAAATCTATTTCCGCTTTACTCTTTTTTCTTGCTGAAACAAACGCATTTGAACGAAACGCCATCTAAATTCATGGATATGACAACTGTTATGATGGAGAACAATACTTCACGATTTTTTAGTTTCTACAGCCAGATTTAAAATTAGGAACACGTGCAGGATTATAGTTCAGCAAGTTCTCACACATGCCATATTTTGAACTTGCAACAAAGAAAGAACATTAAAATCTTGAATGGCTAGTTTGATTCGAGCTGTAGAATGTGAAGAGTAGTTACCCTGCAGAACATGTGACAATTAAAAACTTGTATGAGTGGTAGAACAACTGTTTAAGTCACTGAAATGACGTTATTTCTCTGTATCAAAATTGAAGTTTCGTCGCCATGCCAGAATCCGACATTTAGCTTTAATGTGTATGGACAAGTGTTCCCCAGCAACGTTTGTTCCATCTCTGGTATTGAGCTAAAGCAGAATTCAGCAATGAATATAAAATAATTTAAATATTCTACTAATACGTTTCTTGCTTGACGCAACCGAAATGGTGCTGGTAGACACTCAGGTTGATGACGGGACGTCTGTAACACTGTAACAAGCTAGTCTCAGAAGATGGCTGAAAATATGAAAGGAGAATTTTATTGTGCCAGTTTTATGCTTGGATTCGCGTCAGTACTGAGACACACAAGTTTCTATCTTCATCTCACCGTGGTACTCCTCAGATGGTGAGATAATGAGTCCTAGAACGTTCAGAAACTGATTGTAACTCTCATCCGGATGCTGCATGTCTTATTTTATCAAAGTACATTTCCCTATTCATTCTTCGTAAAATTATGCTTTGTTCAACACAATATTCCTTATTCGAAGACATAAAAATGTTTCATTTAGAATAGCAATCCTTTCGAGGCATTCTGCATGTTAATTGAAACAAACTGTCAAATGGATATGCCTCGACAGATGTGAAATCCTAAATCAAAATCCACATTCGTTAACGTTTCTTATGAATTGTGGTCATCTGACTGGCAATACTGTAAATAACCCTGTTCCGTTTCAGAGTAATTCCTGGGGTTCAAATTTAAATTTTCGGCAGCAGTTTTTCCTGAGGAATTCTGATTTATTCTCTGATAATCCAATAAGTAACTATTTTATAAGATAGCTTTAAAAAAAACTCTAAACACTACACCATTGATAACATAAGTTTCCCTGTGAATACAAACCTAGTCTGAAGAGAAATCAAACCATTGCTAGTATTGTTTCGTTGCTTTGGTGTGGTAGGGAGCAGTAATTCGCAGAAAATACAAAACCACTGAGATTCTACAACATGATGCACGGATATTGTAGCAATACTGGAAAAATTAAGATTAATTTTATAATTTCACATTGTCGCACACAAAATATCTAGTTCTACCAGAATCTTCCTCTAAGAAGCAATAAGAAACTTCATTTTATCGCAAAAGAAGCTATGTTCATAATTATCATATTCTTTTGAACTTTGTGTAGCATACTGTAGTTACCGAATCTTTCGGATTAGAATTACATAACAGATTTTTCTTAATTAATATCATCATGTCAACTTTTCAGGTATTTTAGTTCTTGGGTACAAACAAGTTTATAACCTATTTTATCAAGGGTTGCAAATATTAAAATTAAAACTTAGGGTGACATGCAACTGAAACGCATAGTAAACACATACTAAGCCCACGTGAAAGGGCGCACAGGTAGGAGAGCGCTTTATCTGGTGATAACAATGCCATCTGGCGCCACGCCGACACTTTGGAAGAAATACGGGGTAAGCAATCATTCACGTTGGGCTGTTTTTGGTTAACCAAATGAGTTATTGGTTCCTGCTGGATTTCGGATAGGTAAAATTAACAGTAGGAAGTGATAATTTTTTTAAAACATGGATACAAATTCGATTGCTCATAATTAGACAACATAGTAAACTGGTTAGCACGAGGGTATAAAAATTAATGTGGTATAGACAAACTGTAAGCGTTAGAATTATGATTAATGTTACAATGACTTTCAGCTTCATCCATATCATTAACATTCCATTTCTCACAATACCTATCCAATTTCCAATTCAGTATCTGAGTCGAGAGTTCACCTCTATGTACGAAGTAGTTCTGATGGTCAATAGTAACAAAAAAATCCAATATAGACGGCAATACAGAAGACGCATAGGACATCTTCAGTTCGCCAAAAATTAAATTATGAAATCAGATGTTCCAACGATTGCTTTTCATTTTCTATATTGCCCTACATCGTAAAAATTTAAATTAAAAATCTACGTTTTTAATTCGGTTAAGTTGCTTCTTTATTCTAATCACAAAGACAAGGCAAATAAAACTGTAGCAAATCATCTTTTTTGAGAAACCTAGAAGTGTCTTTATTTGCGGTGATTACAATCTCTGGTGCAGCAATAACGCTAATTTCATAATTTTTTTATTTTTTGTATATTCAATGAAAAGAAATACACTTTTGAAATATTACAAATGACAGTGAATGGATGTTTGGTATAAGTACGGCATGGATCATTAAATGTGTTTTTTAATGGGGATCAGATACATATCATCTCCTGGTGGATGTGGAGAACTCTGCCAGCATACATTTTGTTTCCTCAGTGCATGCGGCGAAAAGGGGAGGCGGTGTAGGGAACATCGATGGCGGGATCATTAGCACAGTATATGCATAACTTTAAAACAAAGTTCTCGAACACATTCCTCCATAGGTATTACGAATAATAGTTTGATACATCAGGTTGATATGCATTTCGTTTTCATTTAACATCGGTCCTCTTCTGCCTTTAGATCAAACATACCTTTACGAGATATGGGACGTAAGATCATAGTGCACTTAATATTAATCTTTTGGAATGGAATGAACACTTTTGTGCTTTATCAAAAATTTAATAAATCGGTGATAAATTAGTTTCCGAAATTGGAAGATGAGAAACTATAACCAACAACACGGGACATCCTGTGAGTATATGGAAGATTTGCTGGTTCTTAAGCCTTTCGATAGAGTCCAGTAGATGTCGTTCCAAGCTATCAGTGTTGAGGCATCGGGTGCGGTGAGTAAACGGCATGTGGGGGACGCGGGTTAAAATCCCCGTCCAGCCATTCATACTTCGTTTTTCCATGGTTTCCCGGAAGCACTCCAGGCGAATGATTAGATGGTTCCTTCAAAATTCAATGGCTGAATTCCTTCCCGTTCCTTGTACTCAATCATTTGCCACCCCTAATAACCTCGAAGTTGACGTGGCATACAGCCATTAGCAATATACTTACTAACATATCCTTCACACCAGGTATCCTCCTGGCCTTAATATCCAATAAGACCCTTCCACTAAATCCAGCATTTATTATTATTATTAATATTTTCATCCTTTCACTTTAATTAATATGGTTGTGTGCCTCCACTTCCGTTGACAGTGTGTCTCCAGAATTATCTATTCTGTGCTACCTTGATATACATATATATATATATATATATTGAGACATGGTGACGGTTAAGTTCTATTGAGTTCAAATGTTACAGTAGATGGGTAAATGATGATGGGATGGCATGGGTAAAATATACGGATGACGAAGAATGGACAGAGTGGAAGATAACAAGATGATCAGCAAGTTTAACTCCCTATCCAACGGTTAAATGATCAACAATGTTGTCCAAAGCCTTCTCTCCCTGCAGATTCCAGGATTTAATCTAAGCCTTTAGGAGCACAATCTCCGTGTGCTAGAGCTCTCCTGCCATTCTTGTTCCGCTAGGACTTCAAACCACTTATTCGACAATGAATGGAGATGCACACTTTAGCGACATGCTAGTTCTAGTGTTTACTGGATGCAACCACATCAGAAATATATTTGAGGAACGTAAGTGGTTTTCAAGTAGGCAACATGGGTTCAGGCAAGGATATTCATGCGAATCTCAGTTGGTGGGATATACACGCAAGATATTTTGGACGAAATGGACAACGGTGACCAAATTGATAGTATAGCACTAGATCTGTGAGCCATAAAATGGTAGTAAATAAGGTAAAAATATTGGAGCGGATGAGAAAGTAATTTGCTGGGTAGAAGAATTTTTAAAAGGTAGAAGACAGAAAGTTATGGTAGGAAATGCAGTATCAAAAGAACTGGAAATAAAAATGGGAGTGCCGCAGGGTAGCGTATTGGGACCATTGCTATTCATTATTCTAATGAATAATTGTGTTGGTTGTTTACTATCTGAAATTAGATTGTTTGCAGATGACATAATGCTATATAAAAGGATCAAGAGGATAGACGACTGTAAACAGTTGCAGGGTGATCTGGACAGGATATCTAGATGGGTTGGTAAATATGGGATGAAGATACATGAAAGGAAGAGTCAGCTTATTAGATACACAAATAAAAAACAAAAGGTTAATTATGAATATAAGGTGGGGAAAGAATTGCTTGCTGAAGACTTGAAATGTAAATATCTTGGCATTACATTTGATAACAAGCTTAACTGGGCAGGACACATTCCACAGGTGGTAGGAAAAGGTTTCAAAATTCTGCACTTGTTGGAGAGAGTGATGAGGGGATGTATGGGAGAAGTAACGGAATTGGGTTACAAAACTTTGGTCAGACCATTGCTCGAATATGGTAGTGTAGTATGGGACCCACATTTTGCGTATCAAATACAGGAGTTACAGAGGATGCATAAAAGGGCTGCTAGATTTGTTTCTGGAAATTATTACAGAATGCAATCAGTGACAAATATCATAAAGGAGCTGGAATGGGATTCATTGCAAGACAGAAGGAGTATGAAGAGGGTCATGGGAGTATACAAGGCGTATACTGGTGATATGTCATGGAAAGATATTGGTGTAGGTATGAAAAGTAGTGCATGGAAGGGAAAAGATGACCATGACCACTAGCTGGTACTCGATTTTTGGCACGAAGGTGTGGGAAGATTTTATTTTTTAGGTAAGGGTGTCAGGGATTGGAATAAGTTACCAAGGGAAATGATGAATAATTTATCGAAAACGTTGAAAGAATTGAAAGTTAAAATTTGTAGAGGGCAAATGTAGGTGGGTAAGGAGGAAGATGGGTGTGTAGGGAAATTGCCACCGGAGCGTGTGCCCCATTGCAATTAAATTAAATTTATCTCATTTATTTCTTATAATATTGGTCTAAGTGAAATTCAGCTATCAGAAACACTGTTTGGTTACAAGAGATCAAATGCGGAACCTAGTCGTTTGAACGAAGGATGAGCTCTTCGGATTGACTATAACAGTGAACAGCACGGTATCTCTTCGTACCATTTCGATGAAGTTGAAGTGTTCGAGATAATACAGTTTGTTACATAACAGAGTCATATCATACAAAATACTTTCAAAAATCCAGTTTTATTTTTAGCAGAATTTTAGTTCTTGTAACTTCCTTAATTCGTTTCCTGGGTGAGTTTTCCATGATTTCATGAAATGACACCAGGCGAATGTCGGGAAGGTTCCTTCGAAAGACCGTTGTTAGTTCTTTCCCTTGCCTCACATTCTCTACCCGCTCTAATGTACTCAACGTCCACGAGTCATAAAGCGCGAAAAATTGAAAACACTACTGCGCGGTCTTTAATCATTTAATGATGACACGTAACTCGATTAGAAAATGGCGTGTAATTGATTGTGTTCGTAGAGCCTGTCACGATGTTCGCAACACAATGTAATGTATCAATTACAACACATTGTAACAGCCCTCACACCCAGCCTGTTATAAATTTTAATCTTGAATATAGACAAATGAAAGTTGGTTAAAAAGAATTTGTACATTTTTCATGTGAATTAAAGTTGTTTTGTGGAAAGAAACTGTGTAAATGATATGTAATACGATCCAAAACCGTATTATGTTAGAAATATTAATTAAAAGCTAGTGAATATAAGTGTTGTATAAACTACGATGTTTTGAGGATGAGTTTCAGCTATTTGGGGTGGTTTTTGTTGACCATTTTATTGTTAGATGACTGTAAATTGCTTTAATTTCCAATTTAAAGCGTTTTCTAATGATGGTGAGTGATTCTGTACTATTTCTAATTGTTTTCGTATGATTTTGATTGTCAATGGAATAGTTAACCCTCTAGAAATGTCTGGCGGCACCCTCTATTGTGTTGTGGATGTTTCTCTAGCGGTTATTTAAGTTCGCACCAAAGGCGCCCAGAACCAGTCGTGGTCAGTATTTCTTCAGTCAGTCGTTGCCAGTAGTGCTGCTAATTGTTTTCGAGTTGTCAGGCAGAAATGTTCGCTAAACGAAGTTATTGCCATATCCGCGTATGTTTGTTATTGAAGATTTCGACGGAATATAAGTGAAATCAAAAGTGATTCCTCAGTCTTGTTACTTCATTGAACTGATAATTAAATATATAGGTTGTGTTTATCATCCTTTAGTTAAAGAGGAAATAAAAATCTCGCGGCGACCGGATGGTAAGAACCTGTTAATTAAAAAACTAATGAATTAAGTTACAATCAGTATTATTTGTAAGGACCATCCAGCGAGATCCTTAAAGAGAAATAATGAACAGGAATCTGTTAGTCAACGCGCACAAACGAAAAATGTTATTGCGTACTTTCCATAATTCAGTTTCACTTTGTAACGAATAAACGTAATTTTCACACAGTATAAACATGTATAGTACATCATTAAAAAAATCATTTATCAGCATACATATACTCTGTCAAGATTGATTGGAACTGCATTTTTCCATGAAAGAGTAGTTACAAATTATTCGTTGATAGAGAGAGGCACAGAGAAGGATTTGGACTACTTCATCATTCAACGCGATGAGGTGCTTGTAACTACTTTGTACGCGGCATAATGGCGGAATTTATTTATTCACCAAGAAAAGACATTGTAAGTCAGGTCTGTGTCAAAAAGAAGCAAATGTAATTCCCTGTTGTATTTGAAAATGTTTTCATAGAGATAGACAGCAGTTCCAACCTTAAATACTTGACTCCAAATGAGTTTTTTCCCATCTCTCTTCCTTATGGGTGAATTTAAAAAGATATTCCTTTGCTCTCTCTGCTGATTGACTTGACTTGATTTTTCCAAGGACGGCTTTGACCAAGCACCTCTATTCGGCACCATTCCGCCATTCCGTCACCCTACCAGAAGTTGAATTCATTCGATAGCATCCCTCTTCCCACCTCTAATAGCCGATGTTCTCCTCAATTATGGGTTCGTCTCCCTATTGTCCTAAATACACAGTAGTAATACATTTTTTACTAATTTCTGATTATTCGAGCTATTATAGAGTTCTTTCATAATTATTCGCACATGTTTAAATGTGATTTGTCAAATCACAAAACGAGGAATGAGGGAAGGTGGTTTTGAACATAGAGAGCTACTTTTAAAGATATGCGGGGTTCGGTATATCGTTAGCGAAGAGAACAAACGAAAGAAATAACTGTAGAGCACAACAAATATTAGAATACGTGAAGGAAATAATGGAGGGCGTATCTTGTGATTGGTACCGGGTGTTTAAAAATGACCGGTATATTTGAAAAATCAATAAAAACTAAACGGGCAGCGATAGAAATACACCGTTTGTTGCAATATGCTGGGGACAAAAGTAAATTTTCAGGTAGACAAACTTTCGAAATTAGTTATAATTTTCAACAACAGATGGCGCTGCAGGCGATTTGAAAGATATACAAGTAAACGCAGTCTGTGAGTTCGCCATTCTATAAGTCGTCTTTCTGCTGTAAGCGTGTGTTGTTCACAGATTGCAAGTTCGCGCATGGTGGATATGTGGAAAATATAGTTCTTTAGATTTTTCCAGACTGGAACTGCACCATTCATTTTTGAAACACCCTGTATATTGAAATGAAGACGTTAGCTCAGGATAGAAAGAGATGTAGAAGTACAACAAATTAATTAAGAGACTGATGACAGGGGAAAAAAAAATTGATACTGGTGCAGATGCTTTCCGCGACCAGCGAAACAAGTAATACGCAAAGTGGTTGTCTTCTGTTTTGGGTGAATGACGTGCTTCACGCATTTGAATACGTCCTCTGTGTGGCCGTTTCTTCACCTCCAGAGTGCCGTGTCCGGTGTGGAGCGGCGTAATCAGAGGCGCGTGTCTGTGAATGCTGCGTCACGCGTCCCTGCACAGTGTTTTCTTTGGGCCGCCGTGCATCCCAAGAGGCATCAGCGGCGTCACAGCGCCCACGAACCAAGTTTGCAATTTCAATTTTCCGTCACCGCAGCCGCCGGTCCCCATTGGCTTAACATTCAATATATTTTTTTTCTCCCTGAGAGTACTTTTAAACAAGACTGCATTAAAAATAACCGGACGGCGGGCGTCGGCTGTGTACTGGGGGAGCCCGCAGAATGCTGAGTGCTTTTTTATTTAAATTCTGGTCGCGGCCCCGAGGTCTCCGTGTTGTCTTAACGCGCGGCAGCTGTTTCACACTTGTTTAAACCTCCTGAGTTGCTTTTAAAGGACCCCTCCTCTTCACGCGCCGTGATTTTAATTCCCAGGCGGTTCTGGTGTTACCCTCGACCATGAAGTGTGTGTCCAACGTCGTTTAAGTGTTTTGTCATGAATATTAGATGGACGCAAAATTTAAATCTTCTCACGCTAAATATCAGATGTAAGATTTCAGAATAAAACGAATTAAAAATTAAATTGCATGTATCAGTGTATACACGCCGAAGAAGAACAACTTCTATGGGTCCTACATACTTTTTCTCGTATTTCATTATACAGATATTCACAGATATTATGATGATGATGAATATTATTTTAATATTAATTTATAGTACTATTTATTACTATTATTATTATTATTCTGTTATTGTTTTTGGAGAATATAGGCACGTATCAATTGTTTATGGTAACTGAAACAGGAAATATATGTTTAATAATTTATATGATCCACTGTTTAACATAAGCTTGAGTTATTCAGGTTACTATCGTAGCTGCTTGCATCAAAGTAACCTTAAGTGCGCATGCACTACCAAATTTTTTCCATTGCGAACAATAAATGTCAAATCCAGGAATTACTTTTTTTTACATACCTATGAAACTAGACTAATGAAGATTTAAATAATTCGTGAGAGTTACGTGAAGAATATTCGTAGTTAAAACCATTTTTTTTTTTTTGTAGGAAAAGTTTTGATACCATATAAACGCAACAATAGATATTTGAAATAAATTTTTTAACAAACTGTATCGAACACATTGCTCCATGCAGTTCATTAATATACATCGCAAAATCATAGGAAGGAAAATTTCATGCAAAAAGTTCAATAATATTTAGCATTTTTCACAATATTGGGCACTCAATAAAACTTAGTCAACTTTTTACGTTTAATTATGCAGTGTTATAACAAGTGTTTATGAATTTTAAGATGCAGGCTCGTTCATCGCCAAGTGATTACTCCAACCAAATCTGTTGACTTTTTCAAACTTTAATGACATGGTAGTTCTGATACCAGATACCTTAAGATCCAATTTACTTTATATTTACGAACAAACATATATATCTGACTCTTCTCCACTCTGACCAGAGGATATGAAACGTTAAACTAGTGCAATTCTCCGATCAAGTGCCGAGTTACATTGTCTACTAACAGCACTATTAGTCATATAACGCCAAACAATAGGTTATTACGAAAAAGAATTAAAATTTTATTAATACTAGCTGAAATCAATTAGTTATACTTTCAAATAAAATTATAATCAATTTAAAGAATTTTTGGCATTGCTTTGAACATAAGAAATACTTGTTAAGTAGTTGTCACATCACGTATTAATATACTTCAATTAAAAATTTTTTATATTAAAATCAGTTTATCACACTTAAATAGTTTTACACGCTCATTCATAATCATTTCACATAACATACAGAGAGAAACGATGCTCATGTTTACTACAATCAACTAATCATTTTCTTCATTTTAAATATATTTAATTAGTTGAAGGAAGGATAACTGAAGGAAAAAATTTTATAGTGATATTACAAAGTGTTGGTAGAAAGTCTTCTACCGAGAAGCAGACAGTTTTGAGTACGAACAGGCATTTGGAATTTAAGCAGCACCAGCCCACTGCATGATACAAGCTCTGAAACATGCGCTATGTCTGAAACAAAAAAAAAAAAATAGTTTCCCTGGTTATCTCGCCAAAACCGAGCGTGGTGGTGTAATGGTTAGCGTTCTGGCCTCGCATTCGGGAGGACGGCGGTTCGAATCCCCATCCGGACATACAGATTTGGGTTTTCCATGGTTTCCCAAATGCCGTGATGCTTCCTTCAAAAGGCCATGGCCGAATTCCTTCCCATTCCTTGCGCCCCCATCCTTTCCCGTCTCTAAAGACCTCGCTGTTAAGAGACGTTAAAAAAATGGATGGACTCCAACATTTTTTATATCTTTTCTCGACTCCTCGACACATTTTGTCGTCATCTTTAATAAAAACTATTCTCATCTTTGGAAACCATTCTCCGTTGTTCTCCCCACTACCAGTCTCCCTCCATGAGCGGCACTAACAGGGGCGCGCTTGGTACATTAATTTACAACCGGAAAGAGTTTCTGGTGGAGTAAGTAATTTGAAACTGTGGTGGCAACAATTTGTCTTAAAGTACATATAATAAGCGTGGCCGCTTCTAGAATGAAAGAACACTGTATGTCACTGCAAATTTACGTCATATTGTGTTGAGTGGAAGTGGATTTCATTACTTCCTTTACATAAAAAAGGTGTTAAATAATTGAAAAGACGAGAATATTTTATTAACACTATCGGTTTTGATGTCGTGGCACATGAACCTAGCACAAGGCGCAATTTTTTTGATCTCAAAATGATGCAGGACAATTTACGATATGATAGGGCAGTTGTGCTGCTATATGATAGCCAATTCTAGATTTTGAGGTTCAAAGTGATACGATTCGAGCATTCGTCTCTGTGACTATTGGAAACCGTGTGAAAACCGCGATCAAACGTTCTACCACACCGAGGTGGAGGTTCGAACTAATAACTATTGCATATCTCTGCGTTCAACAGAGATGGGAGCACTTTAATATGTAGTACGAATCTGTGTCATGTGTACATTACACTTTGTTAAAGGCGTAAATCTTATCAAAAGGAGTAATGTTAATCACTGCAGTCTAAAGACAGATATAGAAAATGATCGAAAGCAGTGTGCTTCTTCGCACCTAAGGCTTATTCTTAAGAGGCTTTACGTAGCATCAAGAGTCGATAGACTGAGAAGTAGAGCTGAATGCGCTTGTGTTGTTGATTAGACCCTGGGTGCGTCCTTCTCACAGTGCACCTGCTAGGCCCTGATGACGAACTAATTTGGAGGTTGTCGCCTCGGTTAATCCCGGCACTCTCCATCAGAGGGCGGCCGGCTTTCAAATCCCGCCCGTCTCGCCGCTCGCTCGCTCGTCCACCCGCGAAATTACAGCCACGTCTCCATCGCAGGCCGCCCCGCTGCCTCTCAATTTCGGATGCCCTCTCCACTAGACAGGACGCACGTCATTCCGGCCTCCATCTCCACAATCACTGATATTACTACCAAACTGTGACACCACGTTCCTTCATTACTGCCGACGGCTGTTCTGCCACCCAACTAACAACTTTTTTTTTCTATACAATGAAGTTTATCTCGGAATGGAGAATTAATATAACGTTCTTCAGTGACTAGACGAGCTAACCAGGTGTTTACGCACGATATTTTGGCGATCGAAATCTCTATAACCCTAGTTTGGTGAAGATGGTGACAGAGCCTTCCACAGCCAAAGGTTAAACACCTTGTTCACTAGTCTAGTCTATCTGAGAGCAACATATTTATTAACTTTTTTCCTATTATCTTTATGCCTCGTCGACGACTAGGTTATTATAAACGAGAAAAGAGTGGTGGCAAGGAACGGGCAGGGATTCATTCATAGCCTTTTGAAGGTACCATCCAGATCTTCGTCTGAAGTGATTTTGGGAAACCACGGAAAATCGGTATCTTGGATGGCCGTACTGCGACCGCCAGAATGCTAGGACCGAGTGTTGTCTCTCACCCACCCCTCTCTGTAATTAACAACTCATATTTTTTCTGTATAAATTTATTTGACGACTATCATAACGACAGTCTTGTGAAATTAGGTTAATTAGTAATCCCAGTTTCGTTTTTGAATATCACCTTTGTTTTATTTCAAATTTCTTAATTGTTAGGGACTCTTAGTACAAGCCTTTCTAAATATCTGTTGCTGTAGCCAGTTTTCTTAAATCTATTGCTGGAGAAATCGAGGATATTGGATGGGGGTGTAATTTATGAAATAAGTAAATATAACGCTCAGAGAACATTGGGAACCATCATTTATAGTCACAAAATATATTAATTCTTCACTCTTATTAATGAAAATTAAAATATGTAGAACATTCCTTAAAGGAAATAGGAGTAAATATACAATTAATTACAGAATTTTGGAGCAGTCTTTGTGATAGTTTCCACAAATACTCAAGCGTTTCACTATACCCTGTTGGCTCCGAACTGGTGGTCCCAGCTCATGTTCCTCACCGCACCCTCTCATCGCTTCCTGCCTCCCCGCTTACCGCTGTATCCATGTAGACGGGTGTTAAATTTCCCCTGCGCATGTGCAGCATAGGCATATAGCAGTCACCTTGAACGGGCTACAGCGCTCACCCAGTCCGCTAGATCCCATTCGCCTCACCGCGAGGATCATCTTCGGACTTAAAGCCGTGTTTCATAAGTCATTTCGGATGAGAATATCATCGCCACATTGCGATAGAAGTATCCTGTACATGGCAGTCGAGATAATGGATTTTTCCGACAGGAAATTTAATTTCGTCATTGCTTTGCACTAACAGAATTCTGCGATATTTTGCTCGACAGTTTAATTAAGAGGCCCGTGTTGTTCCACAATTTTGCTATCAGAACATTTTAAAATACTACCCAAGATAATTTAGAGGAATGGTGGAGGTATCTTTCGAAAACCCAGAGTGCAAAATATATATATATATATATATATATATATATATATATATAATAAAGACTAACCAAGCAAGTATACATTCATGGTGTATATAAAAAAAATACAACGTCTTTTGGTAATGTGAACGAATCAATTGCAACGACACTGCTATTACCAAAAATAAGGACGTTGTGAAGCCTAAGCGAGTTACAATAAAGCACCTGTACATCTGAGGATGGTTTCAAGGGAAGTTGTTTTGTGAGGTCTCATATGCAAGCACTGTCCGAAAAAAAATTTCGCCCTGGAACATAGATTATTCTATAAATCTATAGTCTACCACTAAACATAAATATATTTGCTTAATTTCGTAAGAAACTTTTATTTGTTTTTGTAGATAAAGTTCGGGTATTTTTATATTGCCGTTAGTATAGTCATTTGTCGTAAATACCTAAACTTTTGGAGACAGATATTTACAACTGACTACTGGATACCTTCGAGTGGTCATATCAAAAACGTCTTTGGTGAACGTGCAGAGCGAGAAGAAGGTTTGTGGTTCAGGGTAATCCTGTTGCACCATGATCACATGCAGAAAAAGGGCATGAATTCTTCCGCTGTTATTTTCCTGATGTACTGATCAATGATAATATGGCATCCAGTTTATAGCAGATAGAGAACTGTGCCCTATGTCACAACACGTCATCACACATGGTACGACGTATGGTATGGTATGGTATTAGAATTATCTTAGATTAATTATGGAAGAGGGTACCTTAATTTTTGCATACCCCATTCTTTGCTGCGAAACAGAAATGGCAGCTAATCTGAGAAAATAAATGTCAGCAGTCACGATATCGTTGTTCGTAGCCACCAGATCATTGAGTCGTTGATGGTTCAGGGTCAGGCGAGTCTGTCGCAAACGGTTGCCACCTTTCCGGCAGCAGTTCGGTCCTCTGTGTAAAGCAAGGGGCATGGAATTAAGGAGCCGGCACACTGATCCGCAGGAACTTCAGGTTGCGTGAATTCATAATCAAGTAAACCAATTACTTATCCATAGTTAAACTTATCTTTTTGCCGATATTGCGTCCTGTGTGGTGTACAATAAAAACTGGAAACACAATAGCTCTGTACCAACAAACATGGTTGTTAGACAGCGAATTACTTTTACACCTAAAACGACACTTATACATTTGTTATGTGCAGTTCGCAAAATTGTGTGTGGCAGAGGGTACCTTGCACCGAAACGAACCTGACCCAGTGACATGGAGTTAGACATGGGCAATCACTAAGTAATTGTAAACATTTGTGTGCTAAACATCCATTTGAATATCCCGTAAGTTTCAAGGGAGTTCCAACATTCTCTGTGGTGATTACAAAGGCTTCCGCGGTCACTGTATCTTGGTTCTCTGGATAGAGCCACTCCTCTGATGAAAGCCACAGCAAGATGGCAGAATCGTTAGGTTTTAACAAATCGACGCGGCTCCACCTGGAGAACCAAGATATTCTCCGTGGTGTTACAATTTTCATAAACATTTGTGTATTTCTGTCTACGTCTCGGTTGAGTAAATTTTCAAGTTTTCAAATTTTCAAGTTTTTAATAGACTTTTACTATTTATTTATATTCAAATGTAACATAAGTTTTACCAGTAACATAGGTGTTTGGGATTTTTAACAATTTTCAATTTTCCTATGCATTTCTATTCGGTGTGTCTTGTTTCTAATCAAACAGTCTGTTAGTTTAGTGGAATATAGGATATTCCGTTCGAGTCAATGTCCGGCCAGGAATTTTTGTCGGCGTTTAATCGGACTTTCAGCTCTAGCAATGCTTTGCGTTTCTCGTGATTCGGAGCTCCTGGAAATGTCATTTCTAACATTAAATTGTAAATAGGAGGTACTGAGTACAACAACTAAACAACAATAAGCGATATTTGTTGATATATAAATATCTGCTGAGAAATATATATTAAAAAGATTACAATAACAACTGTAACTGATATAATCAATTATAAGCAAGACGCAGAGTAATATTGTAGAATTAATTATACAATAAGTCAAAATGTAATGGAATTACATTCCGAATTACTTGCAAGAAAATCTTTCTTGCAAATTTCTTGAAACTATGTATCCAACAATTAAAAAATTAATATATAGAGTCTAATTTAGTCACTTGATATTAGGCTGTATAAATGAAGAGTAAATAAAAAAGAAAGGCCCAGCCGCGACAGGTGAAATCCATGACTACTTCGAACTCCTTAACAAAACAAATTTACTTTGCTTCTAATTAATATAACTGGTAATCATGTTAAGTTTAAAATTTCCATTACGAAGCGTGCTTTCCAACGGATTTCATACATAAATTTTATTCTCTACAATCATGTTCAATATTTCAGTGAAATTAGTGAATTATTAGTTATTGGAACTATTGTCTATATAGTTTAATTTAATTTAATTTAATTGCAATTGAGCACACACTCCGGTGGCAATTTCCCTACACACCCAACTTCCGCCTATCCTGCACCCACCTACATTTGCTCTCTACAAATTTTAACGTTTTCGGTAAGTTATTCATCATTCCCCTCCGTAATTCATTCCAATCCCTGACACCTTTACCTAAACAAGAAAATCTTCCCACACCCTTGTGCCTAAAATCGAGTGCCAGCTTGTGGTCATGGTCATCTTTTCCCCTCCATGAACTACTTTCCATACCTACTGGAATATCTTTCCATGCCTCATCGCCAGTATACGCCCTGTACACTCCCATGACCCTCCTCATCCTTCTCCTGTCTTGCAATGAATCCCATTCCAGCTCCTTTATGATATCTGTCACTGATTGCATTCTGTGATAATTTCCAGAAACAAATCTAGCAGCCCTTCTTTGCACCTTCTACAACTCCTGTATTTGATACTCAAAATATGGGTCCCATACTACACTACCATATTCGAGCAATGGTCTGACCAAAGTTTTGTAACCCAATTCCTTGATTTCTCTCGTACATCCCCTCATCACTCTCCCCAACAAGTGCAGGATTTTGAAACCTTTTCCTACCACCTGTCCAATGTGTCCTGCCTAGTTAAGCTTGTTATCAAATGTAATGCCAAGATATTTACATTTCAAGTCATCAGCAAGCAATTCTTTCCCCACCTTATATTCATAATTAACCTTATGTTTTTTATTTGTGTATCTAATTAACTGACTCTTCTTTGCATTTATCTTTATCCCATGTTTACTAACCCAACTAGATATCCTGTCCAGATCACCCTGAAACTGTTTAGTTGTGCAACTGACAGCAAATATTAAAAAAAAAAAAAAAAAAAAAAAAAAAAAAAAAAAAAAACAACAACAACAACAAAGAATGTAGTGGAGAACATGAAGTTCTGACTTCAGAGCCTTTCACAAATCCCTCTATTTTTTTATTTTGCTGCATTAGATGTTTCAAAGGTGAACGATGATGCTATCTGAGTAAAGCCACCTTTTGTGACAAAGTAGCAACTCTTTATCAGGCGCAGAGATTGGTTACGTGAAGCGGTCTTGTGTGTGGACATGTGACAATGAATGTCCCTTGATACCATTCCTGTGACGCGTTACCGAGTACAGCTTTAGTTCCGGCAACACGTGAGTGGCACTTTCTATCGCGAATAGATTTAAGAATTTCGTATTTACAATAAATGGTTGTTTTATCTTTTGGTGACTCAGTTTTAGTTTAGTTGGTATTTGGTGCCAACATCTCGATTGCGAAAATGTGGGCCGTGTGTTCACACGCGTTAAACAGATGCCATGGAACATCTCCTCGGAAATAACAACGTTACTTTGATTACCTTGTCTCATTTTATGACCAAGGGATACAGGATACTGTTACTAAAACGTAAATACAATAATGTCACAAAGCAAGAATATCAGCTGGTAACTGAAAATTATATTCCTAAGGATATTAGTCACTTAGGCGATTGACAGATTTGATCATCCAGAAAAAAAATGTGTTGTAATAGAAGGGGGACGAGGCAAAAGATAGGAGAGCATGAAGACCTACCAAGTGAAAACCTACCTTAAGGCAGACCACTTTCGATGATGGTTATGATGAAAAGAAAGCCAGTGCCAGTGTAAGCTTTTTTTGCATAGAGTTGGTTAGATCCTCCTGTTATCGTGAAGAAAATTTTAGCTTTAATCAACTAATCGTCGTCTAGTGCTAAGCTCCAACCTAAACAGATACAAACCTATTGCTGGTTATATCACAGAGAGTTTTTATAAGCATATAGTCATGGTATGAGCGTAGAGGAATGTTTCTTTATAAATATAGAATATCGATTTCAAAATTTCAATTTGTCTTTGCGTTCGAAATACCGAGAACAGTTGTCATTAATTTCGTTTGAGTACAACTGTCAGTATTAGAGAATGGCCAATTTTTGTGCCATAGTTTGTTCGAAATTGTATGGGTTACGTAGGATGTTTGATTCGGAAATATTATAGTGTCAAATTATTGATTACAGCTTAAGTTTCTCTTTATAAATTTAGTTTTGTAAGACTGAAGAAATTTTCAGATCACTCTCACGTGTCTAATTTAATGACCTATGGTGAACGAAAGTGTTTTTATAGGAATATTCCACTATAACAAGAGAGAGTTAACCTGGAATGCGGAAGATATTTTTCACTGTCACTTACTTATCGTTATCAATATACTTTTATCAGCTTAAACAGCTGTAAAATTTTATTTTTCACATCTATTGTGTATGAATTTAACGGGGTGTATAGATGTAGGATCGAAACGTCCCGCAAATGTGACATCTTAACACGGCTGGAAGCCCGAGAAAAATATATTAAGGGGTGTATAGATGTTTCCGAACTCTGCAGAGTAGGTAAATGCTGGGCTAACCGGTAACACGGAAGCTTTTTATGACGAGAATAGTAGACGGTGTGGCAGTTTTATAGAATATCCTTCAAACCCGATCACATTAGGCGACATTATAATTGATGGAATCCATTTTCCGTGCCTCACAACAGCTTAATTAAACAGATTAAATACGCTGCAAATATGGTGAAGTGATGAATAATTTACCAAAAACGCTAAAGGAATTAAAAAATTAAAATTTGTAAATGGCAAAAGTAGATAGGGGAGAATTTTAACACCCAGATTATATAAGATAATTAAAAAATAAAATAAAAGGCTTAATTAGATGACTAAGGGAATTGCCACCGTAGCGTGAGCTCCACCGCAATTAAATTAGTAAGACAGAGCATTGGGAAACTAAACGCTTACTAATGGAGAACAGTCAGGTTATGATGTGTTTATCCGACGTTTACAAAACAAATGCAGAAGTATAGAGACTGGAGCCAAATAAATAAATTCCACATTGATTGTAACTGCTAATCCGCTGGGTTTAGGGCCCCCTTTGACTCAGTTGGCTGCGGCACTGTGATGGTGCCCGGCGCTGACACCGGGATATCTGGTTCTAGTCCTGGAAGGGGAAAAATTTTAATCATTAGGACTTGGCGAGGTAGGAGAGATGGTGGTGCAGAGTTCCAAATCGCTAGATTGTGCGCTGAAGTACTGGGTTAAATTGCGAACCCTCCCCTATTGCGTATAGAGTGAGAGTATGCAACATTGTTGATGGTGATTCGTCTGTCGGATTGGGGCGTCAAGCATAGGAAGACTAGGCCTGAATAAGTCTGCGCCGGGTTTCGCCCTCTGCCTTCTCGTTCATCTCTCATCTACAACTCTACACTGCACACGCACACTATCAGGGTCATCCACACTTACAAAATCACTATCAAACTGGGGAAAGCGACAGGAAATAATCTTTCCAGACGTTGCCATGGAGGGGTAATATCCGCCATGGTGACCGCATACATAGGAAAGGCGTTCATAGAAGAAGAAGAGAGAATAACAGCATCAGTATCGGAGTGGTGAACTATTATCGATCTCCGTCTGACTGTCTGCCGCCACAAGATCTAGAATGAATCAGAACAAACACACCTGAAGTAACTAAATCTCCAGATCCAGTAGATACACCAGCGGTATGGGATTGTGCACAAACTACGTGGCTCGGTCTAGGGGGGGGGGGGGTTGGCTGGAAGGCTACGTTGGGCTATGTGGGGGGAGGGGGGGGGGTTTCGAGCCAGGCCACGTAGCTTTTCATTCATATTATTTGTCACAGTTAAAATGAGATTCAGGACACCCAACAGCATGTAAATATTTATTTCTGCCATTTAATTATCCCCGTATGTAATTTACGATAATCTGACTAGGGAAAACAGTACAAAATGTCTTCTGGAGTCAATCGGGGAAAAAGGCTACGTGCTACGTTGGAGGGGGGGGGGGGGTTGAGGCAAAAGCCACGTCGGGCTATGTGGGGGGGAGGGGGGTTCACAGGAGGCCAAAATGGAGCTATGTGGTTTATGCACGCTCCCTAACGATTCTGTCACTTTTGGAGTCTTTTTTTGGGAACTGGTAGTTTAATTCACGAAATCTACCTCTGTTAACGCTACTTGTTCACCGGTGACGGATGGCTTAAAATTTCTGTACAGTTTTAACGTTAGAGACACGAAAAAACACTTGACGAATTGGTTCTTTGAGTACATCAAAAATACACTTGAATGAAATACTTTTATTTTTGAAATCAGTAACTGTAATATCTAATTAATATAATCAGACTAACGCTCAGTATAGGCAGATAGTATTAAAATAATTTCATTTAATTAGTTAAAATCATTGAAATTAATGGCTGAACGAAAGAGGGAATGCTGACTGAGATAACAAAGGAGCAACTTGTTAAATGAATACTACACTTCTCTACAAAACTGAAGGTGTTTAAAGATTTAAAGTAGTGTTTTGCAATACTGCTCTCGAAAATTAGACCAAAATTTCCTCTCATGAGCAAATATCACTATTGTTTTAGAAATTAAGGAAATTTAGAAAACTTTAGTTTTTACAAACTGGAACTGGTGTGTTAACCGGTTACTAATATCCATTAAATAGTTTGTAGGCGGATTCTGGAGAGTTTAAAAATCCATCATAGGCATCGTAAAATACAAAAAACAAAACGAGAGAGACATTGTACTGTCACACTACACCCTGACTGTTTCTCCCTTATTTCTGATGCATACACTTCCAGAAAATATAGAAAGGAAAATTTTCCCTCATATAACTTCACCAGCGTAATATGAAATTCTCTCCAGTCACCTTACAGGCTGTAACTAGCCGAGCCGACCATAAAGTTATGGCAAACAATGACAGCGCTTGGAGTACCACGCCAGCGCTCGTGAGAGAGATTGCAAAATTATTGCTTGTTACGAAACTCACCTCACTCTTTTTACTGCCGAAATAATTACGTTTAAATCCGGCTGTTTACATTAATTAATACTCCATAAAACTCTTTCGCATTGTATTGCAGTGTCAATACACAATACGTGACAATGGAGAACTCTGTGAGCGGTATGCCCTGCGCGTCTCCCACATTTCATTGCACCCTCAGACACAAGCTCTCATCACACACTCAATTATTCTGCAAACGGAAGGTTGGCTGAATCTTCCCGAATGTGGCGTAAGTCACTGTGTCAGAGGCAGGATGGCCAGTTCCTTTACTCTGGCTCCACCGGGATTTAAACCCGAGATCGGACCTCGAACGTTTGAAAGCAAGCGCCTTAAGCGCTAAGCTACCAGACCACTCTTAATCTATTATAAAAACCACTTCAAATGATATATTTTTAAAAAGTTATTGATGCCATATCTTCAGTATCACTGCTTTTACTCTGAAGCAATTAATAATTGATGCGTCCAATAGCATTGTGTATAATACACACACCCACACACATAGATATATCACGATTTTAAGGACAAATTAATAATGCAGACGGCTATAAAAAGAGGAATCACGAGAGGAAACCAAAGCTAAAAAGTGTGTCATACAAGATCGTAGTCTATCCCCATAAATAATGGAAGCAACGAAGTAAAAGAAAAGTTGAATGCGGTCTAAGGATGCAAGACGAAACAGTCAGTCTAATGTACCTGTAATTTGCTGATGACATTGTGCTGTTATTTTATTTTATTTTCCATATACATTTTGACCCAGCATCTAGAGGCTAAACTGGGTCGCTAAATCTTCTTCACTTAAGAAAATATTACACTTAAAATAATCATCATAATGATAAAATACAAGTAGAACCCCATGAATGGAACTAACAACTAAATTAGGAAACAAGTTACAGTATAAACAACAGAACCTAATATCTAACTACAAGGATATGTATGTATTTGAAAAATTCTTTCTATCCTACAGTCTGAACAGCTATCTTCAACTTACTATATGAAATGAGTAATATGACTGTCCAATTATACTATTAGACCTCGTCAGATGTCTTAGACGTCCAAATGGCCAGAACGGTATGTATATTTTTAAGGAGCCCTGACTGCAGCACCTGCCGTACCTCTCTCTCCTGGTATCGACTGCGGGGGAGACCCCAGCGCATTAGGAGGTTATCCTCCTGGAATACATGATGGACTTCAGCAGTCACTCAGGAGGGAGACTCCTCTGGGAAACTCAGAGGTGATTTCGGCAGGTCATGGTGGATGTTTTCGTCGGTTCCCGCCGTCTGCTTTCTTTTGCTCCAAGTATTTTTGTTTTTCGATTTGGGAGGCTATTTCTGCACTTTCATTCAACAAGTGTCATAGTCTCTCAGATCGCAATATATCCAATATCCTCAGCCCTTGAAGCCGCTGCTGCTGTGTATACCTGTTCTCCGCTGTTGCCCGACATTCCCACACCACGTGTTCTGTTAACAATAGGCCTTCATAATGAGGCTACCATTCGACAAAACTCTATCAAAGGCATGACCAAGATTTTCTAAACCGTCCCCATTAGTTCCGAGGAAGCGCATCCCCTCCCTTGATAATCAGTCTGTTTTTTACATTTTGCCTAAGGCAATGAGTATTCTGGCAATTGGATGCTATGTTTATATAGGTAATTTTTCACAGTCCTTGCACGCTGTACTGGTATCAACTGCAAACAGGATAATATCTGTCAATAAATTACGAAAAACAGTAGTCAGAACACACTACTCTATCGCACAATGTTGTCATTAGTACTTCCCGTCTTAACTATCTTGATTTTTAGCTTTAATGGTTCTAACAACAACTGTACCCAGCAAGTCATATTCTGTTTTTCTTCATTAGCGTTAACCACATTCGGCACGATAACTAATCTGTCAAGAGCCTTGTATGGGTTCAGCGTTACGCTGTTAAATTGATATCCCTCCTCCATTTCATCTGAATTATCTCGGACATAACCTAAAAACTGACGGTCAAGATCTCTCAAAACCATGTTTCCTCACAGATTTTCCTAATGTATCTAATGACTCCTTCCTCATTAATGTTCGGTCGTGGTCTCGTCTTCATTTATTCTGCGCACTCTTCTTATTACAGCGCCAGCGAAACTGGAAACTCTGACTCTGGCAAAAGCATTTTCCTGCAAGAGCCAGTGGGACCAATGCGAACATATACACTAATGTTTCTGAAAATTCCAACAGAAGGAGGAGACAGATGATTACAATGAAATTAATTCCAGAGATTAGCGACATGACAACACACAAATTATTAGAATTACAGATCCGTACATGCATTTTGAAAGTGAGCTGTATATGCTTCTGGGGATTTTCAGGCTCGTCCACAAGTCATCGACAGTGGTTGCAGGAGCACCGGGACGAATGTTGTCGACCAACCGTATTACAGACATGTTTGGATGAACGACATGTCAGCTGAATGTGCAGGAAAAGGAGGCACTGGTACCCGTCGTTTTTGTTTTTTTAAAAAAGGACATGCACATGTGGCCGGGCATTTACTGCTGAAATATGTCATGTGAACATGCCTGCAAGAGAGGAAGTGCCTCGGCTTCTAAAACCTCCTTGATGTAGCGATTCCCGGAGAAAAATCATTCTGCCACGTTCGAACTCACTCACATGCTAATATTGCGCCCTTGGTTTCAACGAAGCATACCGGCATTTCCTTGCACGTTTCGACTTCGATTGACGGCTCTGCACTGACTGAGCGTGGTGTAACATTGACCTGTTCGGTCACACAAAAGAGGGCGCTGCTGGGCCTACGTGCACGACTACTCTTTGCAATCGTAATCTCCTTTTATGGTTCCATTTTTACAAGTATCCTCCGATTTTGGAATAATTCAGAACATTCTTCCTATTTTTCATAAGCAGAAGTGTATTTTAAAAACTTACTCAATTGTCCGCATCTTGATTTTATCTCTTAATAGATAGTTTATCTATTGATCAATTAAAAGAAAAAATTCATAAATTATTTGAGCATCCGTTTCTGAAAATAATCTTGCTGCTGGAAGCAATTAGGTAATACCAAAAATGAGTTTTGTACCTTATGATCTTAAGTTCTTACTCGAAGATAGAAAAGCTTTAAGAAAGTGTGCTGCCCTTATTTTCAACGGCTCTCTGAAGTAAGATTAGCTGTAAGAGGCACATGACTTTTAATTAGCAGCTAGTTGAGGGGCAAAGTGGAACCCATCATTGTATCTGATAACGTCCATTACTATTCTTTGTATCCTCCGAGTGTGATGATTCATCAGTACAACATTGTCCTCGCATTCAGGAGGATGTAGGAATCCCCGTCCGGCAATTCACATTTGGCTTTCCATAGTTTCCGGAATGGTTCCTTCAATAGGCTATAGATGATTTCCTACTTTTTCCTCTCGCACAGTCCTTCGCCGTCCTTCAAGGCATCGACGTCAACAGGGCATAAAGCCGTAAGGTCCAGAAAACCTTTGTATGAACTCCCAAGACTTCCTAATTTCGGTCCGCCCTTTCTTACTCCACTTGCGTAATGTTATTACGTCATAGACGCTCTGTAGGACTGTAAACTCTACGTATGAGAGTAGACGTTTGTAAAACTGAAATGCGGATGTGGCAGTACATTGTACTGCGACAAGAGCTTTGATTTACAGGGAACGACTTTACGTAATATTTTCCTCAATGGAACATTCAAATATTTACGAACACTAATCTTCCAACCGTTTCTTGAATTGCTCATGATATCCAATATTTTTTACGCTTGTTTATGGAATAGTCGACCCTAGTTCGTAAATATTTACGTAATGTCTTGCACGAAACTTTAATTACATTCTTAATGACATATTTGATGTAAAATTATAAAAGTTCCTCTTTCTCGATTCTTTTATTGGACGTCTTTGCCCACAGGAGTGAAAGGCATAACCGACATGTGGAAAAAGATCCTCAGTTCATTTAAATCGTTGACCAAATAACATATAAGATTCTCCAACTGCCTTTGTTCGTAAATTATCTGTTTTGCCATATCACCAAACCACATTCAATATAAAATTTGCATACGGGACATACAATCAGCTAGTAGTATTCCATAACTTTCCGAAATCAGTTGGCAGCGTTTGCCAAAGATCATGTTGCTGTTCCAAATACTCTACCCTGATGATCTGTCTATCAATAACGCACCTACCTACGTCTTCACGATTTCGATTAGAAAACCATTTAAGTTTTTATTGTGTTTCAAACTACAGTGGCATCACCAGTTACGATCATACCGAGCGTGGTGGATGAACGGTAACTCTCTGGCCTAGCATTCGGTAGGACGCGCCTTAGAATGTGGCAAAAAGTGTCACATGATAGAGGGTAAGTTTACAGAGGCAAAAAGGTCATGGCTGATGGACTGCGGTATCCTTGTGTTCGCTTGGGCAGTCCACCTTCGATTGTAGGCCTTTCCGTTCCCGTAACAACTTCCCCCACACCTGTCAGGCTGTGGACCTCCACGATCGTGTCCCATGCTCTCGCTTGGCTTTCTTGCTCAAGAAGTAGAGCCGACCCCACTACGCATATCCAAGGGTGTCATAGTAAAAGCGCACTGGAAGGAGACGGCCTGTAAGGCTAGGCGAGCAAATTGGGATTTATTGTTTAGTCACAAAAATTTAACATTCTGTTTCCAATTAAAATCAGCGTATTTGACTAAAGATATCAGCAACTAAAAATATGCAATCAGACCCATTTTTCAAGCGTGTATCGAAAATAACAATAGATTGTACTCACAGGAATTAGCCTCCGCTTATTTCCGTCTGTTGTTCAGAAATCATTACTGACAACGAAAATGTTGCTAAATTATGTTAGAAATCTTTGTATACAGAAAAATTTATTTGAGAGGCTAAAAAATGTCCAAACTGCCACGGAAATATGGCATAACTTGTATTTCTTTACTGTTTTCAGTTCCTTATATTATAAAATACTGACCCATCAGTACTAACATATCATTGCCATCGGAAGCCAGTAATTAGGTAATGCCTACCTCTCATTCTGGGGAAACTCTTCGCAAACATAGAAGTTATTTAAGTCATAAAAACGTTCTTATTTGCGTAAAAAAACCCACGGACGGTGTACTTACAATGCCAGCACAATAAATTTCCTCCTTCTGTCTTTTGTAGTGGAAAATCCTGGACACTTTAGCCTCAAAGCTGACTTTCATAGATATAATACTAGGAACAAGTATAATATTTATGAACTCGTTGTCAATTGTACAGAAAGAGATAAACTGGATGGAGCTTCTTTATTGAATATCTTATCACAGGAAATAAAATATTATAAACCAAAACCAATAGATGTGAATCCAGACAGAAAGAATTTTTACTTCAGTACCTATTATACTATGTGAAAGAATTGTTTTCTTAGGATCTCGAAACTAAAGATAACTGACAAAACAGCATATGTTTTTGGGGGGCAAAAGAGGAAGGTGACAAAGTTATTCATATTTACTAAAGTAGCGAATGGGTTTTTGATTGTTTAAACTGCAATTAATTAGAGTATCTGGAAACTGCAGTCATTAATACCGGTAGTAATCAACGAGGGAAGTTATGTGTTAGCGGCTAATATTGGAAATTGAATATACTAATGGGATTTTAAGTAACTAAACGGTAATTAAAATCTGATTATATTACTGATTTGTTAATGACTATAATTACTGTCCCATATCCCAGAGACTGATTTCACGTACGATCAAAGCTAGCATATCTAATATAATTGAACCACAACACTTGCAATGTTTGTATTTAATGTCTGCAACAAATCTGTGAAGCTTCGATTACAAGAAGAAATAATTATGCAAATTACTCCACCTTCATTACTATTACTATTGCTCCGCGATTCACTAAAAGTGTGTGACGGAGGGTGCATTCCACCTATCCGGAAAGGTAATGGTTTGGAATGGATATACGGTATATGGCAGGAGGCACCCCTGGGCTATTGTGAGGAACCATCCCAGCATTCGCCTGGAGTGATCTGGGGAAACCATGGAAAACCCAGATCAGGATTCCCAGTAACCAAGATCCTTATTGATGTGATATGTCAGTTCAATAAAAATAAATATTCATCAACTCCCGCCAAACACTACTGATTTCGTGTATTAACTACAATCGAGCAAAATACGCCTTTTCGCCGCGTATGGTAACTTGTGAGCAGTATAACGTCGCAGGAAGCCGAGGGTAGCTATGACAACAGTCTCCACCCACCGCGCTAGTGTTGTGGGCTTATGTGCCTGTGCGCTTGGGGTGTGATCTTGTGTCCCTGTGTGTTTTTGTAGAATAGTCATCACCGAGGTTGTTTGCTACGTTCCGATAGTTCTGTTTCTACTTCCTTTAAATTTACTTATATTGACACAGAAATGGTCTTAAATTAACTGCAGTTGTGTGTGTGCCATATGAAACAATATTATTTTGGCTCAAGTCTCAGGACAAACGAGCGGAGTTTACTCTTTAAGGACACTCGGCTCGCATTTATTCGTCATTTCGTTACCCTTTGAAGCTTTGTCTGTTAAATGTCGTTTAATATTTTGCCCTCATACTGTTGCTTCTGAGTAATAAATGTAATAATTTTTCTGGAATGCTACCCAGTTCGAATCTGGTAAGATGTATTCACGTCAAAACTGTGTTCCACAAAAGATAATAACACAAACAATTTTGGGAGAAGGTTTATGTACTTCACGAAAGTCCGTGTGCCTCGCCGGATGTAGAAATGGGATTTAATAGCAACATATCCGAAGATATTCCTCCTCAATGCTGAAGGTCCAGAATTTTTATCTTAGTCATCTTATTCTGCGTCAATTAAGTGCCGACAGGTTGTGAACCCTGAGAGGTAACGCGAAGGACGTATTGTTTATCATATCCCTCTATTCTGGTGCTGTGTTAATGTAAATGAATACGTTTCTCTGCTTCCACCAAAAGGCTCAAATGTTAGAGGGTGTATATGCGGATGGCATTTAGTTTCATACATTTCTATTCCTCAGCTTGATGTTTCTCAACAAACAGGAAAGTAATGTACTTAGCTATGAAGCATCAGGATCTTTACACGACAAGAAAATCTTTTTTCACTACTTCATGGAAAAATATAATATCGTCACAGCAACCATCAGTGTCAACAGGTTCATGCCTGTACGTTCGAAATGAACAGTGGTTGGATCAATTTTTCATATACTAAGTGTTTAATGTAAGTAGATGTGTGATAGTTAGATTTATGAATCCTGACCATAAAAATTAAATGTTCTTCATGGATAATGCGTGTAGTGATTTGGATGAGCGGTAGAGGTGTCAGCGCCGTGTACGGGGCACGTCGATACCTCCGCTGCTAATCCCGCCTCCCCCGCCGTCACTCAACGCGTCACGACCGCTAATACCACCAGCTGACACGTGTACCGCGCTCAGCAGCCCGCTGCTAAATGTTGTTTTGTCAACACAATCTTAAATAGATTCTTTACATAGCCATAGTTACCATGAGCTTTTTACCGTTAATTCGTTTGCGTAAACAAGAGATGGTAGATCAGAAGCTCTCGGTCGTTTTGTTGTTAACTTGCAAATTATAATCACCAATTTACGTAGTATCGCTATGTACCATATGAGCTAACCATTAACTAGCTGTCCAAAGTTGCCAAACAGCCTCTGACGAATTGCATAACTTGTTGACATTTCCACTCCAATCGGGGTAACAGCTTGTCATTGAACGAGAAAGGCACAATCTCGTTTCTAATACATGTTAGCTGACTGCTCATTTGTGTTGTAATTGAAATTAGTTAATCACTTATTACCAGCAAAACAAATGAGTGGTATTATTGTCAGTTGTAGAAATGATAAACTTGGCTCCGAATGAAACACCACTGAATTTATTCAACACAGTTTCTTGAATAAATATTTACACTCCCGTATTACATGGTAACAGGCTCCTTAAACGTTTCGCGTTAAAATACAAGAATCACATAACGATACTTTCATTCGCGCCGAGCAATGCTTACAGTACGGGCGCTCAGCACTAGAGCTGTAAAGTAAAGAAAAATTGTGTACCCGCAGGTATTCCTCACTAAACCAAACAGTACTCGTTACTATCGAATCGTTACTTTTGGTACAATTGAGCGCTAGCATCAATCGTTGTATCGAGTCGCGCCACGTATGGCACGACTTCGTTACTTTTTTTTTTTTTTAATTTCATTGGCATTCGGTTTGAGACCATACAGCCATTCAACATTTTTACATAGCTTCTTACATCCATTTACGTAACTTATCTAATCTACACATTTCCTTATCTCTATTAGGTTAACTTATTACAATCTTGTTGAATGAATAAAAAATAGTGGTCCCTAAATTAGAACATAGTGAGGATATAATGTAAATGATGCTGTTTACCAATTTTCAAATTTCAAGTGCCATCTTAAGGACCGTAATCTAAAAAGCGTTGATAGACTATACATCAACTAGACGTAGTAATCGTCGGTTCTGTAGGTCCATTATTATCTATGGATTAGCCCAAATCGCCGTATTTCTTTGACAAATCATCTGTAGAGGGTTGATCTATCTGGTGTTGGCCTCAATCGGTAGATTGGCGAGGATACTGTTAATTTTCTCCAAGCTAGTTGTTGTGCTTGCTTGGAAATGGGGTTGGCTGTGGTTTGGACTTTAGGTTTGAAGTATAGTAATTTCCTGTTTTAACTTCCAAGGTTGGTTAGAATTCTATTCCTCCATCTTTTAAGTATCTGGTGACGATGCTAAGCACTACTTTGTTGCTGCTGGAAAGTAGGAGGGTAACGTTTGTCGGCAGGGGGAAGCCGTTCTTGGCAAGATCTTTCATCATTTGGTCCTGGAGTTGTTGGTATTTATTGCACAAAAAAATTATGTGATTGATGTCTCCTATTGCCTGGTCTGAGCAGTCGCAGTATGGGGAATCTCTCAACCCTATTCGGTGTAGGTGGCTGGTGAAGTTACAGTGGTTAAATCGGGCTTTCGATATCGTAGTGATTAATCGTCTGCTACTGTTCCAGTTGTAAAACCAAGGTTTTGGAGATATGCTCTGTTGAATGGTTGCATAATATGAGGCTTTGATTTTTGAGGAGATCGTCCATTCCTCTTGCCATTTTTCCTTGGCCCTTACTTTGATGTTATGTGTTATAACCGAGATCGGGAGTTGCATGTTGATTACCTCATGTATAGCTTGTTTTGCCAGAGCGTCCACCTGTTCGTTATACTCGATGCCGCTGTGAGATGGGATCCACATCATAGTAGTCGTAATGCCAAGTTCCCTGTTCCGTTTTAACTGTTGTAGAATTTCCAATACAGTAGTTTCAGTATGGCTATTCCACTTGGTATTTTGTAAGCTCCTTAGTACGTTGAGGGAGTCCGTCAGGATGACGACTTTGTCCATGTTGGTACTTTGGCTATATTTGATGCTTCCAGCAGGGCTTTTGCTTCAGTTGTATAGATGGATGCCTCTTCGGGTAGCGAAAACTGAGACGATTTACCTGAGTTGGGACAGAAATATGCTGCTCCTACTCTATTATTTCCAGTGGTTTTCGATCCGTCTGTGAATATTTTAAGAGTGCTGTTGTCTGGTTTGATAGGAATCTGGATACCTTGTGGACCAAATTTCTGGATTTGTCTTCCTCCCAGAGGATTGTGTGGATTCTTTCTAGACGAAGCTCGAAAGGTTCTTGAAAGATCGGGAGCATGTTATACGAGGATAATTTGTCTTTGTATTTTAACCAAAATTTATAGGCATTTAATAGGGGAAGACGAGCTCGACTTTTCCCTCTATTTGCTATTGTTGATAATCTCTCAAGACGTTCATGAATTGGGTGGTTATTGAGTGATAGTCTTTCCATTAAAAACGTTTCAGTTAGGTATGCTCGTCGAATGTGGAGCGGAGGTTCGCCTGATTCTGCTAGTAATGCATTTGTGGGAGTGGACCGAGCGGCTCCTAAGCAGGCTCTAAGGCAGCGTGATTGTAGCCTATCTAGTTTGTTCAGGGCATCTCTTCTAGCGTTTTGATAAAACATGCTGCCGTAGTCGATTAGTGGTCTGATCAGAGATCGATATATGAGGAGTAGGCTTTGAGGGTGAGCGCCCCACCAGGCGCCTGATACCGTTTTTATTATAATGAGGCGGGAGATGGCTTTTGTTATCAGTTGATCTAAGTGTTGGGCCCAGTTGAGGCGGTGATCCAGTATCATCCCGAGGAATCGGCCTTGTCTTTTCAGAGCTAGACTATATGGCCCTACCTGTAGGTTGCTGGAGTTGTAGAGGATTTTCCTTTTGGAGAAGAAGACCACTGATGACTTTGCGCTTGATAGATCTAGTCCGTTGTTATGTAGCCAAATAGAAAGGGCTGAGATAGCTTCGCTCAAAAGAGTAAGGACTTCATCCTGAGTATCGTCAATGGCGTAGATCACTACGTCGACTGCGAATTGTAAAGAGATGATTCTAGTCGGAAGATGAGAATTAATGTCCATTGAGTATATAAAGTATAGAAGCGGGCTTAATATAGCTCCCTGAGGAAGTTCTTGGATGACTATGCGCGGACCTATTTTGTTCTTCTTCGATCTGACGTATATTATTCTCTCAGCCAGGAGGGAGAAAAGTCCTGTCACAATTTTCTTCGGGATTCCTAGCATTTGCAATTTGTGCATGAGGATGGATATGTTAACTTTATCGTATACGGATTGTACTGTCTAGGAAGATCGATCCGAGGTATTGTTTATTAAGAAAGGTGAGGGTGATGTCTGAGGTCAATATAGCCAGGTTGTCTGTTGTGTTTTTCTCTTTTCTGAATCCGGTTTGGGACTTAGGTATCAAGTTCTTCGCTTCCACCCACCATTCTAATCTATTTATTATTAGTCGCTCTAGCGTTTTTCCTACGCATGACATAAGTGATATGGGTCTGTAGGAAGTCACTGCCAGGGGGTATTTGTTTTGTTTTTAGCACAGGAATTATGACTTGCGTTCTGCATTCTAGTGGAATTGGTTCCTTCATCCAAATCCAGTTGAAAGTATTTAGAAGTAGCTGCAGGGCAGATTGGGGACATGTTTGATATCATCGAATAGTGAATACCATCTATCCCAGGTGAGGTGTCAGAGGATCGCTTGAGGACTTGATGTAGTTCTTTCATGTCGAACGGCGTGCACAGAAAGTGGTCGGAAGGCTCGTGAGGGTATAATCTGACGTTTGGTTCCTCCCTCTGTACTGTAGCAGGGGCGATTCTGTCCATGATGTCTTCCAAAATCGATGTGTTGATAGCAGGGGCGCCCGTGTTGAATTTGTTATCCTTGAGGCTTCTCACTGTGGCCCAGATAGAGGGAACGTTTGAGTTATTTCCCATGGTTTCGCAGTAACTGATCCAGCTTAGGCGTTTTTGGTATTTTAAAATCTTTTTGGTCCTGGCATTGGTCTGTAGGAATGCTATGTAGTGGTGCAGATCAGAATTCTTTCAGTATGCGGATAGTGCGAGATGTCTTTGGGCCACTGCTTTGGAGCATAATGGGTTCCACCATAATGGCGGACGGTTTTTCCTAGTGTTGTTAAAATTTTTCCGACGAATTGCTATTTCAGCTGCTTCTAAAATTATATTTTCCAGATTTCTGTAAGTTCCAGCGCCCGTAGAGTATTCATTGGTTTGACTTATTTTTTCCTCCATTAGTCTCCTGTAATAGGGCCAGTCCGCTCTATTTATATTCCATTGGATAGTTGGGTGGCTTGCTATATCCTTCGTGTACGGGCAGCCAATTGTTAACAAAATAGGGAAATGGTCGGATCCCATTGGGTCTCTCTGGACTTCCCAGTTAGAAATAGAGGCCAAGTTAGGTGAGCATAAGGTTAAGTCGACAGCCGAAGGAAGTTTACCTGGTTTGCGGAGCATAGTAGGGTTACCGTCGTTTACGATTATCAAGTTGTAATCTTCTTCCATTATTGCTAATTATCGTATCACGTGGGTCGATTGCAATGGCACCCCCAACTCTTGTTGTGTGCGTTGAAGTCTCCGGTCAGAATCAATGGAGGGTTTATTTGTCCGTTTAGTTTTAACCAATCCGTTCGGTCTGATTGATGAGCTAGGGCTGCAGTAAACAGACACTATAGTGAATATTAATTGGTTGGCTCGGACCCGTACTGCCACTGCTTGGAAGGGTAAATTGTCCGTGTTGAGTTAACTGGGTCGTGAGGCACGTTGTTGTGTACCATTAGGCCACTCCTCCTTTTCCGTCTGCTCTATCATTTCTGTAGAGGGTTGTTATGAGTTGAACGTGATTTTTGTGTTTGGTTTAAACCATGTTTCAGATAACACCGCTATATCTATTCTACTTCGTATTCATTCTGTAATAAGGCTCTCTCCATTTGACCATACCGACCTCCCATTCCATTGAAGTATGTTTAGTTGCTGAGAGGTTAAAGAATTGCTTGTGTTGCTGTCCATAGTTGGGTGGTTTAGGTTCCGTTGTTGATTAGTATTTCCTGTAGTTGATTGCCGATGGAAATCGGGTCGATTGAGCCCCCTGATCTGGCCACTTCGATCATGGAAGTGGTAAAAATCAGAAGATTTTCAATTAGTAAAGAGGATTTGCTAGTTGGAGTTGTAGTTCTGTACGAGCCCTAGAGTTTGAGTTGAATCTAAAGTTGGAGAATGGGTTGTTGGTTCACGGAGGTTATTGATTATTGGGTTTATTGGGCCATCACTCCTCCAGAATAGATGACTGGGATCTTGACTTTGTTTCCCGCTGCTTTGGGAGGGACCGGGTTTGCTTTTGTCCGGCGGCGTGAGATAGTATTTCGGATATTATCGTGAATATAGGATTGGTATACTTCGCCGCTGTTATCGTCGTGCGCTACCGAGGATTAGCGAAGGAGAGTTGGCGGGGGCGCTTGGCTGGGTACTGCAAGAGTAGGAGCTTCCTTTAGAAGTTGATTGCTTATTTCGACAGGATGCGGGCTGGGTGCTGCTACGTTAGCATATGATCGTGGATTCACGGGTGGAAACCAAAAATGAGTACTGTTATTTACCATTTTTTGCTTTCTCTCCACTCGCTGTTTATATTCTGGGCACACTCGGTCTGTAGATAGGTGGTTTCCTTGGCAATAAATACAGTGTGGCTGGACATCTGCCGTACAGTTTTTTAAAATATGGGGCCCTGCGCATCTGCTACAAAGGGGTTGGCTTTTGCATTGAGTTTGGGTATGATTATATCTAAGGCACTGGTAGCACTGGATGACAGGTGGCACATACGATTGCACTTCACATCGCATTCCGAACAGATAGACAATTTGGGGCAGTGTTTGTGACTGGAAAGTTAGCATGCACACTGGAAGAGGGCGGATCTGGCTACCACTTTAAACTATGGCTTTTTTTGTGCATCTCCTAACCTTTAAAACTGGGAAGGGAGAGGCTATTTCACTTAGGATTTCATCTGGAGATAAAGTGGTATCAATGTTCCGAATTACTCCTTGCGTCTTGGTTATATAAAAACGGATGTATGCGTCTAAAAGGTTGTCCTTAAGTATGTTCAAATCAACTATTGAGTTAGCGGAGGCACTGGAATATGTTTCGATCCTGATTCTGTTGCGACCGGTAGATGTAATATTAATAATTTATGATCTTAGTTGGTTGTTAAGTTGAAAGAGTATTTTCCCTACTGCCATGGGGTGGAGTCTGCCTACATTATTATTCCTGCTTTCCACTATCACCAAGTAGGGCCCATTGTCTGTAGGTGAATACCTATTGCTTTGATTATTTTGATTTAAAAGGTTATTAGGACTAGCTTGGTTGCCAATTGAAGCCGACTGCGGCTGAGATGTTAGTACTGGGGTTGAGCGTGAATCGTAAGTGGGTGTACTTTCCGTAGCTGGTGGAACTATTACAACACTAGGCTGCGTCATTGCTTCTAAAGTTTCTACCTGTTGCACTTTTAAGTCAAATTGTTTCTCTCGTTTACTCACTGGATTTGGCTGGTTGATTTCCTGCGGAGAGCGTGAACGTGGGCGGGGGTGGAGTCGCCCTTTTGGAGTCTGTCGAGTTTGTTGAAGAACGGTGGGAGCTTCAATCTGGTCGAGTTGCATCTCTTCGATGGCTGAGTGCGGGTGGAGTTCAGGGTATGCTGGTTCTTGTCCGTGTTGCGGTAGATGAATTGCTGGAAATTGGCTGTTGTCTCTTCCGCTGCATTCTTCATTCTGTAGTACGATTGTAACGCCGCGCCCACTGACTGACTGATTGGAGGTGTATGTTCGGAGTTTTCTGCCATAGTGTTCCGAGACTAAGTCTCTGGAACACTACGCTGCTGACGAGCGTAATATTAAGTTTTCTTTGTACTGTTTACTTGCTACTTCTATAACACTTCTAATAAACAGACGATAGAAACATTATTGCACTGTAAACGAATCGTGAAGACCGACTTAACCCGTATGAGGAAGTTGACTCCTCGGCTGCTCGAGTGGAACTGGACTTCATTACTATCGTATTGTTTTGACACGATCGAGCACTAGTATGAAGCATCGCATTGAGTCGTGTCGCATACGGGTTATGGGATTTCATTCGTACTTTGTTAAGTTTATGAAAATTGTTCATTTAGTTAAATAAGTTTAGGTAATATTTGAACTTAAAATACAATAGAAATTAGAATAAACACATTTCATAAATGTTTGAAATTAATAAAATTTCACTAAGGTATGATCAATAAAAGACCAATAACCATCTCAAATTTTTTGTTTACAAATTACGCTCTGTAAATTTTAATGTTAAACGAGAACAAAATTACAAAATAACTGTAAGAACGCAGACTTTCCCGGCGTGTAACTGTAATGAAGTCTTCACGGGTGTAACGCTGAATTGTGTTGTGAAAACAAGATTTTTCGACGACTAGCTCCGTCGTCTTCCTCAGGTGCGAAAAAATCTGTGCTTGTCGGCTGAGACAAACAGACATATGGTTGGGCTGAAACCCATGTAAAACTAAAGTACCAGGACATTGTAGACTTCTAACTTTTTTTCAGAATAGGGGGATTGTGAGCTGGATTTTTATGGAAGTCATAGTGTTATTTTGTTAAGTTATTGTAATTGTCAGATCCTGTAGTTTCTACTTATAGTTGTGGTGGGGCAATTGTAATTTACAGCGTCATATTGTCGTCCTATGTTTTGAATTAGTTGGTGGGGCGAAAGCTGTGATTTTTGATAGAAGGTGGTCGATTCGTCTTTTGTATAGTCAGTGATTTTTTGGATGCTTAAGTCTTGGTGTATGTATAGTTTTGACATGTACCGGGAAGCGTCTACTATAATTCTTAAGAATTTATTTTGTTTGGTTTGCAGCTTCTTTACATTAGTATATGCTGCCATACTAAATAATTCTGAACCATAGAGCAGGTCAGGTCTTATAACTACGGTGTATATTCTAAGTTTGGTCTTAATGCTAAGGTTTTTCCCCTTGAGGAGGGGATACAGTTGGTAGAGTCGAGCCTAATATATATTACACGCGTTTGGAATGTGGCTCACGCATGTCAATTTGGTATCAAATTTCAAGCCTAAATATTTTACCGATTGGCACCACGGGAGGTGCATGCCATCGAGCGAGATTTTCTGGTTTGGATTCCTCAATATGTTTATAAATATAACTGCCTGACTTTTTTCTGGGCTGATTTTTACCTTTCAAAGATTGCAGCATTGTGTGATTGCTTCGAGGTGCTGAGTCAGTTTGCGCGCATACTCGTACAGTCAGATTATCCGCAAATAACATAATTTCTCCGCCTGGTTGGTGGGGTATGTCATTAGGGTACACACTGTACAGGGTTGTAGCCATGACCGATCCTTGTGGTACGCCTGCTTCAATTGAGTTCAACTGGCTTTCTGTTCTGTCTACCAAGACGTAAAATTTTCTGTTTCTGAGGAAACTATTTATTATTTTTGTCAAGTATCCGGGGCAGCCAAATGTATGTAATTTGTAAATTAATCCATCATTCCAAACCTGTAGAAAGCTTTCTCAACATCTAGTGTAACAGCGCCTGTTCTGTGTCTCATAGAGAGCGCCTTGCAGATATGCTCAACCTGTCGGGTAGCTTGGTGGATCGTGCTGTGCTGTGCACGAAAGCCAAATTGTTGGTGGATGATTATATTGTTGTTATCTAGGAATTTTTAGAGTGAAGTCATGATTATATGCTCTAGAAGTTTACCAAGGAAATTTAAGAGTGAAATTGGTCTATAGTTTTGAGGGAAGAGTTGGTTTTTGTTTGGATTTGGGAGAGTGATAAATGATAATGCTGCCGATTTTCCAGGAGGAAGGAAAGAAACATAGCTTCAGACAGGGGTTATAGATTTTGGTTAGGGGAATTATTGCAAGATGGGGTAGATTTTTAAGATAGGTTGCTTTTACGCCATCGGGACCTGGCGATTTTTTGTTACCGAGCTTCCCTATGATTGAAATTACTTTGATGACATGTGTCTGGAATTGTAGTTCCAAGGTGTCTGCCAAAGCTTCGGCTTTCTCCAGCGCAGTGTATACAATACCATTTGGTCCGTGTAATGGCTTTGTCGACAAGGATGGTATTTTTCTAGTTTTTACGACCTTCCAAAATAAATCTGGATTACACTCCGCTCGTCTGAGAGTATTCTCCCAACTTTCCAACTTTCTGTACGGTGTTTTTGTAAGTGCCATCTGACCTGATTTGCTAGTTTGTAAGTTGTTCTGCGGTCAGCTGGTTCTCTGTAATGTTGCCAACGTTTTCTGTGGTAGTTTTTCAATTTTATCAGTTCCGAAATGTGGGGTGGGAGGTCTTTTTTATCAGATTCATATGTAATTTTTATAGTGGCTTTTTTGATCATTCTTTGATAATGTTTACTAACAGGTCTATATGTCTCTCGAGTTGTCTCTTAGTTTTCATTTCGGGCTGCTAATTCTTCGTATTTTTGCCAGTTATTGGTTAGAGAGAACATTTTCTCTATGATCGGCACACGGCTGCATCAATACACATTATAATACCATGGGTTGTGGTCAGAATCGAGGTAATTAAATACAGTAGATGCAACAAACCAGATGATATTTTTGAACATAACAATGTCCATGATATCAGGCTTGAGTCTGGAGTCCCTGTGATAGTGAATGGGTTCGTCAGGCGCCACTACAGTCACCTGGGGGTTCTTTGAGACAAAATCGTGAAGGACCCGGGCGCTTGAGTTGCCAGCGCGGCAGCCCGACATAAAGATTTGGCGTTAAAAGTCACCCTTGAGGATTATTCTGTCGGTTGTGGTCAGTGCTACGAAGTCGGGTTCTGGAATTTTTGGCCTGGTGGATGGTACACTTCTATAAATCTAATTGCCTGCCCATTTATTCCGACCTCAACAGCAGTGGCTTCTACACGCTCGAGCGCAGGTAAATCAATTGGTCTATGTGCAAGGCGGTTTTTTTTAGTACTGCCGTCCCACCCCGTGGCTGATTCGTTCTATTGGTCCTGTGCAGTGTGTAATTGCGTACTTGGAAACGCTGACCTGCGTACAGGTGTGTTTCACTTACTACAGTGATAATATCACATCAACATAGATATTATAGAGATTCTGTTTCTGGCGCTTTTTTAAAAAGTTTTCTAGTGTGGTTTTGATCGATGTTATTATCTTCTTGATGTTGAAGGATTTGAAGAAATCAATGATTTTTTTAGTTCAGAGACTGCTTGGGTGCCTCACTTCTTTATAAGTCCAATGGCTCAGTTCGCGGCCCGCCAGTGCGCGTGGCTGTTAGATCTTAGTTGCGGGCCACGAACCTTAATATGGAGCCGTCTATGGCGGCAGCTGGATAGAGGTAACACGCTCTCTAAGGAGTTTCGCCAAGGCTGGTTTCCACGACTCACTAAGACATAGCCCGCGGTGGGTTATGTCTTAGCGAAACGTCTTAATAAGATTGCAGAATGATAGGTGAATGTCACTTGAATGATGTTTGAGTATGAATCATGAGTTTTAAAGTTCTTTATCGCAAATGTTGCTTGACTGGGAGCAGGGTGTTCGTTAATTGAGTGGACGTGTACGTCGTTTCCACGGTGTAACTGTCGACAATGCCAAACGGATAGGTGCGGGCCTCCACAGTTACAGTAATACACACTGGCGGCTAATACTTCCTCACGATACGGTCGAGGGCGGGTGAAAAGACTGGACATGGTGAAAATCTGGTTCTTTCCGGTCATAAAATTGGCCAGATACCAACACGAAGGTACAGCATGAGATAACAAGAAGACTTCCAGAACGTTCACGCTCACCAGTTTACAAGTTCATAAGTGTCTTTCTATACGTTCTCCACCAGTTTCCGAATGATCACTGCTGTCCACCACTCTTTGCTTTTTTCTACAGTCCCCAAGTCACACCCCTATATACCTGGCGTTCTAGGCACAGATTTGCAAATGTTTACCAAGCGGGATTTCGGACAAAATCCGTACCCCTGTATTGGACTTGAACAGGCGTTTTGCTGCTGGCAAGCGAAGCAATTATGCATGCTAATTCGTTTTGTATAGTTCCCATTGTTTTTGTCGTGTTAGTATTGTGGAAATGTGTTCCCTTCAGTGATTCCCTTCCACACGCGCGTAAATACCTGTTACATAGCGTCCGAAATGTTTAAGTGATCTGTACCACACTGATCCTTGATTACGTGTCCTCGGATATATTTTTTTTTTTAACTGCTTAACGTCTCTTAACAGCGAGGTCTTTAGAGACGGGAAAGGATGGGGGGCAAGGAATGGGAAGGAATTCTGCCATGTCCTTTTGAAGGAAGCATCCCGGCATTTGCCAGGAGTGATTTGGGACTCTATGGAAAACCCAAATTTGGATGCCCGGACGGGGATTCGAACCGCCGTCCTCCCGAATACGAGGCCAGAACGCTAACCGTTACACCACCACGCTCTGTTAGGAAATATTAATTAAATACAAAATCAAGAGATAAATGTCACTCGCAACTCCATGTAACCGGAAATTCCTTGCATACAGATCCGTCCAGTCTGCATGATACAAAACTGAATCCTCGACGAGTCCTAAAGCGTCACACCAAAATTGTACCAGCTGCGTGTTTATGGTATAAGCAATGTGTTTTTTCCACAATATAACTGTTCTGTTTTACCTTCTTTGTTAATTAGCAGGGTATTGATTTTTATTATACTTTGTTACAAAGGATGTTCTGTCTACATATTCACATGTATTGTTTTCGGAGAAAAAAACGTGGCTCACGGGAACATCGATGAGTGGATAAGGTTTTGAACATCCGGTGCACTACTTTGTTCGGGTAAAGACCGATTCATACTAGATATCAAGTCAGGTCAGGTCAGATAAGCTCACAATCCAAGATTTTGTCAGTCAGGTCAAATTAAATCGAATTTTTGATCCTTAGAAATTGTTTTATTATTGTTTAAATCTTATAATTCTTACGTTCAGTTCAACAAAATAGTTGGTTCTACTTTAACAAACAAAAACGGATAATGAAAAGAATATTAAAATTTGTTTACATGAATAATGTATAATAACAAACTTTTGCGATAAATTTTTATTGCGCAATATTGTGCAATTTTACAGTTTTTTTTTGCGATCACTACCCCTAGTGTAGTTTTGCGAGATGAATCGCAATTTTTTTATGTTTATGTTAAGATCAAAGACCAAAAGCGCTCATTGAATTAAATAAACTACCATAACGCGTTGTGGTTTCTGAATCGGTGCAGGCTGCGTTTAATAGTATATATATGATTCTTCTTACACGTCGCGTTACAAGGCTCTAAAAAAATAAAAATGTGACCTGGACCAGACGCGAATTGTGACCGTTTTGAGCTAGCCACAACGCGTTCTGGCTATTTTATTTTATATGTGTCATAGTGCAAGTAACGTGTTGTGGCCGTTTTAAAGAAACCACAAAGCGTTGTGGTCGGTTTTTTCTTTCGCTCAATGTACGTTTTCGGGCTTTTAGCCTTGTATAATCATACAACCCTGAAACTCCGAACAAGCTCTGAGAAGGGCGTCGTCCACGTTGATCTGATCTGACCTGACTGTTGCACATTCACACTAGCAGTCAGCTCAGCTCAGCTCAGCTCAGGTCTTGACCATCGTTGATCGCTGGCTGCAAGATGTTCAGGTTGATCTGACCGAAGCGAGCAGTGAAAATTCTCTCATTGGATAATGTGAACAGCGATTTTGATTTCCGCCTTGACTTCATCTCTAGTGCGAACCGGCCTTGACTTAAGTCCGTAATGTAATAGTGTGTTGTAACCAGTGTGTGTTGACCCCGTGACACAGGTTCCTGCAGCTATAAGCTGTAGCAGAGATTGGTACACCGTGGCCATGTGGGAGCTAGCTGCGACATGTGAATAATTCATCTGCGAGCCGCAACTCGCAACCACGGCCCGCCTGCTCAAACGGCATGCTGCAACGCGCTTAATACCCTCACCGAGACACTGCTTTCAGCTCACGTGTGCTGTAGCCACTCCAGAATAAAAGAAATCACATACTGCGGTGCAACGAATAAAATATTAACTGTAGCTACAACAAATATATAACTGAAAACATCAAATAAGATTCTGTGCAATCAAATATGTTAACATAATAACGAAGCTCATTTGCATGAAAACATACACCATTACGTAACTTCGTATCTGTTACAAAGCGCAAATTTCTCTGATTGATCTTTCAGTTTATAACGATATATCGTTATATCTTTTGTATTGCCTATGTATCTCATGTTCTGTAAAGCGAGGTTCCAGGGTTAGTAGTTTTATAACTTAGTTACTGAATTGTTTAAGTTGGTAGAATACAATTTCAGTGTTGGCAGTTGGTAATACTGCCTCAGTGGTAGTAGCCGGCAATAAGGGGGCATCCATAAATTACGTGAGGTGTTTTTCTGGATTTCCGGACCCCCCTCCCCCCTCAGGTGAGACCTCGTGAGATTTGGTCCTACCACCCCCATCACCTCCTCTGGTGAGATCTGGACCGTGAGAGACCTCTCTCTAGAAATCGTAACTTTTTGAGACTTTTTTTTTAGGTCTCACCCACTCTTTTTGCCGAAATAACCTCCGTCCCTCCCCCCCTACCCCTTGGTGAGATTTTGTGAGATTTCGCCAGCCCCCCACCCCCTATTTCACCTCACATAATTTATGGATGCCCCCTAAGGCGGCAAGTGAGATGGTCACAGGACATTGTGATTGTTGGCATATAGCGTCTGACAAAAAGTAGTTTTATATTTGTTCCTGTGATTTTGAAATAGTGTTTACTGAGAAGCTAATAATGTAAAAGCTCGAGGAAAAAACTGACTACGAAATATACCTAATGAATAATATTGAAACTGGATTTTTATTAGATCATTTTTCAAACTGTTCCCATCAGCAATTGAAGTTTCATGGTTTCCTATTAAACTTTGTGTAACGTAAGCTATCGTCAAAGATACCATGGCCAAATGGTTTGTCAAAATCTAAGACGAGTTCTCCTTTGCGGTTATATGTTGAGGTGCTTGCAAATAGCTCAGCAAATGCAGTCTATCTTAAATGTGAAGAAAATACGAAAACGCAAAGGGTTTACGTTACGAGTTTTCAACTTTTTTTTCTGAATGAGCGCATGCAGATACGCAAACAACCCCTTAAACCAATTTTCATTCGTAACAATTCTGTAAGGAATACGCCTAAACATACCACTGTCGATGAGCTATTAGCAATAATTCGCAGGAAGCACAAACTATTTTTTGAAACTAATCATAAGTAGTCCTACTAGCGATTAGTTTTGCCCACTGTTGTCGCCCTTACCTTCAGTTCTGGTGTGTTAATTGGGCTTTACCATACGTCATTGACGAGATAATCATTGCAGATGAAAATTTCTTTTAAACAGAAAACATAAACTTATTATGATTTATACGAAAAAATTTTCTTTACATCTATTTGATCTGAATTTGGGTTCGTTATAACAGCTAGGAGAATAAATAACTTTTAACTCATATTACTGAAACTACTATTTTTTTATGCTCTCAGGGATTATAAAATACAATTGTATCAAGATGAATATTTTTCATAATATCTGTTAAACATTCTTATCATGACGAACCAATTTATTACGTAAGTTATTTGGCATTCTTGCGGGTTTCCTTTAGTTACGTGGTGTGAGTGTCCAATAAATCATGTCCTAGCCGAACTTCCCTTCTAATTTACCTGGAACGAGAGAACTTTGCACTCGCTTCTCTTCCTTGGATACCACACGTCAAACCTAAGCACCCGTCAACAGTCTAAATCCAGTTAACTTTTCAATGGCCATAAATGTCACAACTATATTTCATTATTTCTTTGGGTCAACCACTGTTATAGTTTATAATACCGCACAGTTTCTTTTAAAAAGTAATTTTCCAACGCAATTTCGAGTTTCCGTGACGATTAAAAATAAATGCAAAACATAATTTTAGCTCAGCACTTTATTTACACACTAAAAATCCTCGCATGAATTATGAGTGACTTATCCAAGTCCATGTAATCAGAAATTCGTATCACGTATTCTTCTACAAGGTTGTTTCATTAAAACCCAGAATTTTTCCTACCATCTGAGAAACGAAAACTAATGCGGTATACAACAGTAAATTTATGTAGCAATAAATAAAACTGTTCTTGATAAAAACTGTTTGCAATTCCTCTATCTCTAATATTTTCCATCTTTGGGCCATTAAGTACAATTCATAAACTTCATTTGTTGAAAATGCCACTTTAAATTCTACTTCCAAATTAGAATTCGTTTAATAGCGTTTATTTATATGATGGCGTCTAATGTTTAAATTTTCTTCCTGCAGAGTCCAAAATAATTGTAAAAAGGTGCGTTGTAATTAGAATTCTTTTTTAATGCCGGTGAACTCAAGATGTCTATGTTTTAAGAATCACATGTCTTTGTTGTAATATTAATTCCTGTATTTATTTCGTTCTGGGTATTCAGGGAGAGATAAAAAGTATTTTCTCGTATGAAGCCAGCTAAAGAAGAAGTGAGACCTGTACACCAACCCAACTGTGTATCACAATCAAACTCTCTGGACCGTAGCCATCAAATGAAGGGGCAATATTCGCTCCAAAACGATACTGAATTTCTGATTTTCCGCATTTTATGCAAATTTTATTACACAATCATATTGATACGAAAACAAATGAACAGATTTAATCTCGCTGCTGTCCTGATCTCAATTTAATCATTTTTATTTTAGGGAAGAGAGCGATATTTCAACCTACTGTGCAGATTGGGAAATTGTGACACAGAAAATTTTATAATTAACGAAACAAACGTAATTAATCTTGTCAGTCAGCGGTAATTAAAAGGTCAGAGCATCCGCTATCGCGAATATGAATTCTAATATCGGGGCTAACTCTCCGTTAATCCGAGTGTTTTAGGACGGTAATCCGGCTCCAGGATTGATCGGCGAAGCGCATGAGCGTTCCGTGTAGCCATTGACGCCCGGCTCCGAGCTCATCAATCAAATCTATCAATTAGGACCCTTTGAAGGGCGACCCCGCGCTGATTACCTTCCTCCAGCCCGCCAAACACCTGCCATCTGCACAGTACCAGAATCTCTGTCACCTCACACGTGCTTCGCAAGACTATAGGCATTTTTGTTGCAACATAAAATATAAATTTTACAGTCAACTGGAATAACATTTCGTGGATAGAAAAGAGGCTATTTTTTTTGTATTCCCCGGGCGCAGTATGGCTGTTCTATAAGTAGCAAGAAAAAACTAAGGATAAGATCGCAATGGAAAATGTATACAGGATGTTCACGTGAAACCTCCCCATTTCAAAGTACAATATAACCTTGTAGTATGAGATGTCCCATTCTGTAGATCTCATTATTTATCAGTAACAAGAAATGTTGTTGTTAAATTCAGTAGTGTTATTACCATAATGTATTTAATTTACATAGTTCATATCATTTGATTTGAGTGCGGTTCTCGACCGACAAGGTTATCATGAGGAATGTTTAATATTATTACTTGTCATAGAAAGGATAATGGTTGTAACCTAGTGGACAGGCTAGTGAGTAATAAAGAATGTACTTTATTGAGGTCTGGTTGACGTTCAAAATAACAGACTTCCCTTGTATTACCGAGTGTTTTGGGGCATTAATTTACTGAAGTGATGGAGAGCTTCTCGGATATAGTAGAGGTTTGTTTAAAACAATGGACACAGTGTTACATTGTGAGCTCCCCTGTGTGGATGTTCGACGAATGAAAGGTTTCTTTGAGAGCCCCAATCATAAAATGTTCCAGCGGAGCTGTCAGACATTTCGCAGACGTCGCTGGCGAAGAAACATTCATTAACAATAAACTGTTTGTTCTTAAGAAGTGCAGCCCACAGAGACTATGGTTATGTGGAGGGGGATGACCTACCAAGAAAATGACGCTGGTGGTGGGGTTATCCCAGCCAATGGAATTCATTCTCGCTGGTTGCTGATATTTTTTGTTTCTTTATTATATATTCGACCAATCGGGAGAGAGAAGAGGAACGAACTCCGCCCAAGGCGAGTCTACGAGGAAGGCAGAATGGACGGAGGACGGACACTTGATGTCGGACTGGCGGAGACTGGACGAGAGGGACTCTGGTTCGGCGCGACCAGACAGCAGCGGGCGATCTGCGCTATCGAGGCCACATTGCTGAGGTCCCGAGGGTGAGGACGAACGGCCGGCTGTCGAGAAGGAGAGACACCAGACGCCACTCCACCCTTCGCTCAGCTGATGCGACTGCCTGGGATCGGCCCAAACACGACGCAGCTCTGCGCCCCGCCGCCGCGGTCGTCGACACAGTTCTCCTCGCGGGTCACCGACACGACACATCGCATGGCCTGTGCTGCTCAACATAACGGTAACGCAATCGTCTACAGAGACCACAACGAGCTCCAACAAAATTAAAGAACTGTAAATTCCAGTACCAAAGAGGAAAAAACCATTTATCCATTCAAGTAACTGTTTCATCGAAATAACTTTGCTTTCTATGTATAAAATCAATAAAATCAGTATGTTTCTCATTAATAATTCATGTTTCACTTGTATCAATGTGAAGGACCACCTCGGAAGAGAACCTCACCCACACTCATTTATCTAAGTATTAGTTAATAAAACTGTTTATATAGTAGTTAATCCCAGACATACAGAGCGGGACACTACAAGTACAATATAACCTTGTAGTTTGCACTCTCTTGTAAAGCAAGTCAAAAAGTTTTTTAAAATAATTTTGTCTAAGTTAGTGGTTTAATTTTGTATCAGGTGAATAACTATCAAAAATTACTAGTTCACAAGAGGGAGCCCACTAAGCGGTGTGGTACCAATCACAATCCAAAGAAATTTCCGAAATGTGTTTGATAGGGTGTCACCAGACGTAAAGATAAATTTCTAGCCACTGGGACGACAAGATGGACCGACCAAGTTCCGGACATAATCCCTCTGGATTTTTTTTTTTGTGGGGTTATGTGAAAGATATTGTGTATGCCTCACACGGACGTGATGTTGGCGATCTCCGCATAAGAATCGTGGATGCAATCGGTTTAGTCACTCTAGACATGCTTGGGCGCACATTGATTGAGTATTGCTTAGACGTTTTGAGGGCTTCGAAAGGAACTGATTTTTTTTTTTTTTTTTTTTTTTTTTGTGAAAACTTTCCGAATCGCTATATAGAATGGTGCAAAAGTTCTGTTTAACAGTTTTTTATTGGATTCAGGGAGACTTCATCCGGACACCGTGTATAAACATATATTTTGTTTTCTTTATGCCTTTTTGTTTTATTGTAAACACTTTTTTTTTAAGTGAAACGCCTTTGGAATGACTGACGAAACTATAGGGAGGAATTCCATAACGACCTGTGACACCATTATAGCCTCATTATCAGTTCTTACCAAAGAGCACTATCTCTTTAAACGCATTAGAATAACAACATTGCAGCCGCCAATTCAATGGACCGAAGTTGCTTAGCGTGGTGTGGTATACAGGGGCCTACAAGTGAGTTTGGTGTTCAACCTAAATGATGGTTGGGCCCTCCCTAAGGGTTAAACTGATCATGGTATTAGAGATAGGGTGGCCAATTCCTTTCCTTCTTAACTAACCATACCCGATAATTCTACCGGGTGAAGGGGATCTACAGTTTAACGTAGAATTCGAATTACGGAAGTTTACTGGCCCCCTCTACATTACACAGCAAGCTGTGCTAGAAGAAGGTCGGGATAAGGGCCTATGGAAATCCCCGGCGAGACAGAGATTCGAGCGGAGACCTGTCTATCTCCAATCACACGCCTCATACAGGGACCAAATGCGGAAAAATAACTACGAATAAAATAACTGTTGCAGGAAATATCTGCTGTCAGTATCGAGGGCGAAAACGTGTAATGTATAGAAGTATCATTGATTATAACCTAATTTCGTCGCTACGTTCCACATCCATTAGTGATCTCAGTGCTGGTTATTCAAAAAATTATTATGTATTGCGTAGGTACTTCTATAATAAAGATTCAACACTCCCTAAAATAGGGCATTGGCAACAAACTTAAAATCCCGTACGGTTCATATATGACCACCTTGCAATGAAACTTAATGACTGGATCTTCCTTGAAAAAAAAAAAAAAAAAAAAATACATGGGACTTAAAACTTCAAACCTTCTGTTTTCAAATTAAAATTTTGATGTTAATGGGAGTGTAATTTAATATATGTGACTTGTAATCTTATATTCTAGCTGTAGGACTTCAAACCTCAAACTTTACGTTTTAATATACTAATTTATACCGTAGGGCCTACTAGCCGTTACCTGCGTCTTCGTACGCATGTATTTAAAATTTTATTGCTATAATGAGATAATGAAAGCTGTAAGTTGTGAAAAAGGTGTCCCATAAATTTAATGCGAGAGAAACAATACCTGAGCAATCGATATAATATTATAGAGACTTAGACTGTTATCTGTCTGTCTGTCATTGTTAGGTTGGTTTTCAAAATTTCAGATAAAGTATGTTACTTTTCCCGAAAAAGATCCTATATCCTTCCTAATGGTACGTAGTATTTCATTGACAAATTTCATCAATATTAGTTTAGATGATTAGTCATGAAAGCGTAACATACAGACGGGATTATTTTCGCTTTTATAACACTAATGTAACATCTGTGGATTACTATTTTGTATTTTTTAGTCTTCTCTTCGATAACTGTTTTGAATGATTAATAAACTGACTCTCAATGTAGGCTGGCTGTACGGATTATATTCATATGCCAAACAAAATAATAAAATAATGTTTCTCAGTAGCACTCAACCAAATGAAAATTTTGTTTCGAATGTGCGGGTGCCACGTAATAGCACAGGATTTATATTTATTTGTTACAAAAAATTAAGCCTTTGTAGAATGAGTGAGAAAATATTTTGCATTTTTTACCATTATACCGTCAGCAAACCCCCTCCCCCCCCCCCCGTTTCTCCAAATGTGAAATGTGTCTGTCCCTCACTGACACTGAAATATGGGAGAAGATGGGGCCATAGTGGCATTATACTCATAATAGGTTGTGTGTAGAGACGAATCCGAGTGAGAGTGCGACATGTAACGCCTAAGCAAACAAATGCGCACGGCGCGCGAGGCACACGCTCAGTAATGTATACATTACATTATCGGCACCCCAGCCTGCCAGCCTGGCGATCACGCCCTTCCCACCAGCACCCTGGCATTAACCTCCTCACTGACTCACGCACCCACTGGATGATTAAAAAGGCGTCTGCAGCGCAAACTAAACTCCACACTCGCGCTGTGCTCGTAACGGCAAAACTTACCTGTGCTGCAGACACTTTAATCCACTCAGCAGACGCATTTGGTAATCAAGGTTAACTTGACCCTGTATCATCCTTAGGGGTGCCATCCGTACTCAATTATAGAGAACTATTTCACTTGGGCGTACTCTATAATCTACGACTATAATATACGAAAGATAGGGTACGTTAAAACACTCTTTTTAGCCAACATACATACTCATACCACTGATTGACTTTTTTCGTACAGAAATAGTATCCGAAAGAAAAAGCTATTGATTATCTATAAAAATGATTTGATTTCACTGAAGAAAATTGGTTATTGTCATTAAACAAATTTAATTTAAAATCACTCTCAGTATGAACATTTAGTGCGTGTTATTGAAGCTTTAATACTGCATCAACTGCAAATTGCTATGGATCGTTTATATGAATAAAAATTACTACTGAATGAGTCGCATGGGAAACTTGTAGATGATAAAAGTTTTACTGAATTTCCGAGTTTTCAAAAATGGCAGTGAAAATTCAACAAAAGTAAAGAGTTTGCAAATATATTAAAAATATTTTTTTGTTTTTATCTGTACCTGTCACTTCTGCATTAATTGAGACAGGTTTTTCTGTCACGAATACAAAATCGTGAGAATAAAATAACAAATCTTGGCCCAACTTAATAAAGTATGAACTCATATATACATATACAGATGCTCTGTAAGTGTCTAGAAACAACAAGTATATGTAGAATGTGTTAAAAAGCAATGTTAATATGTGCAAATACGTAAAAAAATGAACTTATTCTTTTTGTATACTCTGTACTCCATTTTTACCATCAAAAACACAAATGTAATTTTATTTTTAAAATTATTGCAATCCTAATCATACTTCATGATATTTGCACAGATGATAGTTTTCTTTTTTTCAGATCTTCTCTGTTATATCATGGAAGCAACTCAATTCTCCTGAGCTTGATGTGCAGCAATGACCTGGGAAGCACGTAACATTAGTAGGCGTTTCAAGTACCGACATCGTTGTCTGCACTGCTACATGTGACCAACAAGAATATAACATCATTTCGGAGCTACGCTCTATGAAACACGCTGTAGAGGCAATAGACAGCTGTGTTTCAATGTACAGATTTATTCTGTTAGTAACTGTAACCGCAACTCCGTACGCGTGTACTCATAATTTTATAGCTAGAATTGGATATACAAAGCTGAAAGTTGCGTGAAAGGTGGTCCCACAAGCTGACTACGAGAGAAATTAAGCCTGAGCAACCGATATAACATAAAAGAGACTTGCTCTCGCTATCCGTCTGACTGTCATTTCTCGGCTAGTTTTCAAAATTTTATGACAAAATTCGTTATTTATCTCGAAAAAAGTATCATATATCCTTCCCAATCATAGATAGTATTTCTTTGTCAAATTTTATCATCGTCGGTTTAGACGTGAAAACTTAAGAAACAGACAGAGTGACAGAGTTAGTGTAGATTTCTGCTTATTATCTTTGAACTCAAGAGTAGGGTTTAATTTCTAATGTGTAGGTAATGAGGGGTTCCGTTGCGTATTAGCTAAGACATGTTAAAAAAAAATCAGTTACAAAAATTTCCTTCCACAATGACACAGAAAGATATTTCACTAGTTTATTCAATTTGAGAACTGATGAAAAAACATCATAACACGAAGCAGCAGAGGTGTGCATGTCGTATGAAAGCCACGACATAAAATATTGAACCCTTGTGATGTTCCAACAGTTCGCTGACTTGCTCATCGAATAGACGTTCCACAGATTTAACACTATTCTCATGACCCCTGCTATGTTTTTCAAACGGTTTTCTTCTATTTTTCTTTACTAGAGCTTTACGGTGGAAGTTATTTTTTGGTAAGGAATTTGGTCATGAAGGAACCATTCACTTTGAAGGCTGAGAGAAATTATGTGCAGCCAAGATAGAAATTGCTGGACCGGATATCGAACTAACGTCTTTCCGATTGAAAGGTGCCGAGGTTGCTTTCCAGTCATTGTCACAGTTAATCACACTTTTTATATCCAGATAACAATTACATTCCCTAGAGATGTTAGGCTGAGTTGGAAGTCACAATCCGTGAATTATTTATAAGTACAACATTTCTCCATCAAGATTCATGGAACCCGAATTTTTACAATGGCCTACAATTCACGTTACATTGACTGGTGTTTCCATTTCACATCCTGGTGTCAACATTGCTACCTGGGCTCGTAGGGAGCTTATGATCTCCGAATATTTTAATGTAGGCCTACGTTTTAACTTGCTTCAACCATAAAAAAACATGTCTGTGAATTCATAAGAATTAAGCTCACTTACATATCCACGAAATTATTCGATTATCATCGCAGTCGTTCAGTCTGTAGAAAAATGAGGTGTATTTACAACGAAATCAACAGTCGTGGAATTCAAACCAACAGAATGGATAGGAATGCTAGAATGGGTATGACCGAGCGTGGTGGGTGAGCGGTAATGCTCTGGCCTCGCTTTCAGGAGGACGCGGGTACGAATCCCGTCCGGCTATCCAGATTTAGGATTTCCATGGTTTCATAAATCAGTTTAGGGAAATCCCGGGGTAGTTCCTTCGAAAAAGGTGATGGCTGAATTCCTTCCAGTTCTTTGTCCCCTGTCCTTTCCAGTTTCTAATGACATCGACAACTGACGAAGTCCAAAGCCATACATAAAAAAGCGGGTACGATTTTTGAATCTACTATCAAAGTTCAAGTATCTGCCTAATAACTGCTGTATTCCATACGTTTTAAAAATTGTCTATTAGCTCCAAAGTTGCAAGATGCTGCATAAATTTAGAATTATTAATTACAAAACGTTACCATAAAGCAGGCTAGTCACATCTCACAGAACCTGATCTTGAATTGTTTAGATCAGTCTTTTTCAAACTGTGGGTATCCGCCCCCTGGGGGGTCGTCAAGTCCTTTCTCAGGGGGTCGCTGACGCAAGCCAGGTGAAAGTAAGAAGCAAGGTTTGTAGGTCTTACACTACAATAAATAATACAACATTTTCAGTGGAGAAGACTGTGCCTGTTTATTTTTTAATAAACTGACGAATTGTGGTTACATTTTTTACACGCAAACAGCCAGATCATTTCCTAATTGGATCAAAATACACATTTATCTTTATTATTCATGACTGTAAAACCATATTTCAGGTAACTGTTGCAATTATTTTTTATAATAATTATTTTTGCTACCACCACTGTTACTGCTACTTGTGGAAACGTGGGGGGCTGCACAGATCTTTTGAGTCTCCACGTACCGAGGGTAGCCAGTTTGGGTCTGGCCGAAGGCATGGGTGTGGTATGTCTAGAATTACTTGAAGGATAATATATACACATGGAGACTGAAAAACACTGGATGACCTAAACTCGTACTTAAGCTGGCTGCATGGCATAAGTTTTTTTTGTTTTTTTTTTTTTTTGTTTATATTGAGACAATTCATTTTATGTTTGTTTGCAGCGAAGTGCGTCCGTACTCGCTGGCGTAAGATAACTGACTGCAGTAAACGAAAACAAACTATTCCTATTTGGCCGCTGATCTTACCTTCTCATTTCCCATGCCACCGTGCAAAGAATTCGCTGCCCGTAAAGTGCCCACGATACCTTGGCAGTTCTCGATCAGTCCGTATAGCCTCAATAGAAAATACGTCGTTTTTGAAATCACTGACATAGTTTTATTACGGACCTGGGGGGTAGCCAAAGTTTTATTGCGGACATGGCGGGTCGCACAATTTTTTTTACTTATAAAGGGGTCGCGTATTCAAAAAGGATGAAAATTATTGGTTTAGATTAATTACTACAGTTCCATTAAATATGCTACATCTCAAATGATTGTAGGAATTTTAATATTTGTGAAAATCTGTTGCATGCTGCAGAAACATATTTCAAGAAGAAAGAAAAATAATTTCAAAACATTAAATATGTGTATCCTGCTTCGTCTAGGCCAGCGTTTCTCAGACTTTTTCAACATAAGAACCCATAAAATGTAAAAAATAATGCTGGGGAGCACTAGCTTACATGGGGATAATTATTTACATAAGTATATGTCATTAACATCCGGAACAAACTGTATTGTGCCATTATAACATAATGAATCTGTAAGCATGTTTTGAATTCATACGTAAATACAGATATGAAACTGGAAACGAACAATTTAAAGTTATTTACATATTGACTAGACTTTTAATATTTGGTAATCAAATGAATAATAATTTTACTTGAAGGCTGGATGTTTAACTATACCACTGACCTACATGTACAAAATAAAAGACACTGGTACTTACACTTTTTATTTTTGTTTACTTCACTACTCTTACGTTACCAACCTAACAACGTACCGACCTCACACTTACCACTGGATCCTCAAAAACGGGTCATTTACTTATTCCTTATGCGAATGGTGCTCTTTTTGATGCCAAGAGGAAATGAGTAGACTATTTTAGGAACAATGCTGTCCTAACCTCACCCTGGAAATGCCGGTTTCTTTACCTGCTCGTTGATATATTTGTGGCTTTTAAAAACTTTATTTTATAGTTTGTACTCACGTATCTTCTTTTTATTATTATTAAATCCTAGTCGTGCGTAAACCGCTTCATCACGGACAAATTACTGAACCGATTCAGGCCACATTCACATGGAATGTTATTGAGTTGAAGCGAATTTTTTTAAAAATTTATAATTCATTCTGATAGTTGGCGATGGAGCGTGGTAGATATTTCGACTGCGAGAAATCTCCGCCAGACAATATTAAACCGATTCCTGCAAATATGGGCAAAAACTTACTGCAGAGCCACCTATCGGAATGAAATATAACTAACACCCTTACTCACCACCGGAATAACATATGGTGTGAATACGGCCTCAATAGGTATTTGTCAGTGATAATGCGGTTTACTCACGTGCAATGGATTTTAGATGGTGCAACTTTCTCATAGTCGAAATGCCTACCACGAGTGATGTGTTCGACTCTATTATGGAATTTACATCACAGTTTATAAAAATGCAAATAAAACAATATTTCGCACACACGTCAGGCAACAGCACTTCATATTCTCGTGCGGAGAAGTCTTCTGAACAATAGTGAGGTATGCTCTGGATCATAAACTTTCCCAATTAGTAATAGTTTCAATGAGAGATAAGCACAGATGAAGCGCTCAGACGTGAGTAAAGCATAGTGTACAATCTAAGTTCAAGGAGAGGAGAAGATCCAAGAAAAGGGAAAAACACGACTGCTCGTCTGCTTTTATCTCTCATATTTCTTTGATAGTTATCCTTGAATTAACAGCAGAAATCTCAGATCACGCGCAACAAAGTCGCAGGCGCAGCTAGTAGCCTTATACAGTACGAATACGGTATATAAATTTTTAATATTCTGCCCGTGGACCACTTGCACCTTATTCGTGGACCACACTGGTCTAGACAATCATAGCAACGCTCGAATTACAACAGCAATGAAAATGATCACAATAAGTTAACTGCCAAAATGGACCTCCTGCATATTTTGTGGTCTCTTTCTGCAGTGTCCTTCAGCTGAAGGAATTGGTGGTATGGTAGCACTCGCCGAAACCACTGTTAGGAATCCTGGCGGAGCGAGCGCGTGGTTGGTGTTTGTCCAGGGCGCCCCCTGGTTGCTCCCCCCACAGCGGCGGGGCGCTGTTTTATTCCAAGCGGTATCCCCGTAATTCCCCCGGATTACGCCAGCGCGCCCAGTCTTAAACGGGCGGAGGACAAACTAATTAAAACGAGCCGGCAGATTTGCGCGTACACTCAGGCCTCCCCACCAGCCGGACGCCAGCCAAACCAAAACCACGGCGTCTTCCGCAACATTCCTCCTCAAATTACATTTCTTTTCGCTTTGCCAAATTTTGATCTTTTCTCAGCTTCTTGCTATTTAGGCCCCATGTAACAGCAGGTGGAAAAGTAATATTACTCGCGAAAATTCCCAATAAAGTCGTACGAACTTTGTGTTTCAAGGGGTGCTCTCATGCCGTTTTAATAACACGCTGGCGGGAATTGAAAGTGTAGCACCCAAGCAGAAATGATGAAATTTTAGAAACCTTTCCAGGGTCATATCAGAAGAAATAGATACAAATTGAAAGATAAGGCCAAGTTTATTTTCTTGAGATACGACTGTTAGTAAGAAATTTTCCCACAATGAGCACCTAAACATTCGCGCATCCTTGCTGGCATTGAACTAATAAATTTTCGGCTGTCTTGTTGTGGTATGTCTCTCTACGTCTGCATGTCTTGTGCAATCAATTGTTGTTCTGTTTCTGCTGCGTGACCATGTGGCCTAATGTGTCTACCCAAGGCATCCCAGACAAGCTGTATTGGGAGCAAAACTGGGGACAGTGCGGTCGAATCCATGACCGCATCCCAATGCTAGGGTTGTGTTGTGACGGCTGCAGTATGAGGGTGGGTATTATCCTCTTGGATGGTGGGCATGAAGAGTATCAGAACAGGGTGTAAGACTCTGTCCACATACTGGCGAACTTTCACTGTGCCTTCAACAACAACCAGCTCATTCCTGCTGTCATAACTGATTGCCTTCCCTGCCCCCTCCTCTACCCTGCGTACATGTTGTCTATAATTATTTTGCTACATACAGAATCGGCACTCGTCACTAAACACAAGTAAATGCCATTCATGTGTCCAATTGCGTTTTGCAGTGCACCAGGTTAGACGTTAATTGCAGCGAAATTGGATTAATTTAACACATTGCAAGTAGGACAGAAAGTGTAGCCCAGTTTCAAACAATCGGCTTACAACTGTCAGTGGAATGACTCTCTCTGTAACCACTGCTCGGATCTGGGCTGCTGTTCCCCTTGTGTTAGTAACAGCCATCCGCACAATTAAGCAGTCTACATGTGCTATTGCCATTCTTTATGGACCTGCGCCAGCTCTACGAGTACTAGAGCATTCTTACGTCTCGTGTTCAAAGCCCCTAAAGTGAAATTCACTACGGCCAATCCTTCGTAAGATTTCACGATAGGACAAACCCATTTTAAACATGCTAACTCAAAGTCAGAAATTTGGGTGTACGGTATCGTCACTCGTCGTGCACTAAAGAGTGTCATGTTACACCACCCTGATCACCACTTATCCACTAAGCAACACAGAAATTTTGCATAGTAAATAGCACCATAATTCTTATATTATTGCATGTAAGACTTTCAATTTTTGCTAATTTAATAATCTTCATATGGGGATACCTAGGAAAAATTTCATACATTCAACACAATTCCGTATGGGTGTTACACTTTCCATTTCGGCCAATCTATTTTGACGTTATGCCTGCATTTTTTTGTATCTGTAGTTTCTTTTTATATACTTCCTCAGTTCAAAATAATATTCCACTTCTACCTAATCAAAAATGTCTTCAATTTTACAATTCCATTTGCGACTTACTGTCAGAATATCTCTAAACTGCTTCTCGCAGTCGTTATAAACCCAGTAAATTATTTAATTCATCCTGTAATTTTCTTTAGTAAATATGAGTGCAATTATGTTTCACTATAGTATGGCTCTGGTATTTTATCTTGGTTCCTATAACAATTATTATCAGAATATATTAATTTCTAGCTATCAATGATTCTGTGTTTGTTATTTCTGGCATTTCCAATCTTCAGGTTATTGACTATTGTCCTCAACAGATACGAGAACAGCTTCATGAAATCTACATCAGTTTTCCTTAACTGAACGTTCCTTTCAACATCTTCCTTATTTCGCCAATCGCTTCAATTTTACTTTCATGATAAAAAAAATACTGATACTGCTTTAATTTAATAGTGATTGAGCGTACGCTCCGGGAGGAATTTCCCTACACACCCACTCTTCGCCTTTCCTGTACCCGCCTACTTTTGCAGTCTTCAAATTTTAATTCTTTCAGCATTTTTGGTAATTTATCTTGCTAACTTATCCCTGACCCCCTTAAGAAAGAAAATCTTCTTACATCCTTGTGCCTAAAATCGAATGCCAACTTGTTGTCATGGTTATCCTTTCCCTTCCAAGTAGTACTCCTAACTCTAACACCAATATCTTTCCACGCCTCGTCACCAACGTACGACTTACACACTCCAATGACTCTCTTCACCCTCCTCCTGTCTTCCAATGAATCCCACTCCAGATCCTTTATGATATCGGTTACTGATTGTGATCTCAATAACTCAAATTTCTGTGTAGGATTTCCTCTCAGAAAATTTCATCAATAATTGTAATGTATGTATTTCTGTCTGGAGTAAGCCTTTGATAGATTGTTTCATTTACTTAATATTCTAACAAATTGAAATCAAGATAGCATTAACGCATACCCTGTTAACAGCAAAAGTTGGTGAATATAGAGACGATTGTGCTGAATCTGTTACTTACAGTAGCTATATAGTGACCGTGACACCAACATTCATTTTGAGTTCCTAAAATATTTCTGTTAACCACTTTTGCATCAAGTGCTCCATCTGATTTGATTTTTTAGGTATTTTGTATCACGATAAATCCTTTAATTGTAAGCAGATTTATAAAAATTTACTTTTAATTTATTATAAAAAATGAGCATCTGTGCAATTGTTGTTCGAAAAGTTCTATACGTTATTATGTATAGCAGCGCTAATAGCAAACGGTAGCATGAAAGAAGGCGAGAATTTGGTGCTCGATGCTCTCTACAAACAAATATAAGTTTCTTGAGGCACCCTCTAAACATATTTAGCATTATTACAATATATAAAACTGCATAGGATACTCAGATGTCGAGGATGAAATTTTTCCAGCCATCTTCAAGCAGTAAATTCTACTTTAGTGCCAAATGGACAAGAAAAAGAAACATTACCAAAAAATTAGAAGCTGAACTATATAATTAGTGTGATGCATATGTTATGCATATATTATTAATAATCATACCTACGATAAATTCATTAATAAAGTTCATTGTAGTGAATCTTGCTGTCGAACAACGGAAGTTATATTTATAATGTTGGCAAAAGGGAAAGAATATCTAAATTTAATAATTTATTGGTTGAATATAACTAGGCACTTTTGAAACTGTAAATAATTTGTCCAATATCGCTTATTTATCATTAAGTATGATTTATTTGCTGAGAAAAATGACTTTGTTTTAATGGTGCTAACTGACAACGCTTATACGCATAATCCTATAGCTAAAATTTTGTGGCCAATCTGAAATGACTCAGTTAACGTTTTTAAAACATACACACACGTTTGTGGAAACTCGATCTAATATGTTCACTTATTTTTCATTACTGAAAAGATAAATGAAATAAAAAGCAGACAGTTACATTTTATTTGATGATACTGTATCGTGTAATGAAAAATAAAAGTATGAAGGAATCTCGCATTCATGGGATTCCATACAGAGATTATCTGTTGTTGTTTTTTTTAATAAAAATCTTCTTTAAAAAAATGGTGCAGAAATAAATGAGTGTTAGATATAGTTCATTACACGTTTTGCGAACTTATTTATCAAATCGTATAAGTGAATCAAGCACAAAAAAACTTTTGTTGGAAAGAAATATAGTGTTATAGAAATTAAGAAAAAAATTATGGTTACGAGTGAAATTCATGAAATATGTTTTCATCTTCCTGCACACCAACTTGTATTTAAAAATGTGAATGAGATTTAAGTGTGCTATAAAGAAGAAAAAGGGAGTAAATAGTGCAATGATTTCTCATAATTTAATCTCCCGCTAAATACAATAACAGAGGGTTGAATACTACATTTACGTAATGTATTAACAGCGATTTAAATGGTGAAATACTGCTTCTGTCGGTATATTATGATACTGCATCGTAAAACAGTCTTGATTCATCTCGTACGCGAAATGAAATCATAGACTGTATTCGGGTAAGGGGAGAGAAAAACTGACATTTCTTACAAACTCTAACATTATTATTCTAATATGTTCGTATAAAAATATTGTTTAGTGTCTTATTAAAGATAATATGTAATTAAAATTTAGATGAATACCTTTCCTTTTAAGAATTTAACGATTTCTTATTATTCTTAATTTTGATGAAGAGATAAACCGTTGAAATTTTATTCAGTACGCAATATCGCAACGCGCAGTGAATGCGGTTTTTGCTAATTATAAAGTAACTGGTGTTTGAAGAAGCAGCGTGGGGCTCGGGTCGGCAGCGGTGCTATTCAGATGCATATTAGGAGGGCGGTATTAAGTAAGGCTGCAGCAGTCTAAGGTCCACCACTTAATTACCGTAGCTTGCAAATGAGGCCAGCCACCAGCCTTGTTTTGCTCCTCAGCCAGGCAGGCAGACGGTAATACTCGCAGGCTGGGCCGCAGAGGAAATCAATGAACCCGGACTACGAAACATAAACGCACGAGGATATTCTAAAAATGGAGGATTTAACCTGCAGAAGGATCGGCTGTCAAAACCTCTAGAGCTCTATTACGAGTCTAAAACTCAATTTCTTGATGAATGGGAATTTGTGTATTATTGAGACTAAAGACAGGCTGTTTATTTTAATCTGGGTGCACGACAATGCACCGACCAAATCGAGTCAACGGCGGCACTGTCTATTCTTTTCTCGAAGCGATTCAGACCATTTTTCCACCTCAATTTCTTAGGTCATATTGATGCTACATGTCTCAAATTTCTGTTTAGTTATCAGGAATCTTAAGAAACATACTAAATTTTATTTCGTTACTCTTCATAGTTCGGATGTTACTAATATGCAAATTTCGACGATTTTGTCACTCGTTCTCTGACTGACAGTTGATCATCAAACCTCTAAGGTACTTTCCGTAGTTTTAGAAAGCTGAACACTTGTACACACATAACATTTTACCCACTTATTATAAGAAAAGTCTGTAACTCGAAAATTTCTAAATATCTATATACCCCTTACCTACCGCTACCGTGAAATCGCTTTCTACCCTAATAACTTTATGTAACTTAGATTTTGACTGTAGAGTGAGTTTCCTGAGTTTAACTAGTGAGTTAAATTTTACTTCTTTCCTTTTCTTTCTTTGGAAGTTAGTAAAATTCAAAATTTTACTTCAGCCATGACACCCCGTCATCAAAATTCCACTGTACTTCCAGTAATCCTAGAAACAAGTAATTTGGTACTCATTTATCGTTTAAACCCTAAATAATAAGAAAAGTTTAATATAGGTGTTCTTCCCGGTATTTATTTAATTACAGTCCACAACATGAAAAATTCTGACACATATTTGTTTGTTAATTGCTTTGCTCCGGATGAAGTTATATGATTGAGATTTCTTTAACGCATAGAGATCAGCAAGTTTAACTAACATATTAAATTTTACTTCGTTCTTGTGATTAGTTTGGAAGTTACTCGCTATTTACTTATGTTAGTAGTTAAACCAGCGGCAATCTGCATTGCTCGGCTACGGCTCACACCTATTGTTTTAAAAAAAATGGGGCAATGTTGGTAACGCATTTTTTGTCTTCAATTCTGAAATGATCTTATTCACCAATTTTCGAATGGAATCATAACATTTGAGCGACGAATCGGAATAAACGATTAGTTAAACCAGCGGCAATCTGCATTGCTCGGCTACGGCTCACACCTATTGTTTTAAAAAAATGGGGCAATGTTGGTAACGCATTTTTTGTCTTCAATTCTGAAATGATCTTATTCACCAATTTTCGAATGGAATCATAACATTTGAGCGACGAATCGGAATAAACGATTAGTTAAACCAGCGGCAATCTGCATTGCTCGGCTACGGCTCACACCTATTGTTTTAAAAAAATGGGGCAATGTTGATAACGCATTTTTTGTCTTCAATTCTGAAATGATCTTATTCACCAATTTTCGAATGGAATCATAACATTTGAGCGACGAATCGGAATAAGCGATCAAGTTACCAAAAGAAAAGAGATCCCAGAAAAACAATTCTTAGAAAAAAAAGGCTAAGTCTCGTGCCTGTGTAGTGACAAAAAGTTACGAGATCTTCTTCTGAGCCAAGTCTACGCTTTACAGTTTACAGTGTGGCAAGATGCCTTTTATTTTCTTTGCAGATGACTGTTGGAAGGTATATTGTGTTTCGTGAAGATGAAGATGAAAAAGAGTTAAATTCGGCTGCAAAGGGCAGCAGCCCATTCAAATCCATTCTTCGAAAAGGGCACCAAGACGATTCTAAATCTTTGGGAAGAGTAGGCGTCAATAGGCCGGCATCGGATTTAATCCTCTTCCTTCTTTCATGTCTCATCTACAATATTCTACACTGAACAAACGCACTATTACAGTCATCAACACCACTTACGAACTCTATCACAACGGGGAAGGCAACGGTAAACCACCCCAGTTCATCTTTCTAGACGTTTCCATGGTGAAGTAAACATCCTGCATGGTAACCGCCAATGCCCTGTCATGGGCAAGGGGTTCACAGAAGAAGAAACAAGGAAACTGAAACAAAATTTCAGTACAGTACAACGGTTTAGTTTAGGATTCATTGTCTTAGACTTTTAATTCAATAATGGACTTGATGTCTTTTTTTTTTTTTAATCTGCTTAACGTCTCTCTAACAGCGAGGTCTTTAGAGACGGGAAAGGATTGGGGGCAAGGAATGGGAAGGAATTCGGCCATGGCCTTTTGAAGGAAGCATCCTGGCATTTGCCTGGAGTGATTTGGGAAAATATGGAAAACCCAAATCAGGATGCCCGGACGGGAATTCGAACCACCGTCCTCCCGAATGCGAGGCCAGAACGACTTGATGTCACTGATAACGAGTGATTTAATTAAATAGCTCCATACGAGATCAGAGATGTAAAGAGAGAACAATAAAATGGGTAAAACACATCATATACATTTATTTCAAACAATTAAGGAATCAGTTTTTGTAAATTTATTTATCACAGCGTAAGAAATTGATTTATAATAATGATAACATGAGATGCTTTTGACTTTTGTTATACAGTGAATTATAGGGTGGGAATGCAACTTAAACCAACATCATTTATACCAAACTACAGTGGTTGCAGTCATCTCTTTCGGTGGAATACTGCGGAGGCCAGGGAATGCGGCGAAACTAGAGGAGGCAGCCGACATGCATCACGACTTCTGGGCGGCGCATTCAGTCAGTAAGATCCTCAGTCCAGCCTCAGTAACACTGCGAAGGCTCAGCCAGCTGCTGGTCACGTGTTTGACTGCGACCATCTCAGTGTGTTCCTGCCATCTCCCGACATGGAACTACTCGGTGAAGCAATTCGTTATTGGTTGCTCCACTTCACACATCTTATCAACACATTTCATTGGGCTGCAGGTTTCTGCATACATAAAGAAGGCTTCTCATTTGCTGAGCTGAAACCTTCCATGTGATTTTTCTGCACGTCTGTTAAGCTGCAAAATGCGTAATCCTTCTTGTTTGGAATGTTCCTAAAATATCTGCAACTACTCCCGTAATTTGAGCAAAAAGTTTGAAGACATGAGTCGGAAACTCAATCCCGGTTTTGTTCACTTCTTTGATAGCAGTGGGGGATAACTTAAGTGAAACACTGTAAGTAGATTAATATGTTTTGATATTATTTTCAGTATTCATATATCATGCTGGACTGATGAAATATTATTCCAAGAATATTTGAGCTTCATTTATTTAGTTTTATAGGCCTACAAGTGTAACTAATCTGTTTGTCACTTGTGACGTTAGAATGTTTGTTTCTTTACCGAAATCGAATATTTGTATCTACGATTGGCCAGGTTGATGAGTATATCTTGAATGAGTCTCAAGTGAACTTACAGTTTACAAACCCTTCATGATTATACAGGGGTAGGTGTTACGGGAGTGTCCAACTCGTATAACAAATAGAGCGAGTAAAAACTAAACTAGTGGACTGTGTTCCTAAATACCACTTCTTTTTTACATTTATAACAATTGACACTATGGTAGTTATGTTCTAAAACTCCGTAGCAGAGAGGAAGAGAAAAGTTACCGACTATAAAAATTAATCACATAGATTAAAAACATTGCCTAATTTGAGCAGGTTTTTTGTTATTTTTTGCTTCTAGTTTTCCGCCTCGTTGACGTCGAGGTCATTACAAGGAAGGCATTGAAGGTAAAGAAAGGGAAGAAATTCGGCCATGACCTTTTGAAGGAACCATCCCACCATTCGCCAGGGGTGATTTGGGGAAACCTTGGAAAACCAAATCTGGATGACCGGACGGGGATTCGAACCGCTGTCCTACCAAACGCGATGCCAGAGCGTTACCGCTCACTCACCACGCTCAGTAATTGGAAGTTGAGTGAAAACCATCTTACGTGGAGAAAGTAACAATATGAAAGTAACAGCACAGTTTAGCTATAATTACTTTTTAGTGAAGAGCTGGAAATGAAACTCCCTGCAGCCCCACAGCGAGGTATTCCAGCAGCTGCTACAGGTTCCACGCCCTCGTCGCTGCAGCCGCCGTTTTGGTAACGGCGCGGCGTGCGCTCTTGTTCCGCCGTCACAATGGGACAGCAAACACGGGCGGGTGAGACGCAATTGGCCGTGACGGCGGTGATGAGCTGTAATCACATAAATATCCCATTAGAGGGGGTCGCGGCACACGCGCCACAACCAGCCCTCGCAGGAGGCTACCCCAGCGGCTTCTTCAGGTGGAGTCCCAACAGGACGGCAATACCCAATCCTAATACCCACTACAGCACAATTTTCGAATACAACAATCATCTCCCGCTAATATTCTTCAACTTCTTTTACGCCACGACAGAATTTTGTCTAGTTAATTAAGATTAAATCTTATACTGGAAAACCTTCATGCTGTAATTTTGATACTGGGAAAGCTTCAGAAATATTGATGTAAGTAAAAACCATACGTGATGTAAGATGCAGAGATACTGTGTTATTATTTGGAATTTTCTAATAATCATATCGAATTCGCATATACTGTATCATTCGGCCATATTTTTAATGTCATTTCAGTCTGAAAAGTAGGTTGTTCCATACTTCCAAATCTAATTTACATAGTGTAGTTTTATCAACCGACTTATACGCCTAGATCTCCAAAAAATTATATTCAACAAAATTACTCCTCCACATTCATTAGCTTGCTAAAAAAGTATTACGAAATGTATTTCTGAATCACTTGAAACTATACAAATCTAATAGAAAAAAATTAACAGTATAAAACTAAAGTTTTAGAATCACACAGTATGAATGGATCGACAAGTTCTGTGTGAGTTCTTGTGGAAGAAACTTTACTGCTCTTGCTGATAGTATCGAATAACTTCAAATAGGCAACCGGCCTTACTGACGCGGAACAAGTTTCATATACTCAAGTATCAGCTGATTCAATGTAATAATCTATCCACTCCATCCTATTCCGCCATAATCTCTTCAATTTTAAATTTCCAGATTCACAACTACAATTTCGGGAACATAAATCTGTATATATACCTCTAAGATTCTTCATCCTCGCTGAATAGTTTTTCGAATAAATAAACCAAGCGAGCATGGCGTATGTTGGAGTATACATACCACCCCATCTCTTCTTTTTAAAGATTTTTTCTTTAAATTACTTCTTCCCTCTTCATTTCCAAAACATATTCATTTCCTCCTTGCTGTATCCCCCTTCCAAATGCTGATATATTTCTTCCTTCTCTCTATCAAAATGTGCTTACCTCTGTTAATAATTATATCCCGCACATATAACTTTAGAAAATCTTGTAGTATCCTAGCTAATCATTTGATACCAACATAAGGTTTTAGAAATTTGTAATGTTTCTAAAACATAAACTCTCTTACGCCTAAAGTAGCACGCCAGCAGATTCCTGGAATTATTAAAACAATAAGAAACAAGGAAGCAGGTGCTCCAATTATTCTTTTTACAGACTTCACATTTTTTTTAAATGAGATGTTTTCGTTCTTTAGAAAGCTGGGTGATTTGTGAAAGGAGATTTCAACTGTTTATGTTGATGCCATTAGTAAATTTAACTTCATGGCTTCGGTGGAAGATAAATTAACAGTTCAAGTTGCTGGTAACATGTCTTACATTCTCATGGAACATGAAAAAATAACAGTGCAAATATCCAGTATGCCTGTGAAGTCAAAGTCTTATTGGCAAGTATATATTTTAGTTCACATTACTACACATTAAGCAGTTATCAGATACGTAGGTAAAAGAATTTAAAGCTCTTTATCAGGTATAACACGGATGGTAACATGTGCTGCCGTAGGTAACATGTGGTTGGGTAATAATGAAATCTTTATTGAATATAACAACCCTCCATCATTCGTAATTTGAATTTGAAATTCACAAATTCTTTCATTTTAAGAGTTTGCACCTGGTTATTTAGCCAAAATCCTAAAAGTTTAAATAATTACTGAAACAATTATTCAGGAGCAAAGTTTCTTATTTTAAAAATGACATCTTTGCACATTGATGGGCAACCAGCATTTATTATTAATATATATCGCATGATTTACAGATCCCCTGAAGGATTCTTTTTAAAATAAAAATGTGTGAGCTAATAGTTCAATCTGTCTATTGTGGAGACAATGAACCTTCAATTTCAGTTTGGTTGCTTTAGTAAATTATTAAGCTTTGTCTATTTGTTGTTGCATTCTTCATTTTTCAGTACAGTGAGGTCGGCTCACTACACAACAAATCAAATTTACGTTTTGAATTAATAAAATCAAAAAAGTTGAAATATCCTAAAATTCACTATTATCATAATTTGGGGAAAATTTAGTAAGTTTTTCTCGGCTAGATAAACCTCCTTTACGTAATTTTTGTAACGGTGAAGATGACATTATAAGACATTACATATAATGTTTCAAAATTAATATAAATTATAGCCTATTTGTTAGCAGTACTTGGGCAAAATATAGTGCAGTGTAAGTTTCTCAGATTGTGTCACTAGTCCATCAGTGCCTCAGTCGTTCACGATTAGGGCACATAAATAAACCCAAAAAATACATCGAGCTATATATATTGAAACTGAACCAAACGTAAATATGTACTTAACTCTGTCCCCAAGATGATAGCGATGCCACAACATACGTTGTGCAACACATATGTCGCGAATGCAAGAATACGTCTTAAAATCGACGAATGTGCGATCCTGAGTAATATATTCTTAAGAAACGCTGAAATTATATTTATCAGATGTCCCTGGTTATAACAGAATTCAGTTCTCAGCAGTTAGATGACGTTTTAAAGTATCTGGAGTTTCAAGAATCGTTTGAAAGATATGTTCTCACTCTCGAATGCTGAAATGCTCTTGTTCGGTTTAGGATAATAATTCTGCCAAAAAGTATCGACGTTGATTTCTACTCAGAAAAATTATTACTCAATGACCAGGTAATTTTGACATGTATGCACATTAACGTAAAATTCAACTGGCCTTACGTTCTACTAAAAGATCGTGACAAATACGCAGGTTTTCCGCCATATTGTCGAACAAAAAGGGCATGAATTTATCTGCAAATGAAAATAATGCATGAAAGCGGGGATGAAAATGGCAAAAATAGGTATATTCACTGATTCTAGTATCTAAAGGAAGAGATGTTCTCTGTTAAGTTTCTGGCGATTCTTTAGCGGATATAGATGCCAGCTTTGATTAGAGCATAAAGTCCTTCGCGCTAAGGAACCGTAACAATAAAAGTGAGCTGTCGTCAGTGTCGACATCTCAAGCGCGTGGTTGTATAGAAGGCCAAAACGGATTTTTGAGGTTATCCGTTAGAATCTGCTTCATCAGTTATGTCGCCTACCAGCAGATAGCCGCTCTGGTCGTCTTTCAAGATAAATCCTCCATAAGAGGAAGACTATAAATGGTGGATCAATCCGCATAACCTGTAAGTGACTAGCAATAGATATCCTTAATCCCAATTAAAAGCTCTTCGATTTACAGGCAATCCATACTACTCGTATTATGGGTGAGTTTTAAAGAAGCAAGATACTTCAAATTCAGCACAAACCTGTACAAGGCTAAGTTAGTTCTATTATTCCGAAGCGCCCAAACTTTTATCAGATACTAGCTGACCCGGCAATGCTTCACTATTGCTGGACTTGAGTAGGCACATAGATTAAATGAAAAAATATTTACATATAAATTTTAAACTGCTGTTTTATTCATTTTCAGTTGGAAAGGGTGAGAGGGGATGCGCTTTGGAAAACATATGCAGGCAGTATTTTTCTGTTTGTTTCAAAGTATAAGTATGCAAATTCCCATTGAAATCTGATGAAATATATGGTTTTGTCTAAATTATGGGGAGGAGGGGTGGTTTTTTTATTATTGTTGACAGGAACCTTCTCCGTCATCCCGTCGACAACTCACCAAAGCTTCACCGTAAACGGACGAACGGTTTGTGCCTGTTTTTCATTCTAAATTGGTATATGTACACAATACAGACATATTTAAATATACAAAACCAATAAAAAACAGTGATTTTATTTTTGTGTTCGAAATTTAATTTGAGAACGTTTATTCAAGTGCTTTAGCATATACAGTATTTTTAGTCTTTCCATCTTTTGCAAGAACAAATAAATTTTCCGGCTGTCCAACTCGTGAGCATGCTACATATAATTGACCATGTGAGAAGCATGGGTTTTCCAGATTTAATCCGCAAACTTGAAGCGATTGACCTTGTGAATATTTGGGAACCATATGTTAGCAGTATTTTTCTGTTTGTTTTAAAGTATAAGTGTACAAATTCTTATCTAAATCGGATAAAAAAATGTGGTTTGCCTAAATTATGTGGTAAAAACGTAATGGGGGTGGAAAGGGGGAGAGGGGATGAATATTCGGAAACCATATGTTGGCAGTATTTTTCTGTTTGTTTCAAAGTATAAGTGTACAAATTCTTATCTAAATCGGATAAAAAATGTGGTTTGCCTAAATTATGGGGTAAAAACGTAATGGGGGTGGAAAGGGGGAGAGGGGATGAATATTCGGAAACCATATGTTGGCAGTATTTTTCTGTTTGTTTCAAAGTATAAGTGTACAAATTATTATCTAAATCGGATAAAAAATGTGGTTTGCCTAAATTATGGGGTAAAAACGTAATGGGGGTGGAAAGGGGGAGAGGGGATGAATATTCGGAAACCTTATGTTGGCAGTATTTTTCTGTTTGTTTTAAACTATAAGTGTACAAATTCTTATCTAAATCGGATAAAAAATGTGGTTTGCCTAAATTATGGGGTAAAAACGTAATGGGGTTGGAAAGGGGGACAGGGGATGAATATTCGGAAACCATATGTTGGCAGTATTTTTCTGTTTGTTTTAAAGTATAAGTGTACAAATTCCTATATAAATCGGATAAAAAATGTGGTTTGTCTAAATTATGGTGTTAAAATGTAATGGGGATGGAAAGGGGGAGAGGGGATGAATATTCGCAAACCATACGTAGGCAGTATTTTTCTGTTTGTTTTAAAGTATAAGTGTACAAATTCTTATCTAAATCGGATAAAAAATGTGGTTTGCCTAAGTTATGGGGTAAAAACGTAATGGGGTTGGAAAGGGGGAGAGGGGATGAATATTCGGAAACCATATGTTGGCAGTATTTTTCTGTTTGTTTTAAAGTATAAGTGTACAAATTCCTATCTAAATCGGATAAAAATGTGGTTTTGCCTAAATTATGGGGTGTTATGGGGAATATGGGGTGACTTTTTGGAAATTTTTTTTCACAGGAACCTTCGCAGACGCACACTCGAAAACTCTCCAAAGTTTCATTGCAATCTGATAAATGGTATAGGAATGCATAAAAGACGAACAAACCCACAAACATTGATTTTTATATATAAGATTTGTTAACCTCCTTGTATGTCTTCCAGTTGATAAGTGGGCTATAGCTTTGAGAAATCATTTGAAATGAGGTAGAAACTATAATTACAACAAGTTCACAAACAACGAGTAAGCTGCTGAGAGTTTGATGAACACGAGAAGTGGAAATAAATTATTTTGGTGGAAATGTAAATATACCCTAGACATGGCCTTAATCTTAAATATTTAGTGAGGTCACCTCTGTCCCTTGTTTACTACTTGTTGTATGGGTGCCTTACCAGCATTCAAGTATACGCGGTTCCCACCGGGGTGCGTGGTGTTTACCCCTCCAAGGGAACTTCCCGGAAATATGATGAACTGAGGGGGTTTCACATTTCCTTCCTGGGTGTGACGATGTTCTTAAGCGTTGTTGTAAATATTGATGATTGTGATAAGGTGTATGTCTGTGTAGAGTGCTGTTGGTGTTGTGCATGAGGGATGAAAGAAGGGAGAGGGTGAAACAGAGTACCAGCGCATTCAAGCCTACTCTTCCGAAAGAGACATAGGTGATTGGCCAAGTAAAATATCCCCATCCGATGCCCTCCCTCCATACGCACTGCTGGGAGGCTTGAGGTTTAAGCCACAACTCTAGTGCACAATCTGGTGATTAGGAACTGTGCACCACCAACTCTCTTACCCTGCCAACCAAGTCCTGATGATGAAAATTCCCTCCACGCTGTGTGTCAACGTCGGACACACCACGCAATTAACTCAGCCAACGTGAGGGGCTTAGTAATTCTTATTACCTGCAAATTCAACAGAAATTCTACAAATCTTTCAGAAGGAACACGTGGGGTCAAATACAGATCAATTTCGTATCTAAACCAGACCATCAGGTCATGATGCTTTACCCTAAAACTCAATATTTGTCCCTAAAAACTCATTTGTTGTAACTTATAGACCTTGTGCAATGCACTTTTTGTTTAAATATACCTTAACAAGTCCGTAAGTAATCAAAATATTACCTTCATGAAACAGTTTTACTAAAACTTTCTATTTATTACTAGTGTGTATGATATTATTTTCGTGACCTGAGAACTGTTCTATACCTGTGACCACACGCAAAACTCGGTCACTGGCTTATACCAAGTGTGAAATAAATGAACTGGATACGCGTATTATATGTTAACTGTAGGAAAATTGCTTCAACCCTTAAGACATCGGCGGACGAGAATGTGTGGTCATAATGAGCTGGTGACGGGGTTTTATCGGCTGCGCATTCCACCCCTACATAGCCGCCTAGACCTAACTGAGGACAGGAGACCTACAGTTGTGAAGTATTTCGCTTGTAATAATGTGGCTTGTTGTGCCACAGGTGAAGTTTGGGCTAAGGACTTTCGAAAATCCCCACCGAAACAAGGACGAATCGGGGACCTTTCGATCTCTAGTGAGGCTCCTTAGGGGGCATCCGTAAATTACGTGAGGTGTTTTTCCCAATTTCCAGACCCCTCTCTGTTGAAACTTCGTGAGATCTGGCCCGACCCCCCCCCCTCCCTGGTGAGATCTGGTCCGTGAGACCCCCCCTAGAAATCACTCTAGCAACTTTTTGAGACCTCTTTTTTTTTTCGGTCTCGCCCTTCCAAAGCCGGTTACACCACCACTTTTCGACGAAATACGCCACTAAATTTGGCTTTCGCGTCTTTTTTTTAGCTGTACAGTCCAACAAAAATTTCCAAAACCTCACGTGAGATTTCCGTTGATTCCTCCCGTCCCCCTTGGTGAGATTTGGTGAGATTTCGTCGAACCCCCCCTGCCCCTATTTCATCTTACGTAGTTTATGGATGCCCCTTAACCACTGAGCCACCAGTCTGCTCCGGTGTGCGGAAGTGAAGACGCTGATGGCCAGCGGTCGGCAGCGGCTGGCCGATAAGCCCAACAGGTCGTAATGCTGCGACTTAGAGCAGCTCAAGACTGCTTAGCCATTACAACCAACCGACCAACTCTCACGCTGTTAACAGCCTGTGCGCACTACTTAACTCGCGCGTAGAGATCAAAACTTGCAGCTGCCTCGGTGCCAGGAAAGGAAAACAGTGTGTAACGCATTTAAAAAATGTGTAAAATAATAGATGGCAGCAGCGCTGCGGCGCAAAGGGAATAATCCACCATCCGGCCGGCGGGGGCGGGGGTGGGGGCGGATGAATATTTGATTGAGAGGCGCTCGCGCGTCTGTCCCGACCACTTAGCGCCCCGATTACCCAAATTTGTTTTGAAAAGTCTTTTTGGTTCGGGGATTAGCCCACGGCCGGTATCTCTCCTCGCCTTCCAATTACCAACACGCTTTTAATAATTAAAAATCGCCGGAGCCCTCGCGCCGAAGTGCTTGTTTGTTTTTCACTCAATTATGAGCGTTTTCTTTGGGCGTCACCGGAGTGTGAATGCCGTCATCCGTAGCGCGAAAATGCAAGTACACAGGGAATTCGTTAGCTCGCTTCTTACTGATGTTTTTTCGTTTGTATTTCTGCGCAGGAAGATGAGTCGCTACTGCTAATAATTATAAGGAACAGTAATCACCTTCTGTATTAAAGAATAATTGTTTCAGGAGACTATGACCTAATGTCTAACTTTGTGCTACTGATCTTGTTCTTCTGAAAAAATGTTTTACCATCAAGACTCATTTTCTAAACAAGTAAAATAATTAGTCACATTACTGTTTTTGTTCTAATTTTACCCTTTTCATTTATAAAACAATAGTATGATATTAGTACCGTAAAATTTTAGTAAATAGTTCTCTGACATTTAAATTTTTTTACTTTAGTATAGTAAGTTGCGATTAAATTACAGCCTCTAACATATTTCTGACTGCTTAAAAACTCTCAGCAAAATTACTGTGCTGACCAATTCAGAGCGAGTTAACGTTAAACTTGTTAAATACATCATTCCTTCAGTTATATACTTTTATCACTCATTTTCAGATTTCTACGCAGAATTCTTACAGGAAGCAGTTGAGGAAACAGACCTGCCGTAAATAGTTCGGCAATACTGTATATCCATTTGGGCATCCTCTCCCGCCTCAAATGACGACAAGGCCTAAACCCATAGTTAAAAAAAAATATCATCCGATTTTGCTCTCTCAAAGTTTCAGCTAGTACCAAACCTTGTTGGTTGTGGACATAAATGATTAACAGTTCATACCAAATTAACTAGATCAACCATGCAAGAAGTCTGTGAGATCTTAACCTCAATATCACTAAATCAACGGGCATGGTTTTCGGTCGTGAATCTCACCGACAATGCTAGGAATTTCCCCAAAAGATCGACGACAACGTATAATTCGATAAAGCAAAATAATAATAATAATAATAATGCTGGAGCATTCTGAACGAATACTTGGACACAAGAAAGATTTTTACCCGTTAGTTGCCAAAACTATTGAAAGGCGATCAATAAAGTGAACTCAGTGGATAGTGTCAAACGATTTGTGACTATGGTCAGACCTGGTCCAATGGCTTTACCCCAGAATTAAAGCCACATTCAATGTAGTGACACCAGGTCTTTTTGCTCCTTTGCTGGTGATAGGATTGTGTCTATGTTTTGGAATTCTGTGTATGTACTGCTTAAAGACTTCCTGAAAAATAAAAGGTGAAACCATCATGAACCAGCAGTACCTAACCTTATGAAACAACAGTTAACAGATCTCAAGGGAGAGGAAAGGAAAGTAGTCTAAAGAGTATTCTTTTCGGCAGAACAGTCACCAGTCGGTTGTTGGAAATGGTGCAATTCACACACCGAGCGTGATGGGTGAACAGTAAGGCTCTGACCTCCCGTTAAGGATGTCGCGGGTTCGAATCCACGTACGGTCTTCCAGGTTTTGATTTTCCTCGGTCTCCAGAAATTACTCCACGCAGATGCCACGATAGTTCATTCAAAAAGCCAAGGCCGAAAGCCTTACCGTTTGTTATGCCCGTCCTCTCCCGCTTTAAATGACGACAAGGTTTAAATCCATATTAATAATAATAAAAACAATTCACCCGATCTTGCTCAACTATTACCAAACCATGAAATGTTTTTATCTCCGATTTACATGATGACATCGCATATATGCTGTTACCTGTTATTTTGTTATACCCGTCAGTAATGCTTTTATGCGGATGACATAAAAGCACTGAAAGTCGTTGTTGCCTAAGGTTTTCGCACCAGAGACATGTTTTAAAATAGACCATACTTTCTCTTTTAAATCATGTCGGGTGGCGTCATGTCACGAACTGCTATGACGATCGTTAGTGATTCTTGCATCGGTGACTACAGGCGCAGAATGAGGTTATAACGTTCCGTACTCCATTAGGTGTAACTGGACAGCTAACTAATCGATACCTTTTTCAGCGTTGAGCGACTACTGTGTACGAAGTAGTTATGGAAGGTGTCGGACCAGGTGAGCGTGGGCCCGTTTATGGCACCGGCTCGCCCAGATAGCGTCTGCGCTGATAAGATACACGGATCGTAAATTAGTGTGTCAGCCGGCTCAAGGAGAGAGAGGCGAGATGCGGCCATAAAACCAGAGAGCTCGAGCGTCTCGTAACGCGCACCACCTGTCTGTCTCACGACACCTGCATAAAGTCTGTCTCCTTCACACCAGTAATTTACTTGCTTCGCATTTACATTCCTACAAAAATATATATCAATCTCATTGTAACGTACGTAATGGAGATCATAATTCTTTCCATTACTAGAAAAGTGTGCCATGTAATGTCAGCGATAGTTCTTCGAAGAAGCTAAGTCACACGCCGCAGTAGTTAAACTATGTACAGTGATGCTCTACTGTGACACAACTACAAGCCCACAGCCTTTTTTTATAGGCGGTAATTCTCGTTTTACGAGAAGCTACCAACCAGCATGTTTGACACCCGCCAGTGTGGGTCAGAGCGCTGAGGCGCCGCACTCTGGATCTGGAAGGTACAATGAGACCGGACACAAACCCAGGTCCTGCGTACCGACCGTCCTGACTGCAGTATTTAGGTGTTTTTCCGCGAATACCGACGCGGTCTCCAATCACCGCCTCATAAACTACACATTTCACAAACAAAAGTACATTTATTACACACATAAAATAGTTACACGTTTCACAGACAGATGTCTATATTTCACTTTCCCCATTAGTACGACTTGGCAGTAAGATAAAGGGCTTGACATTAGCAAGGGAAAGCGGTCGTCAAATCATCGAATTTGACCATACAAACGATGAGTAAAACTTACACAAGGCAGCCGACCTAAAAATTTTGAGAGAAGATAGTGGAGAAGAGGAGACTAACAGCATGTTTCACCAAACAGCTTGTCATTCACCTATTAATGATGTTTGCAGCTTTTTGTTGACCTATTTAACGTGGTGGTCATTCATTTTTACAACGCAGAATATGTAATTCAGTCCGCTTCAATTTCTTGAAAGACTATTAATCAAGATGTTGGTAACAATCGTTCCCTAATGACACAAAGGAAAGTATATATTCCCTCTAACAAAAATGGAGTTTGATTTAAAAGTAACTTATTTTTCTGTTTGTAATCCTCTGCTATGTTCTCGGTCAGACGTGTAGTAGTTACTATCGCTGTGTGTTTCCAGCGTAATAGGTTGTTCCTTCCCTTCAGTTATGCTGTTTTTAACATATAATAAACTTCGTGTTGAACTGTGTCTCAGAATTACCAGGTCAAACCAAACTAGTTCTGTTATATGTGACATCATGGTTGCAGTTCTGTAAATATTATCATCTGCCATTTCGTTATAGGAAATGATTCCTTAGTTAAATTTCCGTGATATCATTTTATCACCTTTTACAATTTTATCAACTGCTATAAAAAAGTAACACTTGTTAAACAAATCTAAATATGTCAGCCTTTACTAAAGATAATATCTCTACGTAAAGCTTACTAGATTTTGTAAACATATTAGACTACTGTACAACTGACAGAAGGAAAAAGAAACCAGTTTATTTTCTTGAGAGACAAAAGGATGAAACTGGATTTATGTGATTGCTGCCGTTTCGTTAAAACTATTGCTGACATGAAGGATTGGTGGTTCACTTGCTGTAATCTAAAATTTGTTTGTATGTTATTAAATCATTACTTCTTCTATGCCGTAAACTCCAAATTATGACATAAATGCTGTTTGAACTAGAAGTAGTAAATCTTGCCTCTGTCTTTTCTGCAATTGATGAGATGTGAGTAAAGTTTTTTAATAAGGTTTCTGACAGAGCTTCATTTATTGTGATCAAACGCTATGGCGCTAATATGTACTTACAAAATTCCTACACTTACCATAGTTATTGAGACAAAGAATACCATCGACTCATCACCAGTTTATGGATAGGCAAAAATTTCCGACAGTAAGTCATTCTCCGGTTGTAAAATGAATGAGCGCCAGTTGAGTATTAATCGACTAAGCCTAGACTGTTGCAGATAAACAGGAAGGTCACAAGTTTACAACTGATTCCTGATTACAAAGACGTTGAAGCCAACAACGTGTCAGGCACATCGTTAGCTGTACGTTATAACGGATTGTCTATTCCAGCCAAGCGTCCTGTCTCACAGGTGACGGTAAAGGCTCGTGTGGTCTTGGTGACAAGTTGACAGCGTTCATACTGGCTGCGCATTCCGCCCCTATTGTAACGGACTTAACCTAACCCAATAATCCTACCGGATAAAGGAAACCTACAGCTTAACGTGGAATCAGATCCACGAAAACCTACTAGCGCACTTCACATTACACAGCAAGCTGTGCTAGAAGTGAAGGTCGAGTGAAGTGCATTAAAAATCCTCGCAGAAGCAGGGATTTTAAAGGGGAACCTTTCTGCCTCCAGTCAGACGCCTTAACCACTGAGCCACCAAACTGCGCAGTCCCATCAAAGGTCCTATATTTTTAGAAATGTGGTATGTAGCGTTTTAAGTAACGTTGCAACAGGACTGATGGTCAGTAGATTTTATACGATTCGATACGATGACCGTAGATTTAGGTATTAATTGTGATTGGAGACTTTACCGGCGTACTGATGCAATATAATCCTCTCTGATACTTTCGTATATCCAGCTGTACACCCGAAGGTATTATGTTGATTTAGGAACTATCCATTCAAATGATTGGACGATCATAATCCATGCACCCACAGAATCTTTATTCCTACTGCTTTACATCTCGTCGAGGTTATTAGAGTAGGGAGAGGACTAGGGACAATTAGCGGGAAGGAATTCGGCCATGGCCTTTTGAAGGATCCATCCCAGCATTCGCCTGGAGTGATTTCGTGTAACCGTAGAAAACCGAAGTCTGCATTGTCGAGCGAGGATTTGAAACCGCGTCCTCCTCGTTCCTGAATTAAGGTTCTGTTTACTGCTTTGGCCGTCATTTGTTGGCTCCACTAAACGTGAAGGTATCCATAGGATGCTCAGATATTACATGCATTTGAGTAATTTCTTTAAACCATGCAAAATCGATGACCGAACTAAGGGAATGAACCTGCGTCCTCCCGAACGTCAAGCCTGAACGTCAACAGTTACACCCTGCAGCCTCTTACGGATACACTACTTCCTGCTATACGATAGTGAACTAATTTAGTGCCAGTAACCGCCACTTCTGTTAGTCCCCACGAGAAGAAGTAGGATACTGCCAAACATTCTTCCAATATATTCTTATACTCGCAGTTTCAGTAGGCTTGATCTCCATATCGCTATTCCAACTATTTGGTATCGTAGCTTTCACGAAGCTGAAATAATCACAATGAACGCTGATCTTACCCCATTCCCTCCCATTAGTGACACTGAAAGAAAACATCGTATGAATCGCCGGAAGCCAAATATGGAATTTACCTGAAATGTTATGTGAATACATGTGCGTAACATAAAAAGTCTAAACGTTGCCTTCAACTCTGGTCGCTTTTCATATTATTAGCCATTTAAATTATCGCATTGCATGTCCATTACTTGCTGAACGGCCAATTGTATAATGGCCCTCAAGTGTTCAGTAGAATACTATGTTATCTGACATTCAGTAACTCTATAAAATGAGAACACACTTTACGTCAGCCATTTTACTGCATACTTTTGTTCACTGTTATTAATTTGCAACTGATGTATTCAAGGAAAATTCCTCAACAAATGGATATTAATAAGGATCAATAGAAAATATAGACAAATATTAACACAGAGATTTCTTTTGCATAATCTACTCTAAATTGGGAATGTGCAACGTCATTGTACTTTGTGTTAACTATCCTATATCGTCAAACACACGGTATATATTATGAAATTTATGAAGTAAACAACGCGACATACCCCGAAAATCTATTAATCACGATATATATTGTTCTTACAACTGTTCTCGACGATATATCGATTGGGCTGTTAACATGTTAAGCGATGATAATTATTAAATGAATGGGATTACGTGTCTACAATCTTTTTTTTTTTTTTTTTTTTTTTTTTTTTTTTTTTTTTTTTTTTTTTTAACTATAACATAGAACACACAAGAGCGGCAAGAACAAATTAATTCAACTAACATGACTGGTGCGAGTTAAAAACGATGTGGGTATCAGTGTTGTGTTTTCCTATGAGTTATTCCCTATGTCGTCGTTACTGATGTGGGACCGAGAGTAAGTATTGCTCGACAAAGCGCCATTTCATCTCTGCAGCTTGTAGAACGTCTCGCCCTTGACTGCAGTGATTTAAGATAGTGAGTGACTTAGCAGAAGGCGTTACGCAGTGTAAACTTTGCCAAATCCAGATATTATCCTCGACTTTCAAGTTGTTGGCACGAAAATACCTCAGTTCTTAGGATGCGGTGAATTATCTTCTGGCAGAATTTCCTATAAAAGTGACGAATCTAGGTTGCTTGGCAATGGTTGAAGGCATCAAAAACTTGGGCGACAGCTGTTTATTGCAGGGTTAAAAGATTTGTGGTTTTACAACATATAACCTGATTCCAGTACTTGTAACAACACTGACAGTTGAAAGATAGCTTTTAACTGCTAGTCGTTCTTAGTTTCTTGAGACGGACGAGGGGTTTAGACGGCAAGAATCAATGATTCTTCTCGGAATGTAGTAACTTCCTGCCCATTTGCACCTGGCTCTTCCAAAGCCGCAGCAGCAGTTGTATACTCCTTTCAATAGATTCAATTTTTTATACTGTGACGACAATATTTCCATTTTAAATTATTCGGTGATTAAATACATTATTTATCATTAAATAATTAACTGAATACTTATATATGATTGCAGATCACCTTAAGGCTTTCCGTAACAATAGAATGTTGTTAATCTTGCGTACCAATAAATAAGTCTACTTGTAGCTAAAACATTTAGATTAAATTATTAATGTAATATTGCTGTCAATCGAACAATGGTACAATCGTACAATCTTACATACATATAAAAACGGAAGTTACAAGACGAAATATTGATTAGACAGTTGCATTATACTTTCTCAGTACAATTTATATGTAAGTAAATGAAGAATATTTGATAAAGAAGGAGTAATAATTTCCATAGTAATGCAGACACAATAAAATTTAAATGTTATGTTCTTGTTATTGAACATAACTGATTTTAAATATAAACTGAGTTTCTAAGAACTGTATTGCCCGGTCACCTGTTATATCGTTTAATACAATGTAATTTATAATAAGGAGCAGAAATAATTTTTTTAGCAATTTATCACCTGTAAGAATACTTGGCTATTTCACTTCATATTGACGAGAGAAAAGTTTGTCTTGAGTAATATTGTCTCGTCGTTTAAATGCATAGACTTGACGGCATATGTCATGAATAATTTTTACTATGGCAAACTCCCAAAAAACTATTAAAAAATTAGAAATTTAACCAACAATTACTTGAGAACAAACCAGCTGTTTTGCTAATTGTAAGCTGTGTTGATAAATTTCAGCTACTGAATTAGAAGTATCAATGAGAAGTCTATTGTAGTGGAAAATTGTTGTCCTAAAATAAAAATCAAATATAAAACGAAAAATCTATATAATATAAAAATAATAAAAGTTAGCGATCTCTGTAGCCATTAAACCCCACAATAGGCAACACGGGTGCTAGAATTTTTTTTAATGGTACTATGACGCTATGAATCAACTAAGAGTGTAAAGTTCTGTGCTACCAAAAATACTTAAGCCACTATTACTGAAAACAACAAGAATGGAGAATGTAGTTTCGTGAATAGTTAATTCTAAGCGTGTTGAAGCTGAACATTTTATAATCACAAACCAATGTAAAAATATATATCGTTACCTGCAAAATATCGAATGAGTCAAATTACATTAGAAACTTGCGTTAAGTGTTACCGATATTTATTACATACCTATTAGATATTTTATAACACCATTTTTATTTCTCTTAATTTTATCACAGATCTGGAAATAAATTTCTATACCGTCTATTATTGCATTATTTCATAACGATATATTTGTGATGTGACAGTATGTCCAAAAATGTCAGTTCGGTATATAATAGCAACTCCTTTCATTAGGAACAAATGACTTAAATACCCCATTTAATTTCTTACACAAAAGTTAATGTAATTTTGTGGGCATAAACTAGAATTTTAGTGTTTGGAAAACAATTATAGGTAACACTGAGGAAAAACACAACCCTTCGTAATTGATAGAATCAAGTTTCTTTTAATAAATAAATTAACGGATTTCATGACCCATCCAGAAGACCCCAAGCTCGAATGCTGATTCCAGTGCGACTTGCAGCTATGATTTCATGGTATTATTTTATTAGTTTAAATGCCCGTCAAAAATGATGGTTATCACCTTTGATGTCAGCAGAAATTTATTCTGGAAAAGTTTCTGAGGAAAAACGAATAACAATTATTATCTTTTTATTCATATTTTTAGTGATGTGAGTAAACTTTATCTGATTAGATACTCGGAGTGTTTGACTAGGATGTTTTTAGGTAACTGTATTTGATTTTAAATGGCGGAAACTTTTATTGTTATGAAATAGTTTCTAAGTAAAATTGAATTTCAAAAACGAATAACTGTTACTTATTTGTCTGATATATATCGTGATTGCCTACGTTTCGCGTAAATTATCTCTGAGTTTCTTTTATCAACTTCCCTGTGTTTTTTTTATTTTTTGTCAACAAAATTCTTAAGTTGTGTTGTGACAAGGTTCTCGGAAGTGCTACAGAAAGTACAGCGTAAAGATCGGATGCTCTTTTCCTTACAAGAACTTCTGCATCTAGTCGTAATAAATAAACAAAAAGCAACATGTAAATTTATATGAACGCACTATATTTTTTTAATCTCTGCCCCGCATTATAATTTTTTAACTATGCCCTTCTTATTTTCGTGCAATTACTCACACAACAGTTTTTTTATTTTTTAATGGCATTTGGCAACGAAGGCCATACAGCCAGCTCAATGTAATTTTGTAGTTTTCAGTGTATAAGTCATCATCCAGTATATAGTGTGTTTTCCAATGTATGGACGCCACAGGACGGACAGGACATTCACACAGACACTTAAACATCCATGCCCGCGGCCGGATTCGAACCGGCGGCCTTCGGCACGCGGAGCTAGCACTCTAGCCCCTACGCTACCGAGGCCACACAACAGTTGGCATCGCAGTTACATTTCCTTTTAACAATAGAAGTTCAAATAAAATTAAATTTAGTTGTTTATTTGAAATTTTCACTTTGTTTTAACCATCAAATAGCCAATAATATAAATGCAGTTATTTATTTAAAATTTCCTGGTTAGTCAAGCAGCGCTGTGGCGCTGTGGCGGTGGCCAGTATTACTAACACTTCGGGTACCATCGGACTCACCGAAGGTAGTCGAGCTATCAGAGTCACGTCCAGTCTCCAGTCACAACGCATTTTATAAAAGAGGTCTGTAATTATTATTGTGAGTAAGCAATTTTCTGTTCTCTCAGAAAGTAGAGTGCTTTGTTAAGATTTTTAATGATCGCTCACCAATATCTTGGACGGTCACATATTTGTTACAACTGCAAGATCAATACGACAGTTTTCTTGAGCAGGCAAATGTCTGCATACCAAAGTGTAATTGTGTAACACTGCACCCTTCATTACCGGCTCCGTCACCGAGATAATTAAGGCGCAGTAACTGTGCCTGCCACCCGAAGAAATTTTCAATAACCTATTATTGACCTATGGATGATTCCTGATTGGGATATCAAACCACTCCGCAGCGCGAATGGAGTTAGTGTTGTTGGCGATTAGATCGTCAGACTGGACGATAATTTTCACAACTTTCACCCTTTCCCTTTATTCATTCTCATTTACAAACGAGCAAGATACTTTGTGTAATAAATATTCCATTCAATATTACCGACACATATACAGTAACACTTAACAATATTAATCATCCTGGTGTAGGCAACTGGAAACCAGCGCGATCAGAAATTTCAATAAAGGAATTGCTACAGACAGCTAACATTTTCCATGATAACCACCTATGCCTTTCTTGCACGTATATTACGAAAGTGAATGTAATATAGGTACAACTCACTATTGACGGCACAATGAATACCTTGGTGCATAAATGAAACTGAAAAAGGAAATTAATTTCGGACATTTTTCCATGCACTTTCAAAGCGTTTTTGCAAATTTTTACTAAAAAAAAGATTTGACTTTTTTTTAAAAAAAAAAAATGTTTATTCGTACTGTAAAAAATGACTGCTACTAAGAAACGTCTAAATTAATTTACAAGTGTAGGAACATTAGACGCAAAAATTAACTGTGTTAATACTGTTCGTAGAATATACTTCTGCGGGTGCGCTTCAGAAAATGCAGTAGTTTCATCCAATAAATTCTAATTGCAAATGTTTACATGATCAAATGCCCAGTATTTTTATTGAAATAATTTACGCGGTATATAACGAAACTCAACTCCAAAGATCAATTTAATATTTCACCTTCTATTAACAAAAGATATTATAAAAATAATTGTTAATGCTTCCCCTTTTTAAAATTATCTTAAACCTCACATAATATTCAATGTGTTTGTTTTTCAGTTGGCACCTTCGAAGCTGCAAAAGCGTTCTGTGAATCATACCAAGGCTAAAATTAAATCTCTGATGAATACTAGGGGCTCCAGCAAAACAGCAATTTCCTGAGAGCGTAACCGATTAAAGAGATTCTGTTGATTTCCAGACTTAAACGAGAATGAAATCATTTTTAATTTCATCGGATTTCCGGAGGCTTTCCGGCTCTGATTCCACAATTACTTGCTAAACCGTACAGAGAACGCACGGACAATCCCGCGCCATCGGTTACCAACTCGTTAGCCAACTATAGAAACAAGTTAATTACCATTACTAGGAGCGCGAATGTGTGTAGTTCATAAACAGGCGTACTCTAATACCCTGTTGAGCGAAATTGAATCGGCGTGTATAAGCTCGTACGGTCCTCATGAATGTAAAAAAGAAAGAGCCGAACTATGTTTACTAAAACAAATTTTACTGTAGGTAACTAATCACAGCTGACCTCTATCAAACATCGTTCAGTACAGCTTTCATTAGGTTCGAGGTGTCCAAAACATGAAGTATGACAATTTTCCTTTTCTCTCAAATTTCTATGCAAGCAGTAGAACGCTTTGGCGTGTCCCAGTAATACTCATTATGCACCATATTTTACTCAGCTTGGGTTCTGAAAAACACATGGTGCATGCTGAAAGTTGCCAATTGATGAACACAGGCTATTCGACTCAGCTAGTCAGTTGTTTAGTAAATATCCTCCAGTAAAATCTTGTAAGACCTATTCACCTACAATCACGTTATAACAATAACAACCACTATTTCTTAATTCAAAATCTTTTGTAGTGTATGACATCAGATTTCTGCCATTGGCATTCGAGGTTTTATACCGATCCCAAAAATGATTGGCGTGTCAGAAAGTTTGGTTGTTTCAAGAAACCCTCTGCTTATCTATTACCTCCTTGCGGTGTATGATAGGCATTAATAAGCTGTTGATTGTCATCACCATTATCTGTGAGGTTGATTTATTTATGACAACTTGTGTTATCGTCAAAGGAGTAAACAAGCTGTCAGGTGTTTCTTGCTCCATCCATGGTAGTTATATTGATAGCGGAAACAAGTGGAGGTAAAGAAATTAATTGTATATGACTTTTCAAACAGTTGTAAAGAAACACAGTCTCCTAATATTTAAAGCATTAATGACTAATGTTTCTTTTCAATTTTATGTTGCTTCTTGTTTAGTTTAATATTTTTTGGTATAATAATTATGGTATTTATTCAAGTTAGACGAAAGTTATTTCTATGGCAGTGTAAGAATATCTTTGTCCGAGAAAAAAAAGACAGATCGAGTGAAGTGAGTGGATACGACTGGAGATTGTTAAAAAAAAAAAAAAAAAACTGCGGCTTGTAGATGTACGAGAAAGAACAGTAAATTAAGGGAGGTTAAAAAAAATCAAGTGAGGTTTTTTTTGGTTTATTTTTCTTTTGATGTAGAGCAGAGAAGAAACGCCCAAATTGCTAACAAGAAGAAAAGATTAATAATATTATATGTGGCGTCCTGTGAATAAGAAACGAGGAGCCAGATAAGAGGATGATAAGCATAATACATTTACCACTATGGTAAAAAGTCTCTATGATACGTTATAACAAAACGATCTAATAAGGGTTTTCTGAAGCCTTTTAGCTGCTGAGTCATACAGCATAAAACTTTATTCCCGGCAGCAAGAAATTATTTTTTTTTTGTTGGTTCCGTCAAACCACCAGAAGGACCTCGTTGATTGGACGCATAAGAGGGTGAATTCAGTGAACGTTAATAGTTTAAATTAAGTTAACATCTCATCCACGACACTAACAGTCACAAAACTATGATCAATAACTGAAACGAACGAATTTTTAACAGGATATCCATGAGTCATAGGTTAAACAATCACCTCGTAAAAGACACATAAAAGACGGAGGATCAATACTTATGGAAGGTGTGCGAGGATATTGAAGATGCAGAGGACAAAACATTTGTTATAAGTAAAGGTACGTTACTTAGGGAAAATGAGGAAGGAATAAAGGATAAAAGAAAATTGAAGATGTTGATGTAATGTACAACGGAGAAGATTACGTTTTTCAATTGGACGCCAGTGCTAAAATCTTCTAGCGGTTGTTGAAGATAATGAAAACTTGTGGCTGCTTTCAGTTACCACTAACGTTGTGTTTATACAACACCATCCGACCTGACACCCGAGAGGATTATATTGTAAAACATTGTTACGATTCATCTCTTCAGGAAACTTACTTTGGAAATGTTAGAAGTTAAAGTTATTGAAGGGCAGACGTAAGATGATTTGAAATCACTCATGAGATAAAGGTTGGATATTCAGATGTATTTGGGAGACAAGCTAAACTGTATGGCTAAAAAAAAAAAAGCAAAAGTAAATAGTAAAAAAAGGCCAAATACAATTATGGCCTACCAGGTATTCCCGTCTGCCGACAATTTAATCGTAGCTTAGTACTCGAGGCAGGTTTGAACCTACATAAAACTATGAAAGCTTCAAAAGATGTCAAAGTTGTCAGGCCTTTCTGGCTTTTTTTAGTGTAATTAGGGCTTTATTCAGATTTTTATAGTAAGTTTCGTGTCAGAATATACATCCTGGGTAAATAGTTGCGATAGAGGTACTTAGTGCAAGAACTACCAATCGACATTGCTTCAAGGTATTACACCAGAGTGAGACATTTCGGCATATAGTGGAGTAGAATAAAAAAAGTGATTTTTCATCCGTTTGCACCGTAGGAGTGCGCTCGCTTGACATAACAAGTTTACATTTTATCTGCGTTGTGCGTCTGATTGGTCGCCGAACCGTCTGAGCCGGTCGTTTGAGTTTATTGGAAGTGAGTTTCGACGGTTTTTGTTCTTCGAAAGCGAGGATTTTCCTTCAAGCGCTCCAGTTTAGAATATTGTTTGTCGAGGCTAGTAAGTGTCAAATTTATTTAAGTGTGAGCGGAAGTGAAAAATTAGATTAGGGAAGAGAAAAAAACAGCAGCGTAATTAGTTATTCGTCGACCCTCAGCGACGGTGCAGCTGTTAAAATCGGCACAGATAGCCCACTGTTCACAATAATCGTATACTCTGTCCAAGTTAGAAGTATTTGATAGGCCTTTAAGTATTATTAATTAACGTATGTTATGTCGTCATGGTGCAACATATATAGTGAAAGTAAGGGGCTCTAAATTTATGAAAGAAGCATGACAGTTATTATTGCGAAATAGGTAGGAAAATAATTGATAGAAACTATTTGGAATTTTTGTATATGGGAAAAATGCATGATAATCATCATTGCGCAAAAGGTAAACATGTAATTGAAAGCAGATTTTCGGAACAGTCAGGAAAATATTTAAGAAGATTTAAGAATTATTATTTTTTAATCGTAACAGAACTATATTTTGGTTCAGAAAATAATTAATTATCTGATAAAATTCTCTTGTGTGGAACCTTCTAACCGAAATTCAAATATTTTATCTCTAACTAATTGTTGTTTTCATTTATTAGTTTTGACATTATTTCTGACCTTTCAAAAGATTTCATAGGATCGTGGGATATGACCATCGACCGAAGAGAAACTACTTGTACTTTATTATTACTTCACGCTCTCCAGGTAGGGCGTAAGGCCACTTCAAGGAGAACCGTTGTAGGTAAGAAATTTGTGAAAGTAATTGCATAGCATTGTAGTTTAAAATGTTCCATCGTGGTGAAAGAAGTATGTGGTAGTTTCAGAAACTGTGTAGTGGTTTCCACAGTACGGAGCGGAATGCTTGAAATGCAACAGAGGATTACCTTGAAGGAGACCAAATCAATTAATATTTTTATACCCTTTGACTTCAGTAAATGTATTACTGTATCTGGGACGGCACGTAGTTCGCGGTCTGTTTACCTTTTCGAGAAGCGGTGTTGAATACCTTAGCTCAGCTGGGATGGTGTTTTCACTTGGTAGCCGCGAGACAAAGTGTGGGCTTGCGGCGGCGACGTGACAAGTGGTCGAGAGCGGCGGCAGCTCATCTCCGCGGAGCCTCCCAATAGCGGACAGATCCCCGGCTGAATAATTCCGGCTGCCGGCAAAGCCGCGGTAAGCCAACCTTCCTGCCCGCGGCACGCGCCTCCATTTTAAGACGCGATGATTGGACGCAGTCTTAGGTCGGCATTTGTCCGTGTCGGCTGCGCGAGCTGTGTGGTCCCCGTCACTGCTGCTCTGGTCACATGTTTCATCACAACGCATCTAATCTGTCACACCAATATATAAAAACGGCGTGGTTTTATTTAGAACAAGTTCAAAACATTTTTGTACATTTTATTCATAACTGTCTGCGATCCCCATGCATCTCATCTATTGTTACGTAATATATAATTGCAGTTTTTAATAATAGTGATATAATGAAAAACTTCTTAAATCTAATTTTTAAAAAATTAAGAGATTCGACAAATTTAAATATCTGGCTGAATGGATTCAATCCGACGGACTTTACGGCGAAGCGAATAAAGCAAGAGCTATGAAGATGGAACTGGTGTTTAGGCTAACACAAAACAGATACAATAAGAAAGCGGTCTCCTTCAAAGGAAAGACAGACCTCGTACAACAGTTTTAAAGACCGGAGTTAGAGAAAAAGAGAGGAAAATCCTAGGAGCAGTGAAAGGAAAAGACAGTACCTGTCGGAAGAGGAAAAAATGAAGATCTATTTAGGTGTGCAGAGAAAGTTGCGGACACAGTGCACAAGAGAGAACTGAGATTTTATGAACGCCTTGGGAGAATGAGTGTGAGTGGGTTAATAAAAAGAATTTTTAACTAAATTAAAGGTAACAACAAAATGGGTTGAAGAAATGAGAAAAGGTGTGGAAAAAGTTGGGATTCATCCAAATGTGAATCAAACAGTGTAACTAAAATTTACTAATTCAAAGATATTTCAGGAATAATGTTCAAATTGCAAGACCACCTGGTCTGAAGGAAGAATGAGAAACCTCAGTGAAAGAATTAAAAGTTCTGGGACGAGTAGAAAAGGGGAATTAGTAAACCAGTTGTTTTCCGAGATCTAAAGTAGGCTAAAATCGAAACAAGAATAATGATATGTCCCGAAGTCTAGGAAATTGCATACTTCAAGAGCGGTGCAGAAACTTATAGGGTTAAACAGGCATTGGACGGTACAGTTAACTATAGCAAACAGGCAGGAGAGGGAAAAATCAACAAACTAAGGTGACTAATATTTTCTACGCTATGAACTTGACTATGGTAGAGCAAAGAATTTAAACAGATGCTCTGTCTCCGAAATGAATAGTTACTATAGTTTAAATATCAATTCATGTTTACCTGAATGTTCATTTGTTTACGGGTTGTCTCCTTGAGTAGTTGTATTATGTCCGTAGACTAATCGAGTAGTATGAAGTACGTATAAAATGGTCTGCTGGTAGAGCAGACATAGTTTATTACGTTCTTCTATGCGGTGATAAATAAAATACAAGTATTTTTAGAAATGAGTTTATACTGTGTGTAAAACTTTGAAATTGTTATGAAATAATTACCAAACACGAGAAATTTCAATCAATTGTAATAAAAGAGTTATCTTCAGAATCTCAAAGAAGCGCCAATAGAACAATAGTAAGAACTATTGAACACCACATGCTTCAGAGTTATTAATTAGTAGGCTATAATACACAGAGGAATAGAAATGAAAGTGGAAGGGCTCTTAAATGGAAATCAATTTGGGTTTAACAAAAATCGGGTCAGGGAGCAACATTTTGAAACTAAGATTAATATTGCAATTTTTAAACACGGATCAAGACGTCATATCTACAAGATCTATACTGAATAGCGGAAAACCTGTCAGGATGGCCGGAAGGGAATTCAGTCCTCGTTCTCCCGAATATCAGGTAGGAGAACGATATTACAATCATCCTGACAGAGGAAGAATAGGTGTCTATACATGACATTTTTTAACAGAACATGCAAAAACTGTCTGCGAAAGAAACGAAACCTGTTGTGAATCTGTTCACAGAGGGAATAATATAAAATTATAGAGACTTATGGAGCGTCCATAAACCACGTAGCTCCATTTTGGCCTCCTGTGAACTCCCTTCGCCCCCAGTAGTCCGAAGTGGCTTTTGCCTCTACCCCCACCCCTCCCCATGTAACAAGTAGATTTTTTTCCCTTTTGATTCCAGAAGGCATTTTGTACTGTTTTCTCATGTCAGACTATTGTAAATTATATACGGAGATAATTAACTGAGGGAAATAAATATTCACATGCTGTTGTGTGTTCTGTTCCTCTTTTTAACTGTGAAGGAAAGCTACGTAACCTGGCTCAGAAACGCCCCCCCTCCCCCCACGTACCCCAACGTAGCCTTGCAGCCAACCCCCCCCCCCCCCCGCCCTGGACCGAGCCACGTAGTTTGTGCACGCTCCCTTATACACGCTGTCCGTCTCCCTTGCATTCACTCATAAACAGATGGACAGATTTTAGTGAAGCAGTACATAGTTATAGTTTAGGAGATAGTTAAGTTTTTATCCTGATTAGTAACATACTTTTCGATGATACAGGGGAAAAAATCCTAAATTTTGGAATATTTGTCTTTGTACACGCGCCTCACACAAAGTCTAATGATTGATTTGGCTTATTAGTAACAATTTTTGTACATGATACAGAGGAAAATTTGTATGTGTTTCAACGAATATGAATATATGGTATGATTATTTACAGAGTATGTCGTGTTAGTGATAGCTTAATGTATTATGTTTCGATGTAACAACTATACGCTGAGAAATTATAAGGGATCTGATAATGCAGTTGTTCAGTAATAGTCCATGCATTTATATAGATACAACTAAATCAGTGTGTTCGCACTCACGCCTTACCCGTGTGTTTGCAGAGGAACTACGTAACGATACCGCTACTGAAGTGTGCGTTCAACCACAGATCCTTCGAATTTACTTGGATAGTATAAAAAAATTATGCGTCTAACGCAGCGGTTCCCAACCTATGGGTCGCGACCCACTGGTGGGTCGCGGCGTGTGTTTTGGTGGGTCGCGGAACAATCGAGGTTTTTGACACAAGAATATATCTTTTATTTAATCTATTTAAAAAATATAACACGATATTTTACAAGTGCAATAATCATGAAATCCATTAGCTTAAATTAAAACTTTGTGAGAAAAGAAAAGTGTTTTCTTAAACAGTCAGCCGGTATTATGCAATTTTTTCAGTAAATTATAAGTTAGTTGTAGTCCTCATTTATTTTCAAATAATATTTTTTTTTTTTTTTTTTTTTTTTTTTTTTTGTTTCAAGTACCCGAAAGGATTTCAAATTTTGTTATGTGTTAAAATGTGAAATGTGTTCTATTCGTTTACTAATAATTGTTTTAGGAGCTACTTTCCAAAAATTGACGATGGTTACTTTTGGATAAGAAATCCTATCGAAGAGGAACATTTGAAACAGCTGAAGAAAACTCGCTATTAGAGTTTTCTTGCGATTCTTCTTAAAAGACAATTTTCAAGGAAAAATCCTTAATTTCCTTCTGGATGTACAAGCAGAGTATCCAGAAATCTCTAAATTAGCTGTGACTTACTTGTGTGAACGAACTTTTTCTACTTTATTATTATTATTTTGAAAAACAAATTCAGAAATAAGCTATGTGTAGAAAGTGACTTAGTGTTAAAACTAACCCTGATATCTAAGCCCTCATCAGTAAACACAATTTCCAGAAATCTCACTGATTTTAAAGTTCAGTTTTTATAATAATTAAACGTATTTTTCATTATTTTGTAATAAAGCGGGAGGCGGCTGCACAAAGCATCACCTCATCGAGTTGACGACTGAAGTTCCAGGATTAGTTAGAACCCGATTTGCAAATTAAAATGCCACTGATGTGCCAAGTTATATCTTCGTAGAAAACACCTACAAATCCCATTTTAGCGATTGACTGGTAAGTTTACCATTGTGGTTTCCTGCTCCCAGTCTTCCATATTTCTATACATTTTGGTGCAGTAAATCACAATGATGAACTAACCTATCAACCACTAAAATCTGGTCTGAAGGTGGTTTCCACCAAAACCCGACTTGGCAGATCAGTTGCATTTTAATATGCTGATCGAATTACTTCTAATCGTGGAATTTCAGCAGCCGCCTCTCCGTCTATAATATGTTTGTTGTTTTATTTACTATCAATTCTTGCTTTTGTTGATAGTATATCCTTTGTACGAAAATTTTCCTTTTTGTAGGATAGGATAGTGGATAGCGTATCGAGTTCATACAACAGTTCCCATTCTGGTATTAGATAGACTCTCATATGGGGTGGGGCGCGAAAATTTTGTTTACTTAAAAGTGGGTCGTGAGCCAATAAAGGTTGGGAACCACTGGTCTAACGTATTTAAAACATTTACCTACAACTTGAATTTAGACGTAGAGTAGGAGATCCTAGAAAGAGGAAAAAAATAGGCATTTTCCTACGCATAGCATTTCCCTGAAAGTTTATCGGCTGACTGACAGCACATATCTTAAATTTCGCGTGGAAGTAGTCACGGGTACAGCTGGTTTAAATACAAAACAATAATTTACAATCTATACAAGAATGAAGCAGTAATAATAAAAGTGGAAAATCACGAGAGACGATAGTCCATTAAATAGGGAATACTGAACCAATCAGGAGCAATCCTCCAGCTTGCAGCAGCCCGCTGAAATTTCATTTTCTGTCACACCGCGACCTGCTCACTGTAGTTTCAAATTCACCATTGGATTTAAATTGAACGTAAAACCAAACCGGGCAGTTTACCTGTGATGTTAACGGTTTTCCGCTCTCAGATAAGTTAGTGCTACAGCTCTCAAAGATTCCAACATATAAATAATTTTACCAAAATATTAACTGAAAAAATATTATCATGTCTTCGGAAATCACTTAAAAATGGCAGTTCTCTTTTTGCTTTAGTTTCTTAAAACCTTCTAGCCAATGAAACAAGAGAATCAAACAAAATAAAAAACACATTGGAGTTCAATTTTTGCTGTCGTTGTTCATATTCATCCAAACACAGGCAAAGCATTTTGTAGCTTCTAATGCAGTGTGGCGAGCTCTCTCCCATGTTAAAATATGTATGAACTGACTCTAGAAGTTTTGTGAGAGCGATGTTTTGAGAAAACTTTCATTCAGTGCCGATGCGACTCGTTGGTTAAATTAACGTTAGCTACGCTTGGAAGTCGTTTCAGTTAAAGAAACATTCTGATTCATGGTCGATGTACTCGTAGTTGCGGATAACAACATAAGTAAGCACACTCAGTGATATGTACTAGTAATACGGAATATCGACCGGTTCAGATTTTTTAGAAATGCGATTCAGGAGACAATAGTTGTAACGCTACCCTACTCGTTGTTCCCATGGTTTTGAACTTTCATGTGATCGAAACGTTTTACTTAACTTTTCGCTTGTTCAGTTAAAGTTGCTTAGCGATAGTCTACTACCCTCAATCTTGTGACTGTAACTCACATACAAAAAGTTGAATCTTTGGATTACTGGAAACATGGTTCGTTTTCTTATTTTCGGTGTAGTTTTTGCATCAAGGAAAATGTGTGTACGAATTATTCGTTTCTGAATTATATTGATTAAATTAATTATCATTGTGTAGACACCTCCATTTTATCGCAACAATTGCAAAATTCAGTTGTAAAAATTAATATTTATTTGTATCAAATGTTCTTGGTCCTCCCACGATGGAGAGCATCAATTGGATGCAACGTTTCTAAGTCGCTATCCGATTTTTGCTTATAATAAACTTTTTTCATTATTTTTATTGCCTTCAAATCCCGCCGGAAATGAAGGGTTGAACGAAGTGTTCTGGCAAACCAACATTAACAGCTGCGTAATTGTTTTAAAATTACGCTCAATATTTTCCGTGCTTTACGCTGTAGCAAATGTTTCAGTTGTCATCCTGGTTGTTTTTCAACATAACCACAAATCCACCTATATTGGCGTTACAAAAACAAGGGGTCAATCACAAGCGAATTATCATGTTCACTGTATCGCCTGTTGGATACATGTAACGTGATGTAAACGTGACATAAAATCTTCACGAGCTCTTACATCTTTCTTTTTCGCGATTTAAATCCATAATACAACGTTTGAACGGCTTACAAAGTTACATGGAGCTAAAATATGGCTTCAATGAAAACAAAGGAAATTAAAAACACGAGTTAACAGTTTACATTAAGCCACAAAATAGGTCTATTAGTTTTAATCGTGGACTAGGCCACACAGCTCGCGATCAGTGTGGAATTGCTTTAATTAAAACGAATTAATGTGGCGCTCAAAAACACATATTTTTTAAAAAAAATACTTAATTTATTTATGTCCTCTACTGCAACGTCAAATGCCTGTACCGACCAAGGCTAAATTTCAATCTAATCAATACTTCTGTAAACATTGTTACCCGAAAATTTAAATCATTGAACTTAAATAGCTATAGGTGAACAATTTATCTAAAATATCTATAGCGAACAAATAAAATTAAACAAAGAGCAACTAATAATACGTATTAACGTGATAATTTAAACGCAACACGTAATTTTCTTTCAGAGTTTTTGCAATTCATTCCATGGTGAATGCTTAGCTATGTTATTAAATAAGACTCAACTCTGCTATGTGGTAATAACTCTGGCCGTAGTTAATCCAGCAACGAAGGTTGGCTGGATGACTTTACAGTGTGACGGACAAGGACACGCAATGACCAAGGTTAGCGTTTTATTAATAGAGATTATTCGTATCTTATTTATATCTATTAAGCAAGATATGTTTTCCACATCACGGAGATCCTTGCTCACCAAAGATCTATGGAACAAGAGTAATAAATAATTATTTTTTTTTGGTATGTAGTAAGCCTCACTTGATTCGGCTATTCCTGCAACATTTATCCAGATCGTTATCCACTACTCTCCCACTGCCAGATTCAAATTGAGGTCTAGGAACCTATTACATTGTTTCGATGTTTTTTTTTCTGAAATTAATTACGCTGGTGATGAAATTGACGTCAGTAACCTTCAATATAATTTTATTAAGATTTATAAGCAAACAAAAATCCATAGAGCACCAGTGCTAACTGACCTCACTGCATTTCATAACTCTTTGAGGTAAAAGAATTTAATCTAAAATTACAGCATATAAAAGAAGAATGATTATACTCATTTGTTTTTTATGTGCCACTCTGCGTTAAGATTCTTTTTAAAAACTGAAAAGTTATATTTAATAGTCAGTTAAATAACATTTGAAGATCTTTCTCTTATTTCTTTAAGGCTATTAAGTACATCAGGCTTAGATAATTTACTTAAACATAAATAGACTGTTTACTGTTCTGATGTTTCTTAGGTTCGGACAAATGTCCTCCTGTAAATGGTCGGCTTGTACCCCCCGTGTCGAACCTTACGTTGTAAAGTGGCCTGAGTGAATGGGGGAGGTGGGTGAGTTTGTGGGCTTTTGGTGGAAGCAGAGTGTAGGGTACTGACCTTCGCGACCTTTGCTATATCTTCTACCCCTCTTGTGCTATCTTCTTTCTTGAAGATGTCTTCTGAGGTCTTGAGGCATCTTGATCTTCTGCTAATCTAAGCAACGACTCGTGGGCTACGCAAATATATTAACTGTCAGGAATCATTGACACCACTCCTTTAGTTTTGGTTGGATAACCGGTCGAGGAAGGGAAAGTCCAGGGCCAAATGATTACCTAGCTGAGGTTCTACCTAATAGATAATGTAGGCGACTGTCGTCTTTAGAGTTCCTTTTATTGACCACTGAAGACTGTATAGACACAGCTTAGAGCGCGATCTGCAAGTATAACTCCAGATAGTCGCGTGTCGCCTGCGTATACTGACTGTAAAGGAATGTTAACTGACTGATTGATTGGCGAATTGACTTGTTGGAAGTATGATGGCCAGGCAAGCTGACGGGACATGGTTTAGCTAACCATCTAACCTACACTGACTAATTAGAAATTAAAAAAAAAAAAAATTGAGGTAGAATATGGCTCGATCGTAAATTAAGTTTTGCGTCACTAAACGAAGCCATGTCCTCTTAGTCAGCCGACAGCGTTTTAACAATTAACAGCTATTGTTGACGATTGCGGCTGCATACCATTCTGACTCGGGGCTCCAGTACATAACGAAATACCTATTGCTTCTCAATAAAAATCCTCATTCTTCCAAATAAATGTATATATGCATATATCCAAAATGACCTTTACAAACCACCAGATATACAGTAGTGTTAGATACAAAAGATTAACAAGATGGTAAGCAAGATGGGTTTCTGTCAATTAGAGACAATTATCTTGTTTCGAACTAGCGAAATCCTCTGTGGATAACACGTTGTTGAGCCGCCTTTCCGAAATGTTCTTACCATAAATACCAGGTTATCTAAGTAAAAATTATTGAAATACTCCTCCCTACCCAAAATATTCTGATTCAGTCAAAGCAGTCCTGTTTGCCTCCAGTAAATCATAAAAATCAAACAACTCAGAAGTGAGTAAAATAGCAACGTATAAAATACGACGATAATATTTTCTGCCGTAAATGGAAACGAAAAAGAAGTTATGAATCGGTTGTTTTGCCCGTGACCGTGGATCATGAAACTAGCCATTGTGCGACTTCGAGTGGAGAACGCCAAGAACGAGGATACATGAAACAATATTCAAACAGTAAAATATTCTCAGTCTTATGTGACGTCAACCATAACGTCTTAAATCAGCATAGCGGTACCAGAAAATTAAAATCTAACCTTGCTACGTCAGTATTATGATTAAATATTAGTCTAATCATTTCAAAAGTTGCTTGTTGTTATTCGCCTAAATTAAATCTAATTTATGATATTCCCAGCACGTGGAAAGGTCCTATGGAGTAACTCCCCAATTACTATTTGTAGATTCCATCCTGAATTTGCTTCCAAGGTTTATAGATGTTCAGTAAACGATGGAACAGAAACTTTAATATTCGTGTAATTAATTCTGTCTCCAGATCTCATTATTTTTATATATAACTAGCTTCTAGCATGTCAAAAATGACGGGTTCCACGCAATATTCTAGTAATTCATTTCTTTGCGGTTAGTTAATTATATGGAATTGTTATTATATAATGTTCATAACCTTGATTTTGTAATGTTATACATATTTCGTTTGCAGTTTACGTAGCAGTATAGTTGTAACTTCTACTGAATTAATGACAACAGAAGTATAGAATCAATAAAATTAAAAATAAATTATGAATCTCAAAACTTTTGATATACCACGTAATATCAGTTTTATTCGTGGTCCAGGCACAATTCAGCATGATAAATATGGAACTGCTTCAGTAACAAGCCGCTTATGAAAGCAATTTAAATTGTTTATAAAATTGATTTCAGAGTGAACTATGCTGTAACAAAATGTGTCAGTTGCCATTCTGGTCAACTTAGCCACAACCTCCACTAATATATTGTCGTTCGAAAATCATAGTTTCTATTACCCTCATATGAATAAGCAACGGGTGTCACCTGTAGTAGTAGTAGGAATTTATTCTGGAAAAGCTTGCACGGAAACACGAATAACGATCATTTTTAATGACTTTTTCGTGATATGAATACGTCGCTCAGATTAGATTCTCGGAGTATTTGGCAAGGATTTTTAAAAAAATAAACGCATTTTAATTTAAATGACAGAAAGTATAATTTCAAAAACTGATAACTGTTATTTAATTGATTGGATATATTTCGCGATTAAATACGTTTCGTGTAAACTTTCTCTGAGTTTTTAATAAACTTCATTGTTTCTTATTTTCTGTCAAAAAATATTAGTTCTTACAATTGCTACACCGAATATAGCGTAAACATTGAATGCCCTTCTCCTTACATAAATTTCTGCATCTATTTGTAAATAAACAAAAAGTAACATGTAAATTTAAACGAACTTACCATTGTAACTTTGTAACGTACGATTGCCTCCCATTAAAAAATTTTTAACCCAGCTCTTCGTATTTTTGTGCAGTTACTTCCACAACAGACTTTACGTTTTATTTGGCATTGCAATTCTTTTAACACTATAAGTGCAAGAACAATCAAATTCAATTATTCATTTGAATTTTAAATTTACTTTTTAACAGTATGAGCCCAAATAAAGTCAATGTAGTTATACATTTGAAGTTTTGTCGTTACCCTAGCAGCTCTGTGGTGGCAATCAATGTATCTAACACTTCGGCCACTATCGAGACTCGCCGAAGATTACCGAGTCATTGAGGTGAGGTCTCCAGGCTCAACACATTTTATTAAAGAGGATGTTTCATAAAATTAATTAAGCTGTACTTTATTTCTGGTAAATTTCATTTACACTTTGTGATATCCGTTTTTCTCGCAGAGACATAAGGTCGATACTTGATATTATGCATTACAGTTTGTACATAGATTTCACGTTATCCAATGGCTTTAAGAAGAGAATCGGATTTCACAGAGTATGCGAAATGAAGAAGAAGAAAATAATATTTCAGAGGATGTTGGATTTATCTGAGAGTACTCAGGTCTATAAACAACCAGTTTATAGCTGTTACTGACGTTATTCCTAAAACGTATTAAAAATTTTCCATACTTGAACTGATTGACTATCTCTCTGAATTGAAAAGTTTGCTTCTGTAAAAACATGCTGAAGAATGCTGTATATAATAAATGTTCCGTATTTATGTAATAAACATAAAGAAAAGGAACACCACAAGAGGTCTGTGGATAAACATCAAGAATTATTTTCTTCATTCGACATGCATGATACACGACCTGAAACACAAATAGTAGGTTTCAAGTGAAAGGTACCACTGGATTTTAAAAAAAAAAAAAAAGTTATTTTTATTCAATTGTTTCTTAGTAATCTTGAAGAGGACAGTCAGAAACAATGTGGTGGATTGTCTGTAAGGTGGCTCCACAGTCACAATCTGCAGAACTGTCCCAGTCTCAATTGTGTAGTCGCACTTGCCATGTCCTGTTCGAATCCGATTGATGATTCTCCATTGCCGTCTGGAGATATCGAATCCTTGCAACCGTGCTAGATGTTTTTAGGCTACCGATGATATAATATAGTAAAAGCTTGAGATTTGCACATTTGTCTTCACCATTTTATACATGTTGTTAAATATCATACGATAAATAAACCAATTTTATTCAATGAAACAAAGTAAAGTAATACATGACTAAATACAAAAGTACATTCAACGAAAAATGATAGTGGTAACTCTCGGAGGTGGTATAAGGAAGGACGTGGGTTCGAATCCCCGTACAGCCGTCCAGAATGCTAAGAAGGTTGCTCAGAAACGCATGGCCGATTTCCTTCTCATTCCTTGTTCTCATCCTCTCCCAGGCTTAAAAATCTTGACGTCGATACACCGTAAATGCCAACGAAAATCAGCGAAAAGTTACACACACTTGATTGACTCAAACTAATATTTTTATTCGAATCATAATGAATATAAATCCTGTTTAATAGAATGTACAGAAACAAATCATGTTCGAAGAGCACGTATGGTAGTTAAAGCAGACAAGTATTGGGAATTTTACATTTGTTGCTCAGCTACTGTTAAATCGTCAACTTGACTTTCAAGCCTAGTAATAACAAGGCGTAGTCCTCCTTTTCTTCAACGTCACAAAGAAAGAGAAGATGATTTACAAATGGTTTCCAATTTAAAATTCGTATTTGGAATGAGGTTATCTTCTATAAAAGAGACATTTTACGTATCTTAAGCTCCGGAGCACGGTTAAAATGCTTTTATGAAGTTTTATTCGTCGTATCGCTTATAGATAGAGTTGTCTATTTATTTAGCTTGCTCAGGAATAAAATTTTGTATGTCTACTGACAATAATTGTATGTTTTATATTTAAAAAAATAAATGTAGAACTTTTTCGGTGTGAGAACTAAATAGTATAAACTCTAATGAAAAAAATTTACCATCTTTTGATGTCTGTAGTTACCATTTTATATTAAATAAGGTTTTAATGGTTTTTTTATAATCAGAAAAAGTTCATGAAACACATTTTATAATGTTGGCATCTTTCCCTTCGGGTCACAAATTACAAGCTCGTTGTAGCAAAAAAAAAAAAAAAAAAAAAAAAAAAAAAATCAACAACAAAAAATCCCTCTTATCAATACTGTTGACTGGTTGAGACATAGAATACTTGAAGCAACTTCTGCTGTGTAGAATTTACGCCTCATTTTCGAAGCACCTCATTCTAACTTCTCTTCTAAGGATAAATTGATTGCTAAAGAGGTATTAAGCACATGAGATACTGTTAGTCGGAGCTATTTCAGCAGTGACATTCTTTAATATCGATACTTTGCTAACGGAAATTTATACCACATACAGGTATTTACATTGTAATAAAACCGTTAGAATAAATAAACTAATTCACTGTGACTCAACCTACTAATTAAAATGCAACATTTGTTTCTTAAAAAAAAACACAGAACAAAAATTAAAAAAATTAAATTAAGGCCTGAATTAGAGAAACGAAACAGTTTCAGCGTAAATATGAGTCTGTTAAACAAGTCCAAGTTATAGTTCGAAGAAAAACAACCGCTTATTGGAACCACTTTTTTCGCTCAGAACAAACATAGTAAGTTTTTTTCTATGTATTAATTTACATAGGGAAAAAAAGATGGATGGACCAAGTGAAGAAAGATGTAGAGGCTAAGGGAGTCGTTTGGAGGAAAGTAATGGTGGAAAAACCTTGGAAAGACCACCAGACTTGGAAGAGGATGTGCAGGATGATCCGCAAAAGTGGAAACATCTAGTGATGTTAATGATAATGTATTAATTTACATTGTTCCAAAACCGTTTATTATGTTCGAGTTAATCTTCCTCTATGTAATTACTTTCTTGCTGAATGACATACGCATAATTCATGAAATTAATACATGTTTATAACCCTGCTAAATTTTTTCAATTTAGGTTGCTGTTGTTTTTTTTCCTACAACCACACATTTATGTACTTCTCTGATGCAAATAATTCCATCATCACTACCAGAATTCCGAATTATTTAATATTTTCTTCAAGCTTTCGTTCTTGCGATTTTTCAGTACAGATTAAATCAGAACATTAAATATATCTTTTCCCCAAAGAAGACATAGTACTAGAAAAATAGTTGTGTCACATTTTTTATCTATAGAGACTACAAGTTCTTTGGTCAATACTTTCCTTACCACGAGTTCACAAATTATGATTTCAGTCTGTAAGTAACAGAGTTGCGGAAAATAGCGAAGACCTATTTGTGGAGCCAGAGCTAAGTGTGCACAAACACACGTGCAGCCCACGTGCTGTTATGGTTGGCAGAACTGTAGCGGTGCGGTGTTCCTCCCCTTTACAGCCACCAATAATCCCTGGAATGACAAATATTAGCTCTCTGCTCCTCGCCTTAAGCCTTTTTCGCACTACTTAAGCTGCATCGACCAAAACACAAAATGACGTGATTTACTTGACGCCCATGCAATCTCAGTATATACAATACAATTTTAATTCGCTGTATACAATTATTATTTGATTATCTTTTCAAACAAACGTTTTACGAAATAATTATTTTAAATTACTCATCTGATTCACTTATCACCATTTAATTCTAGGTTTTTTTAAATAATTTTTTGTTTTTATAATTGTAGCAACGAAATAGCGGAGAAATAGTGTCGTGCTTTCTATAATGACGGGAACATCTAGTTCCTCTGCATTTATTGTAACCCTTACTTTCATCCATGTATTAGGAGATATTTAGTAGTGCTAACATTTCACCTGCATCTGGCCGTCACCTCTACTTTCTCTTCTTCTCTTTCTCCAATTCTTTTATTATTATTAAGGCTTTACTACTCCTTTTAACTATTATGTCCGGTTAGATAAATATGGAAGTTTTCACTGCGAACATTTTTTAAAACAATTTTTCAGTCATAAACTCACCTAAAATTCACATATTCTTCTGCTTCACGATCGCAGATGACTTATGTATATAGAAATAATGTTCAAAATGAGTAGGAAATGTTGAAATAATAATTCAAGAACACGGTTGATGTGTTATTACTTACTATAATTTTAATCATTCCTTTGACGTTTAGATGTGTGACCAACAACCACTTAAACACTTAAAATTAATTTATGGTAAGAACTATAAATTCAGTGATACACGACCACGATATTTTGTAAGAAAATAGGAGCGATTTTTATTAAATATCGGTTATTAGCACCTCAAGCAAAGACAGTGATTTATGAAGATACGCAGATAATTTAACAGGCTGACTAATGCTTGCATGAGGCTTGTTTTCTACCTGAAATAGCAATGTAACATATCGGTATACGGACTAGAGAATTTATTTTATGATAAACAATATCGACCACTATGCAGCACTGGTAAATCATATACTCCTAATGTGGCGTGATATACACAGGCAAAAATAACGGATTTCAAGGTTGTCTACAGTGTATATATGTATATATATATATACACGAATTAACGTATTAGCCACAATTATGCATAAGGAAATACAGCATACACACTGAATATTTTGAACAATGATTTTTATCCACAGAATGTGACACTTCTAGATGTCATTGTGGTCCTTCCCTCCCGAATTTTGTCTAGTGAAGATTAAAATGTTGGTAAAGCTAATCCCATAATGCTGAAAATTAAGTGGACAGACAAGGTACGAAATGAACGAGCTTTCGAAATGAAGGGCGAGGAAGGAAACTTGTGGAATAGTCTTACAGAAAGAAGATGATAGGTCATATTCTGAAACATGCAGGATAGGTTAATTTGTTAGTGGAGTTAACAGAAAAAGGCAAGAACTGTAGAGGAAGACAATGTTTAGAATATATGAAGCAGATAATTGTGGGCGTAGGTTGTAAGGGGTATGTTGAGACGAAGAGGTTGCTGCAGGATAGGAAGGGATGAAGGATTGCATCAAACCAATCGAGAGACTGATGACAAGGGGGGGGGGGAACCAACGACTACTTAAAAACAATAAAATATTTGGAAATCTTTTACGTTGTAATCTGCTTCTCAAATCATAGGGACACGACATCAGTAGTGAACAGGCGGTCACCATCCGAAGATTCCGATAGTGCCCATTAGCCGTATATTCGGTCCGTATAAATTTTTTTTAATCGTCATGTCGCCTGATAGACGCCTAGCTCCTGTAGTTAAAACGAAGATTTTTGTTTGTTTTTTAGCAGTTTTGTAATTTTTATACTAGTTCTCGAGTATTAACAGTATTTTTCCTGGAATTTCAGCAGTGAAACAGACTTTATTCTGCAATCCAAAAGCTACAATAAAAAGCAACTGAACAGATAAAGTTAGGGATTGAAATTACAATTACAAATTATACATCAGTCAGACGATCTTCTATCTCGAGATCGTTTTAATTTGTGGAAAGACATTCATGAACGGAAGAACACACTCAAGTTGCCTAGAAGAATCATGAACCATTGGATGTTGGTTTAGCCATTGGCGCCACTGCTGGTGAGGACACCTCAAGCATTTACGTTGTCACGGCTTCTCAAACCCCCGGCCCCAGGACACGACGTCAGCAGTGAACAGTTGGTCTCCATACGAAGATTCAGATAGTGCCTACTTACCGTATACTCGGTCCGTGTAAGACTTGAGATTAAGTCTAAAACGAGATGAGGCACGATAGTAAAGTAGTTTGAACGAGTAGTCGTTAACATGATGTTGTTGTTGTTGTTGTTGTTGTTGTTTTAGGGCGCGTCGACAGCGGGGTCATTCGTTAACATGAGAAATTCCTTGGGAAGATACAACCTGAAGTTTCCTGGAAAATATGTCCTATTATTGAAGACCAATGAAGAAATTTCTTCTCCAACACTGCTTTTAGTTTCAATAAAAATCGTCTCAACTCACATCGCTGGTGCTGTGTCCCGTCCTGTTATTTCTGCAGGCTACCAACAAGTCGCCGCTATTGGTGCGAATCATGCACTAGTGAAAATTGCGACTTATTATTTATGGGCGGGAATTGCAGGCAAATTTCCCACTATGTTAGACGTAGTCTCAGCATAGATTAGTCATACATGCTTATATGCCTCTCGGACACTGGCGTCGATCAGGCAGCCTATTCAGGTGTGCTCAACCGGTATAACTGACTTACCGGCCAAAAATCCCTGGGCTCACTTTCTAAGTGTCCTTGAACCGTTCCTTTCCACACAAAAATAAATGCAACCATGTTTGAAAATTCTTGTAAGTGTCTCGCACTGCATCGTTAAATGGTTAATAATCCACTGCCATTTGAATTAATGTCTGGTGGATGGGTTTGGTTCATTACAATATACAGACGGTCATTTAGGAGTAGTGGTCTGTCAAGTATCATACAACTCTCTAGTACGGTCACTGAGCAGTAGTAGTCACCCAGCTGTGAATGTTGCATGTAAACTGATTTTTCAGAAAACGATCTAAAATCTAAATTTCGATGCTACAGTGTATGCATGTTGAGGGGTTTATGACATCGTTGTTGCGTTATATAAATAAAAAGTGGTATTAATTTCATTATCGACTCAGTATTCCCATTTACAATAATTCACGTGATTTTATGTGACTGGTGGGTTTCACAATATTTTAAAGCTCCAAAAGTAACGACAGCTCCGGAAGCAGTCAATATCCATATACAGTAGTTGTGAGGGTAAGCCTACAGCTCCCTACCCCAGTACGTCACCGCGTCCGTGTTCTTCTGTATCGAGACTCCGTGTAATTACGGGGGCCTGCGTGCCGCTCATATTTCTCGCCATTGCATCGCGCCCTCCGTATTGCCGTCACGTCTGCGGCGTATTTCGCCTGCGCGGGAATTAGTAGCTATGTGATCAGCATGCCGAGCGGACGGAGAGACGAATTCTCATGCAGCGGGCGGGCGAGTTGCGAGGGCGCACCAATCCTCGTTATAAATAACTGAAGCGAAGACGTCGCTCGGCCTAGGCTCGTTAAGGCGGCACATACCGCATTCAAAACACTGGCCAGTAAATATTGCGATTTCTTTTAATATGAAAACGTTTTGGGAGGAGGGGAAATAATGTCTGCGGAACCAGGATTAACAGACCGGTAAGAGAACACTTGATACCACCTTGTAAGGAAAGTTTAATCTAACAATAACCGATGGTTTAAAGTCGAATGTATTCAATATATTTCCATGGTTTCCCAAATCACTCCAGGCAAATGCCGGGATGCTTCCTTGAAAAGGCCATGGCCGAATTCCTTCCCATTCCTTGCCCCCATCCTTTCCCGTCTCTAAAGACCTCGCTGTTGAGAGACGTAAAGCAGTTAAAAAAAAAGTATTCAATATATTATTTTTTTATTAATGGAGTAGGCTATAACATGCATAAACAACTAAATGAATTGTAATAGTAAAGAAAAGTTACGACCGTAGCCACTGAGATTGTATGAACACAGTTTTCCTGTTGTCAGTCTCGAATAATGTTTATTCAAGCTACCTACGCGTGAACATTCGCTGCATAGCGAGGATCACATGGAGGCAGGTGTGGAAATAACAGGGAAGAGTCGTATTTTCAGAAATGATTGAGTCTCTCAAAAAATTGTTACCAGTTATCACATTCTTCACTTAAGGACGATTTGCTAAGTGTTTGACTCCTATCAAACGACATTCTTGTGTCGAAACGTTTTATCTTTCGAAGCAACGTTCTATAATCTGTGGCGACCAATACGTTAGCTATCGAAATAATATTTGAAGAAATTACTACCAGTAATAAATAGTATTGTGTACCCTGTGGATAATAGACGTATGCTGCTTATCGAATTAAATTACAGTTTAATATTTTTAAGCAAAGAGAAACATAAACCAGGTAATTTAAATACTGTAATCCCTCAATTTAATCTTCGTGTTTTTAAGTTCATTAGCTTTGTTTCAAACGGCTGTTAACGTTTTCGGATCAAATGTTGTTATTAATCAAAAATACCTCTCCTTTGCTATCCATGATGGTATTGTTTTTATTTTGTGAGACATTTAACACTGTTGTGATGTTTCATAGTGATGCTCTTCTACGTTTCTGATACCTTTCAAATAACATTACACGTTGATTGCTCTACGTTTCAAATAAGCGTACTTCTTTTATTGGCCTCTGAATTCAGAACTTTCTTTAAATTTCAAAATCACACTTTTTTCATGAAATTTAGTACCATGAACTCCTCACCTTATATTCATGTACTGTCTTAAAACTGTCATTGTATCAATACTTTTAGAATGAGAGCTACTTCATTACAGTACACAATTCGTGGAATGTGTGTCCGTTTGAGGGAATGATTGTAACGCCGGCCATAGACAGTATTAAAGATATTGTTCACTCACCAGATTAGATACGAGAAACATGCTATAATGAAGACGCTGTTTCTTTAGAAAACTTATGTTTCGTAACAGCTATCAGCTGCTTTGTCTCATTCATCGCGTTAGTGATCTGAAATTGCTTTACCCTACAAAACTGTTTTTTGCTTGGTAATAGGCCAACATCCACAGGGCACTGAGTCAAAATTAAATTAGAAGAGATATTTTGTCAGACAGTAATAATATTTTAAAACCTGTAAGAGACTTATTGAATGGGCCAGCACGTTTTACTCATTAAATTCAACTAGTCCTTGTGAATAGCTGGAAATTAATTAATAGTATTCGTAGCAGCTAATTCCTTATGCACTTTCTGGAAATACAACGGAATATATTTTGTAGTCATACAACACATGCTTTGGAGACAGTAGTTATTTTAATTCTGGCGTCGCTAGTGGCCACACTATGCGAAAGCTACCCATTTTCCATCATTCCCAGGAGTTCTACTTGCTGAGGCCTTGCTACTAACAGAATCTCTGCTATTTAAAGCGTTTGTTGCTCAAAATTTAGCTGAGTTCCACTTTTTACATTATCCCAAAAAACCTGATTAACAATTCGAATAGTTATTACTGGAAGAACTATAGCTTTAGGTCAAGATCTAAGCAGATTCTCTTATGTATTTGCTGGGGTACTGTGAATGCATCGATCACACGCTTCGCTCTCAGCTGTGTCCGTAAGCCATCTGGATTGTTCAGGATCATGTAAGGATCATGTCAATCATTGATACTTTGTCTGAAGACCCCGCAAACCACTCAAGTGAAATTGGAACAGACATTCAATAATGTTAATAAATATTTGTAGGACTTATAGGATATGAATTCTAGATGCAGTATGGTTATTCAAATTTTTATTCTTAACCGTGCTTTAAACGAAAAACAGTATGGCGGCTCTCATAGAGTTGTTAGCTAGAAATCATAGAAGCCTCCCAACGTCTTAACAATCATATATGTTTTGCCACAGCTATATACTTTACGTGTTTGTCATAATGATAGGTACGAATCACATATCCAGAAATTAAGCAAGATGTGGATTAGTAGACTATGAAAGGATCTATTAGTTATAAAGTTTTTGCAGAAACGATTCTATACAGGGAGATTTTCGTCAGTGACGGATCTACAAATTTTCGGAGCGGGGAAAAAACTTTGAGATTTCCGCCCCTTCAAACATAATTTTGCCACCCCCTCACATCGTCGCCGCCTGGGGTAATAATGGAGCTAAGAAAAAGTCGTTGCCACATAAATTTGCCATTTGCCGCCCCCAAAAGTTGCCGGCCGGGTCAAGTGCGCCGGTTTGCTCCCCCCCCCCCCATTAGATACGGCACTGATTCCACTCCGCATTGATCAATGAAAAAAGGCGAAAAATATACTGCTGAAAATAGCTCGTAATTATATTCAGTCTTTTCAAACTTCTCGGTACTGCAAGTAATTCACAACAAGAATTTTTTTTTTTTTTTTTTTTAAACAGTTTAACGTCCCTTTTTAACAACGTGGTCTTTAGAGACGGGAAAGGATGGGGGCAAGGAATGGGAAGGAATTCGGCCATGGCCTTTTGAAGGAAGCATCCCGGCATTCACCTGGAGTGATTTGGGGAAACCATGGAAAACCCAAATCTGGATGCCCGGACGGGGATTCGAACCGCCGTCCTCCCGAATGCGAGGCCAGAACGCTATCCGTTACACCACCACGCTCGGTCACAACAAGAAATTATGTTATTTTCCCTTCCTTCGTTCTTATTCTTTCGACAATGACCTACTTTGTACCACGGGAAGCAACTGGTTTACTGGTTCGCCTTTTCTTCTCCTTCCAGAATTCTTCCACTGAGGTTCCTTCTTCTTTCTACGAACAGATGGTCTTGGCCTTTGTATGTTGGTCCTGAAACTCTTTTAATTTATCAGTTTTAGTTTAAACACTCTTCGATTCTCTGGATGGACCCCAGCATTTTTCATATCTTTTCTCGACTCCTCGACACATTTTGTAGTCATCTTTAAATTAGCGATGTAGTTGAAAATTGAATTTGTCAACCTACTCTCACTAATTCTCATAATGTGCCCATAAAACATCAACCTTCTTTTGACCATTGTTATTTTTTCTTTATACCTTTCAGATCTGCATTTTTCCCTTCCATAAGGTACCGTTTTTTCCCTTTATTCGTCCTGGGGTTTTCATAGGATTTTCCTCTATTATTTTATCTAACTCCTCAATCTCTATTATCTTATTCAATACCAGGCATTCTGAGCTAAACAATGCCCCTTTCGTGACAACTGTTGTAATATGTCTAATCTTTGCTTTGTATGAGATCGCTTTCTTGTTTACCGAACGTGGTGGGTGAGTGGTTAACACTCTGACCTCGCATTCGGGAGGACCCTGGTTCGAATCCCCTTCTCGGCATCCAGATTTGGGTTTTCCGTGGTTTCTCCAAATCACTCCAGACGAATGCCGGGATGAATCCTTCAAAAGGCCATGGCTGAATTCCTTCCCGTTCCTTGTCTCCCACTCCCATCCCACCTCTAATGACCTCGACGTCGACGAGGCGTAAAGCCATAAGCAAAAACAACCGCTTTCTTGTTGTATTTGTTTTGCATTAGCTTATATGCTAGTTCCATCTTTCTACCTCTTGCTTTATTTTCTTCCTTCGTTAGTTTTATTTAAACGAGAAATAATTCTGTCCATAGAAGGGCTACCTGTTCTCCAATAATCAAAGTAATTGAACAATTCACATTGCTACTCAATACGATTCAATCGTTCTAATAATTTGTGTGTTGTATGGAGTGTCCAAACCATATGGTATTTATTAACTTTTGTTCTTCTACAGCAGTGCCTAGGCCAGGCAGGAAACGTAACACAACTATGAAACTTTTTCAGCTGTTATCATGTATTCCATTTTCCGTACATTTATCGGATTTACTTAACTCTCTAACACAGGCAACAGACATATGAAAGACATCAGATATCGCGTACGGTACTTATATAGCAAAACGCATTTATTCGTCTAGTCTAAGACCATAATAATCAAGGTACATTAACATGCGTGGCTGAGAGTTCTTTACATCAGTATCGAATGGCATCTTTGTTATTGCAGCTTCTTTAAGTAGTGTTGGCAAAACACCGCTACCTAGAACTAATAAATCGGCGCGGATTTGGACTGAAGACGAGAGATAAGATATTACAGAATCCATTCACGTGCTAAGATCTTCTGGTGCGGCCTCACAGAATTTGAGAACAATACCAAGTTACTAAGTCTTCACCTCCTCTCTTTAAAATCAGTAGCCTCGGAATTCTGTATGCTATATCTCTTCACTACTGTGGGTCTTACATCTTGCTTCAGTTACATGGCTGGTCGAAAGATTTAATGGTATTTACCGCTTGAATGTCAATCATTCTAATATCATTAAATGTATGGACTTTGCGTATCCCTTGAACGTCTCACTATTCGCTGTTTAACTTCGGCCACCACTCTGTTTGGTGCATGCAGACAGCATATCACGATTTCGATGGAGAACCAAGAGAGACCTAGAAGCACGCTTTCTTCTGGGCTATAAGAATCTTTATCCCTGATCGGTGGCAGTAGAAGTCAGTTATAGTTGGCACTGTGTTGCTCGGGATCTGTGTCTGTAGGACAGTCGGTACTGTGTGGGCACCCCATCTGTCAGGGCGCGGTGCCATGACACCAGTCCATTGTCCCTCTGTGCAAACACGGGCGCCTGTCGGGAGGGATGCTGCACTCTCACAATGGCCCGTCCACCGCTCACACGCCCACCAAGTCGCAGGTTCCACAGCTTACAATCTGATGATAGGGCCGGCTGCACGCTGCCTCGCGCTCCCACGGGTTACATGTATCAACATATGCAACGGCGTACAGTAAAGGTGCAAAACTAACTGTGTCGATCCTTATGTTTTTGGTCGCACAGAAATTATTTTGACTATTTCCTTCATGGTAAGTATCTGAGAATCAATCTTGACAACATAGCAATAAATACTAGTACCACATACAATTTGATTTTTATGGTAAACACAGACAAAAAAAAATGTGCGTCTTCGATAAATGTTTCATAGTATAAAAAGCGTTATACAATACCAACCAGCTCCTGTTCCACACAACCATAAATGAATATTTATCTCACACTTCCAAAAAGAAAACAGGACGAATAAGAAACACATTTCGCAGCTTACTTTCAGTCAGTGAAACTGTGTTGTGTTTCTCGGAGACTACGTGCCTCTTATAATTGGCAAAAAATAATTGTTTATGAGCATATAATACATATACAAGTAATTTCATAATTTTTTTTGGCTTTGCACCTCGTCGACGTCGAGGTCATTAGAGGCTGGAAAGGACTGCTGCAAGGAAGGGGAATGAATACGGCCATGGCTTTTTGAAGGAACCATGCTGCCTTTCACCTGGGATGCTTTGGCCAAACCAGGGAAAAACCAAATCTGGATGGCTGGACAAGGATTTGAACGCACGCCCTTTCGAATGGGAAGCCACTTCATATTTTTGGATCATTTTTTTCTCATTATTTTAAATATCCACTTACCCAAGACCACAGGGACTACTCATTTTTAGTTAAACATTAATTTTAATCCTTTTGTACTGTTTACAGTTATGTAGTACCAAAATCTTTTTAGGTATCAGTTAAATTACTTCAGAGTTCTGAAACATATAAATTTTTATATGTATTTATGCAAAACATATTTAATTGAGTATTATGATTTTGTTGATAAAATTGAAATCAAGTCATAAAGCTTTCTAACTGTTGTAATAACAAATATTCCAGGCAATTAGAGAAATATTCTTGGAAGTTGCATGTCACTATTTTCTGGGCACTGTAAAACATACAATTAGCTTCCAGTTTTAATGAAATTTTTTCACCCTATTTGATAAAGTGTTCTAACATTCATTTTAAAGTTTCATTTCAATAGTGCCTCTGTCTTATCTGCAACTGTTGTAACTACTCAAAGTTTTGCCGATTTATGGAGTACAGAATACAGTATTAACTTAAAAAAAGACAGATTAAAATCTATTAAATGCGTTTTTTGGTTAGATACAATTAACAGACAACCTATAAATAAATTCAATAGACAGCAAATCAATAGAGCTAGTCTTTAACATATCTTGAATCTTAGTCCATTTCGTTCATAATCATGTATTTGCTGTTACAAGAGTTGACAAAACATTACCAAAAATATGTACAATAATAGTAAGCTCAATGAGAACCAACCTATGTAGCTTCTGTTTTAAAACTGTTCGTCAAACTTTTGTTGCCAACACCTTTCGGGATCCGCAGCTTTAAACAATAGTTATCTGTCACGCTTTTGAACTTGTTTTTTAATATTATTATCTCAGTTTGAGTGTATTAGATTGTATAGAGAACATATTTTTCCGTATTTTATCAAATAGCCTACTTGCAATGGCTAGCGAGTACGGAAATCTCTACCTAATGTCCCTGACTTCATCCACGTGGAATAGAGAAATTCTTGGTATTTCATCATTGACTTGTAAATTATCATTATTTATTTACTAAACTTTGATGCAATTATGCCATGAATCAACAGCAAAAATACATTTCCTTATTTATTTTTACTCGTAGCTTTTTCATTATTAACATTTGGCGGTCTCACAAAAAGTACTATGTCAACAACAAATTTGTTTCAACCTTTCGCATCATGTTAAATCTTCTCTGAGAATCGATAACTTCGTTATCATCCTATCTCATCCGCTTTGTTTCATTAGATCGGGCTTAAAGGCTAAATACTTGACAACTGTAGAATGGAATCAGAATATCCTCACTTTTTTTGTTACTGTTTCATGAGATACCAATTTTCTGCTTCGTACCAGTTAAGGTAACGATCCAAAAAAATTTCAACTAGCCACCATCTTTAAAGTTATTCAAGTTATTCCAGATTAAAGTGAAAAGAATTTGAGGTTTAGAAGATATTCTGATGTCCAGGTGCCATAGTGTCATTATACGTACGTCCGACTTAAGACAGAGACTGAAATTTAAAACTGTGAAAACCGCATAAAAATCATTCCATTTATTTTCAAGATATGCCAGAATCTTGGCAAAAATTTTAATGTTCATAATATATTTTAATTTTCTGCTCTATCGCCGGGTGATATAACATGTAAGACAGACAAATTGGCATAGATTAACTTACTTATATCAAATATGGAGGTATTATGAATAGAGATAAATAATTATTGTACGAATGGATTGCACACCACGTTTTACGATTAAGGAAGAAAACGTTTCACAACTTTGAACCGTGTTTGTCATACAAACAAAAATATGAAATTGTGATTCTGATCTTATTTACACATATTAAGACCAAAAATCTGTAAGGATTTTACTGAAAAAAATAATTTTGTTTTCATCTTCCGGTAGTGTCTCCTGAACTGGTATTCATTCTAAAATCATTGTTTGCTTATTTACAAACAATAATATGTTTTCACACTTTTCATAGATTTCCTAATTATATCCAGTCGCTGTTCACTCTTGTAACTGCTCCACCACAGTACAGTTTTCACCAGCTAAGTTATATCGTACGGGGTGAAGATATTATTCGTTTCCATAAATTTAATAATAAGTATCTTCATTAATTACAATGCGCTTTTTCATTGATATGTGTTAAGCGATGATGTTTTAAAAATTCATTTGTACTTCAGCGATTCCTTTAGTACTAACCTTTTGTTCGAAAACATGCGTTATAGGTTCATTACTTGTTCTTTATGAGAATCGATTAAATTGTTTATCTTTCGGATTAAAAGTATTTCTATACAATATTGAGTATAGTTTCCTGATATATTTTAGTTAAATTCATATATTACACGAACAAGTGATACCTTAATAAGCATGATACGTATTAACAGAGTTTATAGAGTAGATGTGCAACCATTCCGTCTCAAATTGCAGATTATTTATTGTAGTCATCATTTCCAACAATGGTTCAATTTTGTGAGCGATCCTCACTGGCAGGTGTTACACGCACTATTTCATGTTATACTTGTCATATGGAACGTACACAACTTTTTTGTAGGCAGTTTGTTTTAACAGTCAATCATTCATTGTATGCTATGTATTAATAATTTAAAGAATTTACTGATGTGTCAGTGGAAACAGTGAAGAAAATTCTTGTCTTTGGGCATGTGGATTGAACTATTGGAAATACACATTCTGCAGCTTCGTAAGCTGAAGCTAATGTTGCATTTTCCAACACGTTTCTCTTATTTCCGCACACATTCATTTACTACATGCTTAGCTTGTGATAATTTCCGATGAATCACTATACTTTCCTCATGATTTTATGTACTCTGTCACCCGTTTACGGTCTGTCGGAATATTAGCCTTTTTTCAAACACACTGACATTATTAGACTGCAAAAATAATGAAAAAATATGATGACACGAATATTTTATTTCCACGTTGCATCTTTAATTTAAAAAAAGAAAAGACCGATTTGATACCTGCTAAATAGGAACCAGTGAATAACCGTGATACTGATTAAGTTGTGGTCTCGTTGAGATATCTACAATACATTTACAATAAACGGGAAGGTTATTTAAAACGGTTGCGAGTTTCACCTGGGATTCGATATGATCTGACATAAAGCAATAGTGGCAGTTTCCATGAGTTGATAAATAAAATCTGATAGATGCTATTTTAGAAGTTAAATAATGTATTTAGAAAAGAGGTATAAAAGATTACATTGAACCGTAAAAATGTGGCTCATTATTGTATTTATTTCCAAGTAAGCTAATCATTTCGGATCATTATTACTAAAATTCAATTGTTTCTGTACATGCTAAGAAGAGTCAGATTACTAGACACACAGATAAGAAAGTAGAGATTCTCTATGACTATAGGATGGAGGGTAAATTGATTGTTGAAGATCCAGAGTGTAAATATATTGCAATAACTTTCGATATTAAATTCAATTTGTCAGGTCACATTGGGTGTTTGGTATGGAGAGGTTTCAAAACCCTTCATTTATTGGAGAGAGTGATGTGGGGATGTACCAGGAAAGTGAAGGAACCGGGTTATAAAACTTTGGACAGGCCGGTGCTAGAATTTTGTGGTGTATTACGGTATGCAATAAGGTATGAAATTCGGGAGTTGGAGGGGATTCAGGTGAGGGCGCTAGAATTGTTTGTGGAAATTACCGCAGTACGCAATCAGTAACAGATTTGATAGCTTGAGTGGAAGTTACTGGGAAAGACTGCTTGGACCGCACAAGGCTATATTTGTTTGATACTAGGATAGATATTAGTAGATGTATTAGGAATAGTCCATGGAAAGGAAGAGATAACCATAACAATACGCTAGTGCGTGGTTTCAGGCTTAAGGAAGTAGAAAATTTTTCTTTTGTATGTACGGGAGTCATGTACTGCAATAAATTGCCACAAGAAGAACTGAACAATTTATCGAAAACGCTAAAAGGTTTTAAAATTAAAAATCATAATAGAAAAATTCGGGGTGTGCTGGAATTCACTGAAATAATTTAAAAATTAGAAAAATATTATAACATTGGTAAGTAGATGTGTAGAAACGATGCTCCATCGCAATTAAATTTTTCCCTTACATTTATTGGCACTAAAATAACTTGGGACAGGCACGTAGGTTTAAACAGAGGTTTCTTATTTTTTTTAAATCGCTTATTGAGACCACGCAATTTTTAAAATTTGTATTTTTCAATGTTATACTTTCTCTCTATGGTTTGAAGATTTATTAAAAGTATTACGAATATCTATTTCAGACTAACATACCGGAAATGCGAGAGAAGTCAAGGAATTGGGTTACAAAACTTTGGTCAGACCATTGCTCGAATATGGTAGTGTAGCATGGGACCCACATTTTACGTATCAAATACAGGAGTTGGAGAGGGTGCAAAGAAGGGCTGCTAGATTTGTTTCTGGAAATTATCGCAGAATGCAATCAGTGACAGATATGATAAAGGAGCTGGAATGGGATTCATTGCAAGACAGGAGGAAGATGAGGAGGGTCATGGGAGTGTACAGGGCATATACTGGTGATGAGGCATGGAAAGATATTGCAATAGGTATGAAAAGTAGTGCATGGAAAGGAAAAGATGACCATGACCACAAGCTGGCACTCGATTTCAGGCACAAAGGTGTGGGAAGATTCTCTTTTTTAGGTAAGGGTGTCAGGGATTGGAATGAGTTACCAAGAGAAATGATGAATAATTTACCGGAAACTTTGAAGGAATTTAAAGATAAAATTTGTAGAGGGCAAATGTGGGTAGGTGCAGGATAGGGGCAAGATGGGTGTGTAGGGAAATTGCCACCGGAGCCTGTGCTCCATTGCAATTAAATTAAATTAAATGCGTAAAACGTAATTAGATATCAGTCGTCTTTTTGCTCAAACTTTCAAGCAAAACGTTTGCTTACTGAGATGTAAAATTATTTACCACCGGATAGCATCCACTTCACTAATGATAAGGGATCCATGCAAGTTGCTCATCTCTAAGTGTAATGTAGTAGACGCAATGCAAACGTATTCTCCTCTGTCCAACACTGGAGCAAAGTGAGCACAGTGGGCCATGGGACCAATCGGTGCGGTTCGCCTGTCTTTAATCAGGACAAATCGCAAGGCACCGGCAATGCAAAAAAAATCAATTTTCAATTAAACGCCGCGGAGAGACCGCGCGCCATTTCAAATGAAATAATACAACCCGAATAATTAGTTTAACCGTGCTGACGTTGCAGGCAGCAGCGTCATTTCACATTTTAATTGAGTGGAAAAAAAATAGATGGATGTCCCACTCGCAATCACTGTTCGTGTGTAATTCTAACAGCCGTTAAACATTGTTTTTCAACTGAATATCTGAAACAGAACGGCAAACGATACCCTGAAAATAAACTGAAAGCACTAACAATCTATTCATATAACCTTCTAGGTTTTATGGCATACTCAGCTCACATATGTATGTCCTTGTGTCTTTGTATGGTTATAGTGTTGTACTGTATTTTCTGATTATTGTATATTATTTTTCAAACGGTTTTTTAACCTTTTGTTTTTCTGTCATTTTCTAATCCAGTAAATATTTCAGTCAGCCATAGGAGTTTTTATGTCTGCTGTAACAAAAAATTACTTTTTCGGTTTCCGAAAATAACTTTTGTTATCTCCAAATTCTTTCATTTTCCCTTATAAAAAATTAATAATATGATGTTTATAGATCACTGTTTTGTTTTTTGATGGAAAAGCTAGCAAAAATATCAATTACTGTAAACCTGGAATTTCAAATACGATATCTACAGACATTTACGGCGGAAATGGATAAAATTGAGCAAATCACAGTGAAAACTTTAAATGAGAATTAACTGTCTCAAGGACACTTCGGTACACTTTTTTTCCTTTTGATGATCATGTTCCATAGACCTCCGAGAAAGTTAAATGATTACCTTGAGGAATACAAAACGCTGCGGACCAAGATGGAAAAATTAGCTATAGTAGGCTACAACGTTAGTTTTAAACAGTTATAGATTAATTATAAATACCAGGCAGAACAGTAAGAAGAATTTAACATGAACAGAATGCCGTTATTATTCAGTTTCCTTTATCAGCTGTGTAGTTCGACGGCTTATGTTTTATTCTAAATAGTATTAAAACTTGTGAATGGAATAATTCGTAACCAAGAAATGAATTTCTTACTCATCCCTAAAAATAAATTAAAAGGACGCATTCAAAATAATAACTATATGACGAGAGCAACAAGTACTTTGACTACAAACTATTATTCTGATGATATTTACTCCTCAAACGACAAGTCAGTGTAAGGGTGTAGTCCACTATTGCGAAAATGGTACAAATAGAGAAGTTTCAGTTGGCATTTCGGTTTTATATGTATTGCAAAATTCATTCCTGAAATATAAATCTAACAACTTCAAGTATAACAGTTTTAAGTATCACTTGAATAACTGTATATATTTTGTACTTATTATACTTAATTTTCACTTTCTTTATTCCTTGTTTGGTCTGTAACCACAAAGAATAGGTTTGACGTTTCACAGTAGTCATCATGGGAAAAAAAAAACAAGTCGAATGATTTATCTCAAACAGATACTGAAAAAGAGAAGAAATAAAACGTCTTGTTGATCCTACTGTCATCGGCTGTTCATATATTCGTACATCAATGTATATTGTTTATTACTTATATAATTCTTTCGTATATCCAGTGTTGTGTAGTGCGATTATGACGGAAAAATGATTTATAAACGAACAGCACGTTGTGCCCGTAATAGGCTAAGGGTAGTAGCTAGAACTGGTGACTTTCAACTAACATTACTTTGCACTATTTTCTTAAGTTAGTAGAAGTTAATACAAACACGTACTCTTGATGTCGGTATCCTGCAATTTAAAACAAGTACCGGTTCGTCACTGGACAGGAATTGTCAACCAGTTAAAGCGTTCCCAATTCGTAATAAAAGTTTCGTGTTGTTATGGTTTTCTCAGTTCTTTATTGTTCCAAATATTTGTGTGTATCGTTTTAAAAAAAAAGTGTTAATGAAAAGTGGTTGCAATTTTTTAAGTGTATTATGGTTAATAGCTGCTTTTTCATCTTGTCAGAAAATTTTTTTAAAAATAATATGGTTTATTTTTCTATTCTTTATAGCACTTTGAAGTATATCAATATAATGTGCATCAACCATCAAGCCACAAGAAAGTTTTAATCTAATGTGCGAACGGTTTCACATAACGAAAATGGTTATGAATGGTTACGTTTTATTACGTTGGCTGTGGTTTTCACTAATCAAAAGTTTTTCTTGTTCTTGTTCTAACATTCAGAATTAGGTCAAAATTTTTACTTTATTCCTCACGGTAATGCGCTTAACCTGTTAAAGTTGAGCTAATCGTACAAGTTTGTATCAGCGAGAGGACACGAACCGGTTGAGATTCCCCATCTGTTGCCATAAAACGGCTCATTAACTTTATAAGTAGGGGAGCAGGCCGCCTGACTCAGATGTATATTTTAAAGCGCGCTCCGATTGTTTCTGTCCACATGCCGCACCGCGGCGCCATTGTAATACCAATCATCGTTTAGCCCCGCGCACTACAATGCGCCGCGCCGCGCTGCGCCCCCTTCATAAATATTCATCAAACTCTAATTAATCATCACGCACACTGCCGGTACGGCCGGCCGCGTTAAATCCTTGGCGTGTATCCCGGGCGCCTGTTCATTATTCCGTCACACCCCTCCCTCCCTCCCTCCCTATTCAAACTTTAGAGATCTCGCACCAGACACCCCCGCTCCCTCCCAGAATGCAAAGTGGCCCCCGCTCTCCATTATGCCGGAATCATCTCTCGTTTATAGGTTGTGTGTCCTCCCTTCCCCACTCTCCCCAGCAGATGGTACCGGTTTTTTAGTTATTATTATAATAAAACGTCGCCGTTATAGAATAGAGGGAGGGAGTTGTTATCTGTATTGTAATGAGGTAGCGGCCGTTGTTTGTGTCCCCGGGGTCGACGGTGGCGACACTGACTCCAGGGTGTCATTAGGCCCCGTGTTGGCCGCCATCTGTTATCTGCTGACCGCGGAAGAAGTGCAGGCGAGGGTGTCTACCACATGTGGTCGCCTCTCCGAATTCGATTCACATATCGGCTCCAGCAATCCGGACCTACCCGCTAAGCCTACGGGGCTGCAGTCGTAAGGACTCTCCTAATCCTCACTCAGTCCTCTTTGATTGGAGGAGCTGGCGACCAAGCAGAGCTTAACGGCGTTTCTGGACATTTCTCATCTCTCGATTAAAATTTTACATTCCTGTTACACAATATGGTCGTAGTAGCGTAGTCACTGACGTCACTACGAGCTATCGAGAGGTCAGCATCCGCTATAACTCTGGTTTGGCTCCTGGCTAGGCTATCTCGTTTTCTTTTAATGATTAAATAAGAGAAGAAAGGGAAATTAACCCACCACATACCGAATTGGACGACTCCGATGAGAGGGAACACTTATGCTGACAAACAACTACACAATATTTCGGCATCTGCCTTGTTCACCAGTAGAAAATCGGGCCATTAGGCGCAGTACGTTTGCGCACAACGAACGTTACCTAATGACTACCCGAGTAGTGGGGGAGGGTGGGGGAACGGCTAATGAGTAGACTATCGATATATCGGCACGCATATTATATACCAACTAGCTTGCCACTATTGCACTAGTTATTACATATGCCTCACCACACAGCAACACTCTGTTAGAATGAATGGCCAAGACATTGCATGCCGATATATCGATAGTCTACTCCTTAGCCGTTCCCCCACCCTCCCCAACTACTCGGTTAGTCATTAGGTAACGTTCGTTGTGTACACACGTATTGCGACTAATAGCCCGTTTTTCTACTAGTGCAACCGAACGTGGTGGTGTAACGGCTAGCGTTCTGGCCTCGCATTCGAGAGGACGGCGGTTCGAATCCCTGTCCGGGCATCCAGATTTGGGTTTTCCATGGATTCCCAATTCACTCCAGGCAAATGCCGGGATGCTTCCTTCAAAAGGCCATGGCCAAATTCCTTCCCATTCCTTGCCCCCTATCCATTCCCGTCTCTAAAGACCTCGCTGTTAGAGAGACATTAAGCAGATAAAAAAAAAATCTACTAGTGAACAAGGCAGATGCCGAAATATTGTGTAATTGTTTGTTAAGCATAATTCCCTCTCATCGCAGCCGTCCACTTTGGTATGTGGTGGGTTAATTTCCCTTTATTCTCTTATTTATATCGCCTAGAAGCCGCTCCCATTTTCCTTAGTGTCATCATTTTTAAATGATTATTATTTCCCGAAATCATACCAGTCGAACGTTGGGATAAAATTTTCAAAAAGGCCATTACAGTATTTTTTTTCCATATTCCTTTCTCGTCACTGAGCGATGTAAATAAAAATCACTTCTATTACTCTCTCTGGTGGCTCAGTGGTTAAGGTGTCTGAATGGGAATCGAAAGGTGATCGGTTTGAATCCCTGTCTCAGCGGGAATTTTCATAGGCCCTGAACCCGGTCTTCACCTCTGCACAGCTTTCTGTGTAATGTGAAGTACACTAGAACGCTTCCGTGGTTCGGATTCCAGTTAAACTGTAGGTCCCCTGTACACGGTAGGTTTGCCGGGTTAGATTAAGGCGGCTACGATAGGGGCTGAATGCGCAGCAAATAGAAACCCTGTCACCAGGTCATGCAGACCTAGTGTTGTAAAAAAAACGTTTTTTTTTCTGACGTAAAAAAAAATGAAAAAAACATGAAAAAAACATGTTTTTTTTCTGGGACATGTTTTTTTTTCATAAGTACTAAATTTTTAAGGCATTTATCGTTTAATATGACTTTTTTAGAGTTTATACTAGGTACTTATCTTAATTTTTAAATCTACAATATTTTTCTGGTTCAGTAGAAAACAAAAATTACAAAAATATTGGTAACATTGACTGAAGTTTTCTTTTACGAACGGGGACTTCCCGAAAAGGCTAGGTTGCGTGAGAAGAAATCCCCATTTCCCGTTGTTTGGATTGATGCTCGCTATTTGAACTAGTGCTGCATCCATACAAATTTATCTGTAGACCTAAGGATCTTTTCAAAAAATTAAGGAATTTTAAATTTATCTGCGGTTTTTTTTACTCTTTTTATTACTTATTGTGCTTTCCTTATATTCGTATACTTGTTAAACTCGCAGCGTCTAGTGATACTGAGTCATTAAATTGTCAGTAATTATTAATCGTTTCCTTGCAACGACTGAAAAGAAATAATGCTCCTATTTTGTATGATAATAGATTTAAATTCAAACTTAAAAGACCTTAATACAGAACTATCGGCGCAGTCTTTATGCACAGTGTGTACTTTGCTCACAATTTAAAATTGCAATCTCAAAAGCTTTTGCGTACATCCAGTAAAAGAAAATGTAATTATTTCTGAAGTTATGGATCTAGAGTAGACAGAATGAGAAACAGACTCCGGCCGAAGTAGTGTTGGTTGTACTGATACTAGTGAATGTGGTACTGACATAAAGGATGAATAAAAAATTAGGTTACCTATAGAGATACATTTATGAATCACTATGTAAGAAATTATATGATTTAGTAAGATTTAAAACACACATGGAAAATGTAAGTTCCGTAAATAAAACTATAATTTATCAAACATATTGTTTTCTGAAAAAAAAAATTTAGAAAAAAAACAAGGGTGCTAAGTTTTTTTTCATGTTTTTTTTCACAAATCTGAAAAAAAAACTTGTTCGACCGACCTCTTTGGTTTAATCTGGAACAATACCACAAAGATGCCAGAGAATAATCTTTCACACAATATGACAGGATAGACGGACCAATCAATATCAGTATCCTCGAACAAGCCCAGTCCTCCAGCATAGAATCCATGATTGTTAAACCACAGCTGCGATGGGCCATCTACGTGTTACGAATGTCCAATAATTGTATTCCTAAACAAATGTTCAACTCAGAGCTAACGGTGGGTAAACGCTGTGTTGGTGGTCTGAGTAGGCGATTGATGTTATCAAGGCTGCACCAAGATGCATCACATTGGCCATAACAACAGGGAAACCGTTCATCCTGAAGGTCACTTATCTATCGTATTTGAAGAAAATCGCAGACAACACTTCTACATCTACATATATACTCTGCAATTCACAAAATTGTGGGTGGCAGAGGGTGCTCAGCACCAAAGCTAATCTCTTTGCTGTGCATTCCAATCCCTAATGGTACGAGGGAAAAAAGAATTCATATAAGAATCAGTCCGGCACCTTATTTCTCTAATTTTATCTTTCCTGTCCTTCCGACTCAAATAGGTTGGTGGAAGAAGTATTTCACTACACTCATGAGTGAAAGTTGGAGTACGCATGTTTTCCAATAAGTTTAAACGAAACGTGTGTCGTCTATCTACCAGAGACTACCTAACCTACTAATCTACTAATCAGTTCTGTGACGCTTTCATAAGGACTGTAGCAAGCGGTCACGAATCGAGCGGCTCTTCTCTGTACTTTCTCTATACTTTCGATCAATCCCTTACGAAACGGGTCCCAAATGGCACAACAATAATCCAAATGTGGACGCACAAGAGATTTGTACGCTATCTCCTTTGTTTGTTCATTACAATTTTTCAAGATTCTACCTATGAATCGCAGCCTAGAATTTGCTCTACCTACTAAAGAATTAATGTGTATGTCCCATTTCATGTTCCTTTGTACTGTTACTCCAAAATATTTAATAGAATCGACCATATCAATAACTGTATTGTTTAACTCGTATTTCTGAACTATCGGATTCTTTTTGTTAGTTATGCTCATTGTCTTGCACTTTTTACAGTTTAGAGTAAGTTGCCACTCAGCGCACCAAGCCAAAATAACATCCAGATCGCGCTGAATTTCTAAGCAATCGGCCAACGTTCTTACTTCCCTATAAATAACCGCATCATCAGCAAACAATCTAAAAAGGCTTTTCACTTTGTCTCCGAGATCGTTTATAAAAATTAAGAAAAGAAGTGGTCCTATTACTTGAGGTACACCCGATGTAACATCTAGATTAGAAGAACTTTCTCCTTCAACGACAACATCCTGCGACCGACCAGTTAGAAAATCCTTTATCCATTCACAAAGCTGATCCGATATACCGCACGCTCGAAGCTTCTCTAAAAGGCGTTTGTGTGGCACAGAGTCAAAGTCTTTCTGGAAATCTAAAAAAATTGCATCTACTTGTGAACCTGTATCGATAACTTTCATTACGTCATGTGTAAATAGGGCCAGCTGTGTTTCACATGATCTGTTCGAAAATCATCCATTTGTGATTTTATACCCTACAAGGAATCCATGATTGTGCCTAGATTTACATGTTCTGATCCAGTAACAGTTTTCTCCAGTGAATTTACGTTATTGGCAGGTAATTAAGAAGCCATGTCTTTCGTATCATACTTGAAGAAAATCGCCGACAATCAGCGAATGACGACAGGCAAAGTACGAAATAAAATGAACAGATGAAGTAAAATGGAGAACTTTGGCTGTCCTTCCCGGGAATGCCTGTCATCGCTGAAGCAAATTGTGTGCTTCTCTAACTGGACTTCATAGATGAAGAGGCATTCTGCTTAGAAGATCAACCTACTCGATTTAGCGTTTTTGCTATGATGTTCCTCAATAAAAAGAAAATCTCCAATTTGAATCTCTTGCCTCGATCATACCTGTAAGAATTTTTTTATATCTAAACATCACTATTGCAAAGGAAGCCAATATTCGTTGCTACACTGCAGTTTAAGTAATGGTAATACATTTCAGTAGTTAAAAAATCTTAATAGGTTTATAGTAAATCGTTGCTTCGTAAGTGTACATACACATAACGGAAAAGTTTCAACCGTTAAGTAATTAACTGTCTACTACTTAGGGTAAGGTGGGGCCATTTTGGACCATTTTGGACCATTTTGGACCATTTCAGAATTGAAGCCTTATAGTGTCTCACCAGTGCATGCTACCAGATTTAAAATTATATAGAAATGTAGCTCTTAAAATTTTACAACTAATAACGCCACTATATAACTTAAAAGCTTGTGAATTTACTGACAATAAATTATTTAGCAAAACATTACGCAAAAATGACATTTTAAAAATATTGGGGCTATTTGGACCACACACGGGACTATTTGGATCACATAAATCACAGCTTCGTAGCGCTTGTATAAGGCTTATAAAGTATTCAACAGTTTTCAGAAAGTTTTAAATACATTTAACACATTTTTTTCTCTTTTATTTCTCACGAAAACCTACACAGATTTCATGAAACCAACAGCAGCACTTTTGTTTATTTACTTCATAGAGGTTTAATGTTCTTTAGCTTTACAAAATGGTACACTGTCCTTCTCACACTCATCGACGAATTACCAAAACCACGACTTGAAAGAATTTCTTGCTGTGGAGAGAAAATTGTTGGATGACAAATGAACTTTTAATCGTAGAGATTTGAGAATTGTTGGATCATTCACGTGGTCTCTTATCAGTTTCTTTAACTTTTCTCTGCAGAGTTACATATGGTAAGTTGAAATGCGATACCGTCCGACCCCTAAATGACCATTTGATACACTAATTTTTGCGTGAGTCATTCTTTCCTCGAACCACGGCAAATAAGCATTCCTGGTTTTAAGTTGTCTTAGAAAAAACTTAAATTGTCGTTGTGTAAACCTCAAGAATAAAATAAACGAAAAAACTAGTATTTCTTAGTGAATCAAATAGCCCCTTTAAAAGTTATTCAAATATCTCCATGTGAGCAAAAAGCGTTAACTTCTAATATTTCCATATCAAAAAACAAATGCCACCAGTAGCCATATAGAACTACAAAGTGGTCCTCGCTGCCCATAATACACACAAAGTTAGCATGAATTGGCTATCGATTTTCACATCAGACCTTAAATTGATAACACTGGAAGCTACATCAGCGTAATTCTTACACGGTAAACACTTATTGCAACTGTTTCAAATACATTTCCTGGGAGATTCGTTAAAGACATTTACTCAAATCTTCTTTTGTTTTCTTCGAAAACCTCAGAACACAAGATAAAACCTGAAAATAGCATCCAGGCTGCGCGCGAAAGAGACGTAAAGAACAATTTACTTATTTTTGATTCAAATAGCCCCGTGGCCCAAATAGCTCCACCTTACCGTATACATGATGGTGATATTTCACGTCACTGCGGATGTTTTGCATTTGTTACACCGAGAGAGGTCTGTCGTCACTTACGAAAAACAGACAGTACCAGCACAACAAATAACGTTCAGAGACCAGCTACCAGATAAGCATAACATATTATACGTTAAAAGTAGAATTTGTTGAGTAATGATTTAGTTCTTGTCGCCGTTAACCTTTCACTTCGACTGCATATTTATTATACAAGATTTATCAGGTTACAAACAAAAACACCTTTATGATAGCATGAATGCATTTGATAGTGGCGTGACCTTAATCACTACGTTGTAGCTCGTTATCGGATTAGAGCTCTAGGTGTCGTTGCTTTAATCTCGATCTTGTGCGAAACATACACGGCTTTTGAGACGAATGAGATTCACAGAGCATCTAGCATGTCTACGAACGACAAATATTAGCCCTAAACCAGATATCCAAGGTGTTTTGTCAGTATAACACTACAGAAACAATGTTTTTGTCATATCAGTTTGTTCTGAGTGTAGTTGTACATTTGTCTATATCAGATGCATACTTCATCTCCAATATTATTTTACTTTTTTTCCTCGACGATGTTCATTTCTCTTGGTTACAGTTTGCTGTTATTATAACTCAATGAACTATGGTATCTATGCATCTGTAGCAGTTTTCGTAAATGATAGCAGAAGTGTCACGTTGCGCTGTAAGATTTGGCTCGAAAAATGGCGTCACAAATTTATGAAGTGTTTAGGCTGACTACAGTTCGTACTTCGGCCTTATAATCGCTAAGATAGCTCTGGAAGTAATGTAGAATACATGTATGGTAACTACGGTTTTGAGATGGGAACAATCAAAAAAGAACCAAGTAAAGTTGCCTTCTGTTCCAAACAGTGATAGATCCTATATCATTGAATCTGATCATATGATTTCTATAAAACGACAACATCGTAAACATTAAAACGTTCATGTATTTTTTTTGTGTGGCTTTTGAACTAATTTCGTTAAGACTACATATATCTCTTCATCATATGATGTTTGTATCGCTGTTTAAGATGTAATCTGCAGTTAAAAATTGATTAAATTATGAATCCTAAGACTTAATGACTTATTGCATTCCATTTGGGAACATATCTTACAGTATAAGGAAAGGCTTTCAGAAGAAGAATTTATTTTGTTTTAAGCCAAGTTCTTGCGACTTCAAGATATCCCTAAGTACCTGTAGCGCATGTGTGAAGCAGACTATTTCATTCAGTTACACGGCATAAGTATCTTTCAGTGATGCCAACTCACCCACGCGATAGAAAGTAAAAAAAAACTCTTATTAATGTTTTTTTTTTCAAATTTGATTTTAATGCTCTAGAACAGCGTTCCATAACTTTTTTCATCCCGTGGACCAGTAAATTAACAAAAACAATGCTGCGGACCACTAACGTTTTTACCTGTGTGTGGATTATCAATATCTGGGACATATTGTATTGTACCATTATAAGATAATAGATCTAAATGCATGTTCTGAATTCCTACGGAAACACAGTTATAAATCTGGTAGTGAACTATTTAAAGCTTATTACATATTCCTACATGCTCAAAATAAAATAAGTAAGGATACCTGACAATTTCTATTGTTGTTTACATCAGCACTCTTGTTACCAATCCTACCCTCACACCTACTACAAGACAATCAGAAATCGGTCAGTAAGATAATCCCTAAACTAACGGCGCTCTCTCTGATGTCGATTGGAAACGTATTTATTGAATAAGTTATTCTAAGAATATCCTCATATCTTTGAAATGCCAGATTTTTCCTGGTCATTGAAATATTCATATCTAATTAATAATACTTATAGCTTATTCTCGCTTATAGCCTTAAACATTTTGAGTTTTTAATATTCTGCCTGCGGACCAAATTAAACACTGTTCTAGTAGATACTGAAGACAATTGCAACAAGTGCACCGTAAAAAGCAACCAGTTACTAGCATCTGGAATGATTAAATTAAATTGCAATGGAGCGCATGCTCCGGTGGCAATTTTCCTAAACACCCATCTTCCCCCTTTTCTGCATCCAGCTTCATTTACCCTTTACAAATTTTTAATTGTAATTCTTTCAACGTTTTTGGGAAATTATTCATCATTTCTCTTGGTAACTTATTCCATTCCCTATCACCCTTACCTAAAAAAGAGAATCTTCTGATAGGTTCCCTTAATAGAGTCTCCTTTCGGAAATGTATCCATGATCCAACACAGTAGCCTAATATTTATTAGAATAATGGAGAAGCTCAGTGAATGTGGTATTGTAATCAGTTCTAGATTCGATAAACACTCTTCATAATCGAAAGTCGCAGACGATCCCACTCGAACCCATATTATCCAACCCCGCAACCAACAGCCGTAAACTCACTTCCAACAGGAGTTTGACTTTTGTCAATATTATACCGGTAAACTGAGCCTCAGTCAAGTGCACGCGATATCATATATTGCACTTAAACCACTAATAAGAATTTTTAACATTAGAAGTTTATCTGTCGATTTAATTTGATGTGTTATTGTAAGAAGCAATCGGATATTGATATCAAGGGTGATATTTTTGTTTATGGAAGGTTTGGTTCAATAATGCATGTTATCGTAATCAATTAGTTTAGGCACATAATTTAAATAGGTAAATAGTTTAGTATTGGAAATGACAATGAAAAAAGTATATTTTTTAACTCCATAAAACTTTCAATTTTATTGACATCTTAACTTTCATGGTGTTCAGAAACAGAAGCGTTGTATTTATTGGAGATATTAAAAGATAGAGAAATTGTTTGTCTGGTTTCAGGACTCTATTATCATTATTATTACTATTATTTGCTTCGGACTTTAAGGGTGTAGCCATCATTGCAAAGAATGATTAATAAAAGTTCATGAGTTGTGAATCGAAGTTTGTAATAAGGAATAACAAGTAGTACGCTGATTACTATTGAATAAAGATTCAATCAATATTGAGAGGATAAATGTTGCCCAAATATCAGCCTGTATTTTATGAGGATAAGTATTCAATTTCATGTTTTCTACTGTAATGTAAAACTATTGACCTAATAACAGATATGGGTAGTAAGGCATTTCTCATCGGATTAAAGTAAAAACTATGTTTAAGGTAAATATTTTCAATTACAGTATATTTTATTCGAGATCTAGGATTTCGCAGGCTATAAATTTGATTATTTGAAATATTAAGTTTATTTTTAGTCTCGATTTTCGCTGTTTGCTGTCAATTATGCATTGAAGTCCACTATATCTGATTCAAAATACTTATTTAAATACCAGTATTTTACTCATTCAATTGTATCTTCTAATTTCTTGCGTTTCCATGGAGACGAACTAAGCTGCCGCCTGTTCAAAGTTAGCGCGGAAGCCAACAGATGGCAGCAGCAGGCAGGCTGAACACTGACGGACGTGAACAGTTTCTGTCATTCTTACTGTTACACATGTAAGAAATCACTAACAAAAGCCAGATACATATGCAATAAGTCACCACAATCAGGAAGTATGTAGTCACATGATTATCAGTCATACTCATAAACCTTTCAGTCCAGAAACTAACTAGTTATTAAATTTGCCACGATTTTTTATTGGACGGATGGACCGTGTATAATATCTGCAATGAAAAATTGTTGCACACAAAGGAATTTCGGCCATTTATCTGCTCTGTCAGTCTGAAAATTCATTTATTACGTTGGCTTATCTTTAGTTTGGATGTAACAATAATTCAAATTGAGCTTTCTACCTTCTGATCATCAAACAAGTCTTCTCTTCCGGCACTAGGAGATTGTTCAAGTTGATAATAAGTGGTATGGAACTGGAACCTCATAGGGTTTACCAGAAGATCTGATGATTCACAATTTGCATCACTGTAATACGTCCAAGTACAAGTGTATATGGTGAAAAAACGGATCCGCCTACTCACAGATGTAACATAATCAATAAGTTCAATACTTTAAATGTCTGATTTAATAAAATGTTTCAACGAAATCATTGAGAACATCACGAAGTTAGATCACCACATTAAGCCCTGTTGTATGGTAGGTTAATGCTGCATTACGAAAGCTGGACTGCGAACGTACAATACAGTGATGCATAATAGCATAATTGATGGTAACGCAGAGTGTTCTAGTTTCTTATTGGGTGAAGGGTAACGTTCTTGCATCGCATTCGGAGGGACGCGGGATCGAAGTCCCGGTCCGGCCATGCAGATTTGGGTTTTGCATATTTCCCCAAATCACACCAGGCGAATAGCGCAATGGTTCCTTCAAAAAATGTGGCTTAATTGCATTCCTCTCCTTGCCCTCAGTCCTTTCCGCCTCTAATGACATCGACGTTGATGAAGCGCAAAGCCATAAGCAAAATAAAAGTTTATTATGGGATCCGTAGCAAGAGTTAATGGACTCGGGAGTATAAGGAATCAATATGCGATCCGGCCATCCAGTTTTAGGTTTCACTTGTTTTTGCTAAATTGCTCCATATTAATAGTGAGACGGTTTTTTTAAAGTCCAACGCCAAATTCTTCCCGTTCATTGCCCTTAATTAGGTCATGGCTCTAGTCATTTCAATCTCGGCGAAACATCAAGCAGTAATCGAATTAAAGGAAGCTGCAGTGAAGGAACGAGCGGTTTTGGACTAGATGGCTACAGTTCTTGCGTGAGCGTCACAAACAATGCAGAGGTTTGGCTGGAATAATTTGAGGAATACATGCCATAATATCTTTTTCAACTACAACCAATTACTTCTCCATGAACAAATCGGAAGCGCGATCACATCAGGGAAATAAATAATCGTTCTGGTATCTATAATTATTCTTTCTTTCATTTTTGATTTCCGATGACATTATAGAAAATATTAGGAAATAAACGCCGTTTTGGTATCTTGAGGAACTTTTTCACATTTTACCATAAGCACTCTCTACCTCCCACAGTTTTGTACTCATGCTAAATATGCTGGATTTTAAAAGTGATATGGTTTATTGTGACTAATGATGAAATAACAGGAATAACTACGTTTGAATAAGGTTCACAGGAAAAATATACCTTTTTTCAATTTCCAAATAAGCTGTAATAAAAGATTGTGTTCTACTTGTCACACATCAACCTTGTATGTTTTCTTATGCGTTAGCCAGTAATACTCTAAAACGTATTAAAAACTTGTAAAGAATTCTAAAAGTATTGAATCTAATAAAGCATTCGGTATTGTCTAACAGACAAATCTGTGTAGTAGTGGTGTGTATATTGATTTAGGAATCTTGTGTAGCTGTGGAAGAAGTTTAGCCGAAAGAAATGT
>JARYHS010013630.1:371114736-371138085 GCA_031002005.1 Vandiemenella viatica
TAGTTAGCATGCACACTGGAAGAGGGCGGATCTGGCTACCATTTTAAACTATGGCTTTTTTTGTGCATCTCCTAACCTTTAAAACTGGGAAGGGAGAGGCTATTTCACTTAGGATTTCATCTGGAGATAAAGTGGTATCAATGTTCCGAATTACTCCCTGCTTCCTGGTTATATAAAAAGGGATGTTTGCGTCTAAAAGGTTGTCCTTAAGTATCTTCAAATCAACTATTGAGTTAGCGGAGGCACTGGAATATGTTTCAATCCTGATTCTGTTGCGACCGGTAGATGTAATATTAATAATTTATGATCTTAGTTGGTTGTTAAGTTGAAAGAGTATTTTCCCTACTGCCATGGGGTGGAGTCTGCCTACATTATTATTCCTGCTTTCCACTATCACCAAGTAGGGCCCATTGTCTGTAGGTGAATACCTATTGCTTTGATTATTGGAACATTATTTAAAAGGTTATTACGACTAGCTTGGTTGCCAATTGAAGCCGACTGCGGCTGAGATGTTAGTACTGGGGTTGAGCGTGAATCGTAAGTGGGTGTACTTCCGTAGCTGGTGGAACTATTACAACACTAGACTGCGTCATTGCTTCTAAAGTTTCTACCTGTTGCACTTTTAAGTCAAATTGTTTCTCTCGTTTACTCACTGGATTTGGCTGGTTGATTTCCTGCGGAGAGCGTGAACGTGGGCGGGGGTGGAGTCGCCCTTTTGGAGTCTGTCGAGTTTGTTGAAGAGCAGTGGGAGCTTCCATCTGGTCGAGTTGCATCTCTTCGATGGCTGAGTGCGGGTGGAGTTCAGGGTATGCTTGTCCGTGTTGCGGTAGATGAATTGCTGGAAATTGGCTGTTGTCTCTTCCGCTGCATTCTTCATTCTGTAGTACGAATGTAACGCCGCGCCCACTGACTGACTGATTGGTTCGAGGTGTATGTTCGGAGTTTTCTGCCATAGTGTTCCGAGACTAAGTCTCTGGAACACTACGGTGCTGACGAGGTAATATTAAGTTTTCTTTGTACTGTTTACTTGCTACTTCTATAACACTTCTAATAAACAGACGATAGAAACACTATTGCACTGTAAACGAATCGTGAAGACCGACTTAACCCGTATGAGGAAGTTGACTCCTCGGCTGCTCGAGTGGAACTGTACTTCATTACTATCGTATTGTTTTGACACGATCGAGCACTAGTATGAAGCATCGCATCGAGTCGCGTCGCGTACGGTTATGGGATTTCATTCGTACTTTGTTAAGTTTATGAAAATTGTTCATTTAGTTAAATAAGTTTAGGTAATATTAGAACTTAAAATACAATAGAAATTAGAATAAACACATTTCATAAATGTTTGAAATTAATAAAATTTCACTAAGGTATGATCAATAAAAGACCAATAACCATCTCAAATTTTTTGTTTACAAATTACGCTATGTACATTTTAATGTTAAACGAGAACAAAATTACAAAATAACTGTAAGAACGCAGACATTCCCGGCGTGTAACTGTAATGAAGTCTTCACGGGTGTACCGCCGAATTGTGTTGTGAAAACAAGATTTTTCGACGACTAGCTCCGTTGTCTTCCTCAGGTGCGAAAACATCTGTGCTGGTCGGTTGAGACAGACAGACATCTGGTTTGGCCGAAACCCATGTAAAACTAAAGTACCAGGGCATTGTAGACTTCTAACTTTTTTCTGAATAGGGGGTTTGTGAGCTGGATTTTTATGGAAGTCATGGTGTTATTTTGTTAAGTTATTGTAGTTGTCAGACCCTGTAGTTACTAGTTATCGTTGTGATGGGGAAATTGTAATTTGCAGCGTCATATTGTCGTCCTGTGTTTTGATTTAGTTGGCGGGGCGAAAGCTGTGATTTTTAATAGAAGGTGGTCGATTTGTCTTTTGTATAGTCAGTGATTTTTTGGATGCTTAAGTCTTGGTGTATGTGTAGTTTGGACATGTACCGGGGAGCGTCTACTATAATTCTTAAGAATTTATTTTGTTTGGTTTGCAGCTTCTTTACATTAGTATATGCTGCCATACTAAATAATTCTGAACCGAAGAGCAGGGCAGGTCTTATAACTACGGTGTACAATGCTGAGGTTTTTCACCTTGAGGAGGGGATACAGTTGGTAGAGTGGAACCGAACCTACGAGTATATTACACGCGCTTTTAATGTGGCTGAGGCATGTCAATTTGCTATCAAATTTCGAGCCTAAATATTTCACCGATTGACACCACGGGAGGTCTATGCTGTCGAGCGAGATTTTCTGGTTGGGATTCCTCAACCTGTTTGTAAACATAATTGCCTGACTTTTTTCTGGGTTAATTTCTTATCTTCCAAAGATTGCACCATTTTGTGATTGATTCGAGGTGCTGAGTCAATTTGCGCGCCATGTAATTTAACTTACGGCTCGACCTATATACGGTAGTATGATCCGCAAATAACCCAATTTCTCCCCCTGGTTGGTGGGGTATGTCATTAGGATACACACTGTACAGGGTTGTAGCCATGACCGAACCTTATGGTACGCCTGCTTCAATTAATTTCAAGTGGCTTTCCGTACCGTCTACCAAGACGTAAAAATTTTTGTTTCTGAGGAAATTATTTATTATTTTTTTGTCAAGTGTCCAGGGCAGCCAAATGTATGTAATTTGTAAATTAATCCATCATACCAAACCTATAGAATGCTTTCTCTGTATCTAGCACAACAGCGCCTTGTATTGTGCCTTATAGAGCGCGCGTTGCAGATATGCTCAACCATTCGGGTAGTTTAGTAGATGGTGCTGTGCTGTGCACGAAAGCCAAATTGTTGGTGGATGATTATATTGTTGTCATCTAGGAACTTTTGAAGTGAAGTCATGATTATACGCTCTAGGTTTTTCCAAGGAAAATTAAGAGTGAAATTGGTTTTGGTTTTAAGGGAAGAGTTGGTTTTTGTTTGGTTTTGGGAGAGTGATAATTTTGGCGATTTTCCAGTAGGAAGGAAAGAAGCATAGCTTCAGACATAAATTATAGATTTTGGTTAGGTGAATTATTGCAAGATAGGGTAGATTTTTAAGATAGGTTGCTTTTACGCCATCGGCACCTGGGGATTTTTTGTTACCGAGCTTCCCTATGATTGAACTCACTTCGATGACATGTGTCTGGAACTGTAGTTCCAAGGTGTCTGCCAAAGCTTCGGCCTTTTCCCGCGCTGTGTATACAATACCATTTGGTCCGTATAATGGCTTTGTCGAGAAGGGTGGTGTTTTTTTCGTTTTTACGACATTCCAAAATAAGTCTCGATTACACTCCGCTCTTCAGAGAGAGTTCTCCCAACTTTCTGTACGGTATTTTTATAAGTGCCATCTGACCTGGTTTGATAATTTTTAAGTTTTTCTGTGGTCAGTTGGGTCTCTGTATTAATGCCAACGTTTTCTGTTGTAGTTTTTTTTTTTTATCAGTTCCGAAATGTGGGGTGGGAGGTCTTTTTTATCAGATTCATATGTAATTTTTCAGAGGCTTTTTTCGCGCATTCTTTGATAATGTTTACGAACTGGTCTATATGTCTCTCTACTTGTCTCTTAGTTTCCAGTTCGGGCTGCCCTATAATGTGGCGGTTTACTTATTCTTGGTATTTTTGCCAGTTATTGGTTAGATAGAACTTTTTACTCTCAGATCGGCGCACGGCTGTATCAATATATATTATAATACCATGGGTTGTGGTCAGAATCTAGGTCATTAAATACTTTGGATGCAACAAACCAGATGATTTTTTTGAACACAGCAATGTCCAAGATATCAGGCCTGAGTGTGGAGTCCCTGTGATAGTGCGAGGGTTCGTCAGGCGGCAATACAGTCACCTGGGGGTTCTTTGAGACAAAATCGTGAAGGACTCGGCCGCTTGAGATGGCTGCACGGCAGTACTTACGATAACGCTTTGGCGTTAAAAGTCACCGCCGAGGATTATTCTGTCGGTTGTGATCAGTGGTACCGGGTCGGGCTCCGGTATTTTTCGGCCTGGTGGATTGTACTCTGCTATAAATCTAATTGCCTGCCCATTTATTTCGACCTCAACAGTCGTGACTTCAACACGCTCGAGCGCAGGTAAATCAATTAGTTTATGTGCAAGACGGTTTTTTTTATGAGTACTGCCGTCCCCCTCCCCCTCCCCGCTGATTCGGTCTATCGGTCCTGTACAACAGCGGTTCCCAATTTTTTGTTAACCACGGAACCCTAACTGATCATACATTTTTTGGTATGAGCGTAAGCTGAAAAACCAGTCTCGCATCGGTAAGTTATCACAAATGGAAGCAAAACCATGATAGCCTTCTCACGGCGCGGTTATGAATCTTTTCAACGAACATTTTATTTAATTCTCGGATGGAACACGGAACCCTTGTGACCCTTCCACGGAACCCCAGGGTTCCGCGGACCACCATTTGAGAACCACTGCTGTACAGTGCTTGCGTACTTGGAAACGCTGACCTGCGTACAGGTGTGTTTCGCTTACTAGAGTGATATCTATGTTGTGCTGTTCAAGAAATATTTCTAGTGATTGTTTTTGATGTGAAATGCCGTCGGCATTCCAATTCATAACAATTACGAAATGCATTTTGTTTCTCGCCATCGAAGTAGCTTGAGAAATCATTAATGACAACGAATATTTTAGATTCTGTTTCTGGTGCATTTTTAAAGTTTTCTTGTGTGGTTTTGACTGAAGTTATTAGCTTCTTGATGTTGAAGGATTTGAAGAAATCAATTATTTCTTTTAGGTCAGAGAATGCTTGGGTGCCGCACTTCTTTATAAGCCCACTGGCTCTGTTCGCGGACCGCCTGTGGGCGTGGCTGCAGATCTTTATTGTGGGCCACGAACCTTAATATGGAGCCGTCTATGGCGGCAGCTGGATAGAGGTAACACGCTCTCAGCGGAGTTTCTCCAAAGCTGGTTTCCACGACTCACTAAGACATAGCCCACGGTGGGCTATGTCTTAATAAGATCGCAGAATAATAGGTGAATGTCACTTGAATGATCTTTGGGTATTTATCATGAGTTTGAAAGTTCTTTATCGCAAGCGTCGCTTGGCTGGGAGAAGGATGTTCTTTAATTGAGAGAACGTGTACGTCGTTTCCATGGTGTAAATGTCGGCAATGACAAACGGATAGGTGCGGGCCTCCATAATTACTGAAAACTGTAATACACACTGGCGGCTAGTACTTCCTCACGGTACAGTCGGGGGTGGGTGAGAAGACTTGACATGGTGAAAATCTGGTTCTTTCCGGTCACAAAATTGGCCAGATACCAACAGGAGGGTACAGCACGAGATAACAAATAGACTCTCAGAACGTTCATGGTCACCCGTTTACAAGTCCATAAGTGTCTTTCTATACATTATCCACAAGACCAGTTTCCGAATGATCACTGCTGGCCACTCCTCTATTATTTTTTCTACAGTCCCCTAGTCAGACCCCTGCATACCTGGCGTTCTCGGCACAGATTTGCGAATGGTTACCAAGCGGGATTTCGGACAAATTCCGTACCCCTGCATTGGCCTTTTTTGGGAAGTGAAGCAATTATGCATGCTAATTAGTTTTTTATAGTTCCCTTTCTTTTTTTCGTGTTGGTATTGTGAAAATGCGTCTCCCTTCAGTGATTGCCTTCCACACGCGCGTAAATACCTCTTTTATTGCGTCCGAAATATTTAAGTGATCTATACCACATTAATTCTTGATTATGTGTCCTCGGAAATATTAATTAAATGTATGAATAACGAATGAGTCATTACAAAATCAAGAGATAAATGTCACGCGCAACTCCATGTTACTGAAATCTCCTTGCAATCAGATCCGTCCAGTCCGCATGATATAAAATTGAACCCTCGACGAATCCTGCGTAAAACGTCACAGCAAAATTGTACCAGCTGCTTGTTTATGCAATGTGTTTTTTCCCAATATAACTGTTCTGTTTTACCTTGTTTGTTAATTAACAGCGTATTGATTTTGATTATACTTTGTTACAAAGGATGCTCTGTCTGCATATTCACATGTCTTGTTTTCGGGGGGGGGAACGTGGTTTACGGGAACATAGATGAGTGGATAAGATTTTGAACATCCGGTGCACCACTTTGTTTGGGTAAAGACCGATTCATACCAGATATCATGTCAGGTCAGGTCAGATAAGCTCACAATCCAAGATTATGTCAGTCAGGTCAAATTAAACCATATTTTTGATCCTTAGAAATTCTTTTATTATTGTTTAAATCTTATAATTCTTACGTTCAGTTTAACAAACTAGTTGGTTCTACTTTAACAAACAAAAAAGGATAATGAAAAGAATATTAAAATTTTACATGAATAATGTATAGTAACAAACTTTTGCGATAAATTTTTGTTGCTCAATATTGTGCAATTTTATAGTTTTTATTTGCGATCACTACACCTAGTGTAGTTTTGCGAGATGAATCGCAATATTTTTATGTTTATGTTAAGATCAAAGACCAAAAGCGCTCATTGAATTAAATAAATTAACGACCACAACGCGTTGTGGTTTCTGAATTGGTCCAGGCTGCGTTTAATAGTATATATATGATTCTTCTTACACGTCACGTTACAAGGCTCTAAAAAAAGAAAAATGTGACCTGGACCAGACGCGAATTGTGACCGTTTTGAGTTAGCCACAGCGCGTTCTGGCTGTTTATTTATATCTGTCATATTGCGAGTAACGTGTTGTGGTCGGTTTTTTCTTTCGCTCAATGTGCTTTTTCTGGTTTTTTAGCCTTGTATAATTATACAATCCTGAAACTCCGAACAAGCTCTGAGAAGGGTGTCGTCCACGTTGATCTGATCTGAACTGACTGTTGCACATTCACACTAGCTGTCAGTTCAGCGACCATCGTTGATCGAAGATGTTTAGGTTCATCTGACAGAAGCGAGCAGTGAAAATGCTCTCATTGGATTATGTGAACAGCGATTTTGATTTTCGCCTTGAGTTCATCTCTAGTGTGAACCGGCCTTGACTTAAGTCCGTAATGTAATAGTGTGCTGTAACCAGTGTGTGTTGACCCCGTGACACAGGCTCCTGCAGCTATAAGCTGTAGCAGAGATTGGCACACCGCGGCCATGTGGGAGCTAGCTGCGACATGTGAATAATTCATCTGCGAGCCGCAACTCGCAACCACGGCCCGCCTGCTCAAACGGCATGCTGCAACGCGCTTAATACCCTCACCGCGACATTGCTTTCAGCTCACGTGTGCTGCAGCCACTCCAGAATAAAAGATATCACATACTGCGGTGCGACGAATAAAATATTAACTGTAGCTACAACAAATGTATAACTGAAAATAACAAGTAAGATTCAGAGCAATCAAATATGTTAACATAATCAGGAAGCACATTTGCATTAAAACATACACCATTACGTAACTTCGTATCAGTTACAAAATGCAAATTTCTCTGACTTATCTTTCAGTTTATAACGATATATCGTTATATCTTTTGTATTGCCTATGTATCTCATGTTCTGTAAAGCGAGGTTCCACGGTGAGTAGTTTGTAATTTAGTTGCTGAATAGTTGGTAGAATACGATTTCAATGTTAGCAGTTGGTAATACTGCCTCAGTGGCAGTACACGCAATAAGGAGGCAAGTGTGGGTGAAGTGAGATGGCCGCAGGACATTATGGTTGTTGGCATATAGCGTCCCCGACTGACAAAATGTAGTTGTATATTTGTTCCTGTGATTTTGAAATAGTGTTTACCACAAAGTTAATAATGTAAAAGCTAGAGAGAAAAAAACTGACTAAGAAATATACCTAGTGAATAATATTGAAATTTTAGTTTTTCCCGGCGTATTGTTGAAATAAATAACTCTCGGGTTTTCTGCCGGTTAATTGATTTATTTAGATCTTTTAACAACGTTTCGGCAACTACCATCGTTGCCTTCATCAGGTTAACTCTTACATACAAAGACAAGAGTCAGTCAGTGTCTTGTCCTTGTATCTAAGAGTTATCCTGATGAAGGCAACGATGGCAGTTGCCGAAACGTTGTTAAAAGATCTAAATAAATCAATTAACCGGCAGAAAACCCGAGAGTTATTTATTTCAATATTGAAATTGAATTTTTGCAGATCATTTTTTAACCTGTTCCCATCAGCAATTGAAGTATTCGTGTTTTCCTATTAAACTTTGTGTAACGTGGGCTATCGTCAAATATACCATGGTTAAATTGTTTGTCAAAATCTACGAAGGGCTCTTCTTTGCGGTAATATATTGATGTGCTTGCAAATAGCTCAGCAAATGCAGTGTATCTTAAATGGGAAGAAAATAAGAAAAACGCAAAGGGTTTACGATACAAGTTTTCAATTTTTTCTGAATGAGCGCATGCAGATACGCAAACAAACCCTCAGTAACAAAACATACCTCTGTCGATGAGCCATTAACAATAATTCGCAGGAAGCACAAACTATTTTTTTTAACTAATCATAATTACGCCTACTAGTGATTAGTTTTGCCCACTGTTGTCGCACTTACGTTCAGTTCTGGTGTTTTAATTGGACTTTATCATACGTCATTGACGAGATCATCATTTCACAGAAAAATATCTTTTAAAATCAGTAATGAGTACACAGAAAACATAAACTACATTATGATTTATATGCAAATTTTGTGTTCTTTACATCTATTTGTTCTGAATTTGGGTTCGTTATCCCAGCTGGGAGAGAAAAAAACTTTACTGAAACTACTACTTTTTTCTGCTCTCAGAGATTGTAAAATACAATTGTATCAAGATGAATATTTTTCATAATATCTTTTAAACATTCTTATCATGACGAACCAATTTATTACGTAGTTACTTGGCATTCTTGCGGGTTTCCTTCAGTAACGTGGTGCGAGTGTCCAATAAATCATGTCCTAGCCGAACTTCCCTTCTAATTTACCTGGAACGAGAGAACTTTGCACTCGCTTCTCTTCCCTGTATACCACACGTCAAACCTAAGCACCCGTCAACAGTCTAAGTCCAGTTAACTTTTCAACGGCCATAAATGTCACAACTATATTTCATTATTTCTTTAAGAGAACCACTGTCATAATTTATAATACCAGACAACTTTTAAAAAGTAATCTTCCAACGCAATTTCGAGTTACCTTGACGATTAAAAATAAATGCAAAACATAATTTGAGCTCAGCACTTTATTTATATACTAAAAATCCTCGCATGAATTATGAGTGACTTATCCAAGTCAATGTGATCAGAAACTCGTATTACGCATTCTTCTAAATCGTTGTTTCATTAAACCCAGAATTTTTCCTACCTTCTGTGAAATGAAAAACTAATGCGGCATACAACAGTAAATTTATGTAGCAATAAATAAAACTTCATTGGACCGTTAAGAACAATTCGTAAACTTCATTTGTTGAGAATACCACTCTAAATTCTACTTCCAAATTAGAATTCGTTTAATAGCATTTATTTATCTGATGTCATCTAACGTTTAAATTTTCTTCCTGCAGAGTCTAAAATAATTGGAAAAAGTTGCGTTGTAATTATAATTCTTTTTTTTTTTTTAATGCCGGTGAATTCAAGACGCCTATGTTTTAAAATTCACGTGTCTTTCTTGTAATATTAATTCCTGTATTTATTTCATTCTGGGTATTCAGGAAAAGATAAAAATGATTTTCTCGCATGAAGGCAGCTAAACAAGAAGTGAGAACTGTATACCGACCCAATTGTGTATAACAATCAAACTCTCTGAACCGTAGCCATCAAATGAAAGGGTAATATTCCCTCCAAAAACGAAACTGAACTTCTGATTTTCCACATTTTATGCAAATTTTATTACACAATCATATTGATACGAAAACAAATGAACAGATTTAATCTCGCTGCTGTCCTGATCTCAATTTAATCATTTTTATTTTAGGAAAGAGAGCGATATTTCAACCTACTGTGCAGATTCGGAAATTGTGACACAGAAAATTTTATAATTAACGAAACAAACGTAATTAATCTTGTCAGTCAGCGGTAATTAAAAGGTCAGAGCATCCGCTATCGCGAATATGAATTCTAATATCGGGGCTAACTCTCCGTTAATCCGAGTGTTTTAGGTCGGTAATCCGGCTCCAGGATTGATCGGCGAAGCGCATGAGCGTTCCGTGTAGCCATTGACGCCCGGCTCCGAGCTCATCAATCAAATCTATCAATTAGGACCCTTTGAAGGGCGACCCCGCGCTGATTACCTTCCTCCGGCCCGCCAAACACCTGCCGTCTGCACAGTACTAGAATCTCTGTCGCCTCACGCGTGCTTCCCGAGGCTATAGGCATTTTTGTTGAAACATAAAATTTAAATTTTTCAGTCAACTGGAATATCATTTCGTGGATAGAAAAGAGGCTAGTTTTTTGTATTCCCCGGGCGCAGTATGGCTGTACTATAACTAGCAAGAAAAAACTAAGGATAAGATCGCAATGGAAAATGTATACAGGATGTTCACGTGAAACCTCCCCATTTCAAAGTACAATATAACCTTGTAGTACAATATAACCTTGTAGTTTGCACTCTCTTGTAAAGCAAGTCAAAAAGTTTTTTAAAATAATTTTGTCTAAGTTAGTGGTTTAATTTTGTATCAGGTGAATAACTATCAAAAATTACTAGTTCACAAGAGGGAGCCCAATAAGCGGTGTGGTACCAATCGCAATCCAAAGAAATTTCCGAAATGTTTTTGATAGGGTGTCACCAGACGTAAAGATAAATTTCTAGCGACTGGGACGACAAGATGGACCGACCAAGTTCCGGACATAATCCCTCTGGATTTTTTTTTCTGGTGGGGTTATGTGAAAGATATTGTGTAAGCCTCACACGGACTTGATGTTGGCGATCTCCGCATAAGAATCGTGGATGCAATCGGTTTAGTCACCCTAGACATGCTTAGGTGCACATTGATTGAGTATTGCTTAGACGTTTTGAGGGCTTCGAAAGGAGCATACGTAGAAATGCACTGATTTTTGTTTTATTGTAAACACTTTTTTTTAAGTGAAACGCCTTTGGATTGACTGACGAAACTATATGGAGGAATTCCATAACGACCTGTGACACCATTATAGCCTCATTATCAGTTCTTACCAAAGAGCAGTATCTCTTTAAACGCATTGGAATAACAACATTGCAGCCGCCAATTCAATGGACCGAAGTTGCTTAGCGTGGTGTGGTATACAGGGGCCTACAAGTGAGTTTGGTGTTCAACCTAAATGATGGTTGGGCCCTCCCTAAGGGTTAAACTGATCATGGTATTAGAGATAGGGTGGCCAATTCCTTTCCTTCTTAACTAATCATACCCGATAATTCTACCGGGTGAAGGGGATCTACAGTTTAACGTAGAATTCGAATTACGGAAGTTTACTGGCCCCCTCTACATTACACAGCAAACTGTGCTAGAAGAAGGTCGGGAGAAGGACCTATGAAAATCCCCGGTGAGACAGGGATTCGAGCGGAGACCTGTCATACAGGGACCAAATGCGGAAAAATAACTACGAATAAAATAACTGTTGCAGGAAATATCTGCTGTCAGTATCGAGGGCGAAAACGTGTAATGTATAGAAGTATCATTGATTATAACCTAATTTCGTCGCTACGTTCCACATCCATTAGTGATCTCAGTGCTGGTTGTTCAAAAAATTATTATGTAGTGCGTAGGTACTTCTATAATAAAGATTCAACACTCCCTAAAATAGGGCATTCGCAACAAACTTAAAATCCTCTACGGTTCATATATGACCACCTTGCAATGAAACTTAATGACTGGATCTTTCTTGAAAAAAATAAAATAAAATAAATACATGGGACTTAAAACTTCAAACCTTCTGTTTTCAAATTAAAATTTTGATTTTAATGGAAATGTAATTTAATATATGTGACTTGTAATCTTATATTCTAGCTTTGGGACTTCAAACCTCAAACTTTACGTTTTAATATACTAATTTATACTGTAGGGCCTACTAGCCGTTACCTGCGGCTTCGTACGCAAGTATTTAAAATTTTATTGCTGTAATGAGATAATGAAAGCTGTAAGTTGTGAAAAAGGTGTCCCATAAATTTAATGCGAGAGAAACAATACCTGAGCAATCGATATAATATTACAGAGACTTAGACATGTTATCTGTCTCTCTGTCATTGTTGGTTTAGCTTTCAAAATTTCAGACAAAGTATGTTACTTATCTCGAAAAGATCCTATTGTATTCCTAATGGTTCTTGACAAATTTCATCAATATTAGTTTAGATGATTAGTTGTGAAAACGTAACATACAGACGGGGTTATTTTCGCTTTTATAATACTAATGTAACGTCTGTGGATTACTGTTTTGTATTATTTAATCTTCTCTTCGCTAACTGTTTTGAATGATTAATAAACTGACTCTCAAAGTAGGATCGCTGTACTAATTATATTCATATGCCAAATAAAATAATAAAATAATGTTTCTCAGTAGCACTCAACCAAAAGAAAATTTTCTTTCGAATGTGCGGGTGCCACGTAATAGCACAGGATTTATATTTATTTTTTTTACAAATTTTTAAATTAAGCCTTTGTAGAATGAGTGAGAAAATATTTTGTAATGTTTACCTTTGTACTGTCAGCAAACCCCCCCCCTTTTTCCCGCCCCGCCCGTTTTTCCAAATGTGTCCCGCACTGACTGAAAGAAAAATGGGAGAAGATGGGAGCCGTAGCGGCATTATACTCATAATAGGTTGTGTGATGAGACGAATCCGAGTGAGAGTGCGACATGTAACGCCTAAGCAAACAAATGCGCACGGCGCGCGAGGCACACGCTCAGTAATGTATACATTACATTATCGGCACCCCAGCCTGCCAGCCTGGCGATCACGCCCTTCCCACCAGCACCCTGGCATTAACCTCCTCACTGACTCACGCACCCACTGGATGATTAAAAAGGCGTCTGCAGCGCAAACTAAACTCCGCACTCGCGCTGTGCTCGTAACGGCAAAACTTTCCTGTGCTGTAGACACTTTAATCCACTCAGCAGACGTATTTGGTAATCAAGGTTAACTTGACCCTGTATCATGCTTAGGGTTGCCTTCCGTACTCAATTATAGATAACTATTTCACGTGGGCGTACTCTATAATCTACGACTATAATCTACGAAAGCGATAGGGTACGTTAAAACACTCTTTTTTAGCCAACACACATACTCATACCACTGATTGCCTTTTTTCGTACAGAAATAGTATCCGAAAGAAAAAGCTATTGATTATCTATAAAAATGATTTGATTGCACTGAAGAAAATTTAATTTAAAATCACTCTCAGTATGAACATTTAGTGCGTGTTATTGAAGCTTTAATACTGCATCAACTGCAAATTGTTATGGATCATTTATATGAATAAAAATTACTACTGAATGAGTCGCATGGGAAACTTATAGATGATAAAAGTTTTACTAATATTCCGAGTTTTCAAAAATGGCAGTGAAAATTCAACAAAAGTAAAGAGTTTTCAAATATATTATTATTTTTGTTTGTTTTTATCTGTACCTGTATATGCATTAATTGAGACAGGTTTTTCTGTCACGAATACAAAATGGTGAGAATAAAATAACAAATCTTGGCTCAACTTAATAAAGTATGAACTCATATGCTCTGTAAGTGTCTAGAAACAATAATTATTTTTAGAATGTGTTAAAAAGCAATGTTAATATGTGCTAATACGTAAAAAAATGAACTTATTCTTTTTGTATACTCTGTACTCCATTTTTACCATCAAAAACACAAATGTATTTATTTTTTTTTAATTATTGCAATCCTAATCATACTTCATGAGATTAGCACAGATGATAATTTTCTTTTTTCAGATCTTCTCTGTTATATCATGGAAGCAACTCACAATTCTCCAGAGTTTGATGTACAGCTATGACCTAGGAAGCACGTAACATTAGTTGACGTTTCAAGTACCTACATCGTTGTCTGCACTGCTGCCTGTGACCAACAAGAATATAACATCATCTCGGAGCTACGCTCGATGGAATACGCTGTGAAGGCAATAGACAGCTGTGATTCAACGTACAGATTTATTCTATCACTAACTGTAACCGCAACTTCGTACGCGTGTACTCAGAATTTTGTAGCTAGAATTGGATATACAAAGCTGAAAGTTTCGTGGAAGTTGTCCCACAAACTAACTGCGAGAGAAACAAATCCTGAGAAACAGATATAACATAAAAGAGACTTGCTCCCGCTATCCGTCTGACTGTCATTTTCGGTTATTTTTCAAAATTTTATGACAAAATACGTTATTTATCTCGAAAAAAGTATCATATATCCTACCTAACGGTACATAGTATTTCTTTGTCAAATTTTACCATCGTCGGTTTAGCCGTTTAGACGCGAAAACTAAATAAACAGACAGAGTGACAGAGTTAGTGTAGATGTCTGCTTATTATCTTTGAATTCAAAAGTAGGGATTAATTTCTAATGTGTAGGCAATGAGGGGTGACGTTCCGTATTAGCTCAGACATGTTAAAAAAAAATCAGTTACAAAAATTTCCTTCCACAATGACACAGGAAGATATTTCACTAGTTTATTCAATTGGAGAACTAATGAAAAACCATCATAACAGGAAGCAGCAGAGGCATGTATGTCGTAGGAAGACCACGATATAAAATATTGAAGCATATGAGGTTCCAACAGTTCGCTGACTTGCTCGTCGGATAGACGATCCACAGATTTAACACCATTCTCATCACCACTGCTATGTTTTTCAAACAGTTTTTTTAATTTTTTTTTAATTTTTTTTTTACTAGAGCTTTACGGTCGAAGTTATTTTTTCGTAAGGAATTTGGCCATCAAGGAACATTCGCTTGGACGACTGAGAGAAATCATGTAAAGCCAAGATAGAGATGGCTGGACCGGATATCGAACTAACGTCTTCCCGATTGAAAGGTCCCGAGGTTGCTTTCCAGTCATTGTCACAGTTAATCACACTTTTATACCCAGACAGCAATTACATTCCCTACAGATGTCAGATTGAGTCGGAAGTCGCATTCCGTGAATTACTTAAACGTACTGCATTTCTGCATCAAGATTCATGGAACCCGAATTTTTACAATGGCCTACAATTCACGTTACATTTACTGGTGTTTCCATTTCATACCCTGGTACATTGCTACCTGGGCTCGTAGGGAGCTTATGATCTTACGAATATTTTAATGTACGTTTCAACTTGCTTCAACAGTCTGCAGCGAGCTCTCGGAGCAACAACTTCCTGGTAGTTTACGTTTCCTGGTGAAGTTATAACCGAAGCTAGCTAATCGGTCGCGGTAAACAAGTAGTGTGTGTGTGGTAGACGTAATAGTTTACCAAGAAATACAATCTACTGTGTTCTAGGTGAAAACAATCGATTGGTAATCGTGCTCATCTAATATACTAGTCCGTGTGACCGTCACCCACAATGTTCGGTGGGATGTACGGTGAAGGTGGAACTTGTGGCCCTCAGGACCACACATCAGAATTTGAAAATCATAGTGGCACGCCAACCGGGTCGGTAATTGCAGCCGCGTTGAACACAGTCAGCAACCAACAAACTGACGAAGCCATTCCAATCGAGTCTGTGAATTATCAGTTCAGTGTGGTACCAGACGATCCCATGCTCGGTAGCCAAAGCATAAGTAACAAGCCTGCTAAACGCCAGGTACCAACAGAAGAAGATGTAAGAAAATCAACCCATGCAGCAGAGAAAGTCGCACGGCTCTCAGCGATACATTCAGCAGCCCAGCAGCCGATGTCTACTGTCAACACGACACCAACAACGTCAGCAACTCCAATAGCACCAGTAGTACCAGCAACAACAGCAACACAAGCGGCAACTGCACCCTCCATTTCCGGCAGCAGTCTACAGGACGCGCAGCAGAATACATCAAGCTACAGGTACGACGCAAGCGATTACGGCCCATTTATAGTTTTTGTAGAGGGGAAGGAGAAGAACATAGGCCGGTTACATCCAATGGTTATAGGAAAGCTACTACGTGAGCAAGGTATCCTAAGATCAAATCATCTTTTGAACATCACGAGTTCTGGTCGTAATAGAATAAAAATTGAAACAAACAGTAGTGCGGCGGCAAATAGCCTCGTAACATCGGAAGTCTTCGCTAGAAACAATATGGTGGCTTACATCCCAAAGTTCATGGTACACAAACAGGGTGTAATTAGGAACGTGGACATCTCCCTGAGTGACATAGAAATACTCTCAGTGATAGAATGTGAGGCCCAAGTAGTAGGTATCCGACGGTTCAATAAAAAAGTTGTAAAACAAGGTAAACAGGAACTTACACCACTTCCCGTATGTGTATTAACATTTAAATCTCAGCTGCTGCCTAAATTTGTCTACATCCACGGGGTTCGCTGTAATGTTGAGGTTTATATCCCATCAGTTACCCAGTGTTACAAATGCTTGCGTTTCGGTCATGGGAGCAATCAGTGCCGAAGCCAAACGCGCTGTGGTTTTTGTGCATCCGATCATAGCATTGAGTCATGTCCTAAAACGTCCCAACCTAAGTGTGCTCTGTGCTCTGGCCAACACTTAGCCACAGATCGACTGTGTCCTGTATATCAGAAGACGAGAGCCATTAAGCAATATATGGCGTTGAATAATGTCAGCTATAGCGAGGCCACAGCTATACATGAGAATAGACCCTACGCTCAAGCTGCAACCAACACCAACTTGCAGTACAATAGTCCAACTGAATTTCCGCCTCTGCCGGTGATGCACTCTTTTCCTGTCAACAACTACCAACAACCAACCTACCAGCTAGCCTCATTTGATAACAGGCCACACACAAGGGCGGCAGCAACCCCTCCACAGATTGTCTCCCAATCTCCGGTACTGTCTAGACAACAGAACATGTCGCTGTTCCCTATGAGGACAACCCCGCAGAATAATCAGTCCAAGCCACTGCATGGGACAAACCCAGTCCCACTTAGACGAGACAACATGGTACCTCCGGGAATTAATTCAAAAGTCGTCCGACCTCAACAGATCACGACACATAGCAATACAAATAACTGGAAAGATTACCAGCAATATCACATTCCTAGTCAAAGACCAACGGTGCCCTTACAGAGTAATTTAACCAGCACCGTCAATAACATGGAGGATCCTCCAGCCACATCAGACAGGCATCGCCTAATAGAAATAATGCTTAATTTCATTACCACGCTGCTACAGCAGATACAATCTGGAGGAGGGACACTCCCAATCGACGCAATAAGGGATAATATTAGTAGGATTATAGAATCCACAAGCAACCTGCACGGTACAGAGGAAGAACTAAGCAACAATGGCGGGGAATAGGGAAGTGAAGAATCTTTTATTCTGGAACGCACGTTCTGTTCGTTCCAACAAAGAAAGTTTGCACCATCTATTAAAATCGTACGATGTATGTGTTGCCGGAATTGCAGAAACGTGGCTTAAACCTAAGGAACAATTCAACATCCCTGGCTATAATACCGAGCGATACGACAGAGCAGACGGTTACGGTGGAGTGGCTATACTAATTAGAAGAAACATACCATTCCGCAGCCTGAAACTAAGGAATGTAATAAATGGTGTAGAAGGATGCGCAATAAGAACGCGCGTTAACGGTATTGAATCGACCATACTAGTAATTTATCGTTCTCCAAATACGATTGTAAGCAAGCAGGTTATTAGCTCCTATGTGAAACAAATCCCCCGACCTGTAATTTTAATGGGCGATGTAAACGGTCATAATCTGGTTTGGGGGAGTGAAAGAACGGACGCTGTCGGAAGACTGATAATGGAGGTAGCAGAAGAAGAGGAACTAGTGGTCCTTAACGACGGCTCGTACACAAGGATATCAAAACCAGGAGAACGGAGATCAGCTGTAGATGTAATTCTGGCGTCGACCCACCTCTCCCATACAGCCGTCTGGACAACCATAAAAGACACCAGTGGGTCAGACCACCTTCCCATTTTTTTCTCTTATCAACGACATCACATAGAATACAAAGGAAGAAAACCCACGTATAGATGGAACATTAAGCGTGCCGATTGGAGCGCCTACAGAAAAGCAGCAAGCAATATATTCTCAAATTTCAAAGAAACCGGGGATACGCAGCGCGACTATGAGAAAATATTAAACGGAATAGAACAAGCGGCTCTTACGACGATTCCCGAAAACCACCCAGTGAAATTAAAGCGAAGAAGATCTGCAGTATGGTGGGACTTAGAATGTACCGCAGCAGTTCAAGAACGAAAACAAGCCCTAAAAATCTATCGACAACACGCAACGGAGGAAAACTTTATTCTTTTAAGTAAAATTCAGGCCAGAGTAAAACGCTTCTTGAAAAGGAAAAAGCGGCAAAAGTGGATAGCCTTTTGCGAAAACTTAAACCGTAACACCTCCCCGATCACTGTGTGGAACGAGATAAGAAAATTCCGTAATTCATCGAGTAACTGCTCAACTCATACCGCAACGCAAGAGGTGTTAGAGAAGATATTGGAGAAGATGACACCACCGTCAGTAACAAACAAGATCTGCCTACAGGAAAATACATCCAATGAACAGATGCTACAGCCATTTAATCTGGAAGAGTTCGAAACGTCTGTCAGTAATAGTAAGAACACATCGCCTGGGCCAGACAAACATCCATTACGCCATGCTCAAATATCTACCAAGAAAAGGCAAGCTAGCAATCCTAAAAGTAATGAACGACGTTTGGTTACGACGCATTGACATCGAATCTATGAAAACTGTAAGAATAGTCCCTATCCTCAAACCAGGCAAGGACCCATGCGACCCGGCATCATACAGGCCGATTTCTCTCATGTCTTGTATGTATAAAACCCTGGAGCGTATGATTAGGCTCAGAATAGAGTGGCACGTGGAACACTATATAAAACTCCCCCATTTTCAGTACGGTTTTCGCAGAGGCCTGGGTACGCTTGACGCTCTGGCACACCTAGTTACTGAGTTACAAGAGAGCTTGACAGCTAACAAGTACACAACGTGTGTGTTTACAGACTTGACTGGAGCATATGATAATGTTGTTCCAGAAATTCTAGTACAAAAACTCCTCCTAATGAAACTGCCTGAAACATTTATATTAAATCTTTGGAACATTCTGCAAAATAGAGTTCTGATAATTATGACACCAACTGGCAAAATTGGTCCTCGGCGTACAAGTTTTGGGCTCCCGCAAGGGTCTATCCTGGCACCACTCCTGTTCATAATATACTGTAGTGACATTGGCATAACACTGTCACCAGATACCTGGTTTATACAATATGCGGACGACCTTTGCATTTACAAAACATCCAGGAACCTTCAGGACACCTATTTCTATCTTAGCCAAACGCTAACTAAACTCAAGACTTGGCTAAAGGAAAACGGACTCCAAATATCACCAGAAAAATCCGCAGTAATAACCTTCACCCGGCATAAGGTACTGGCAGCTGAAAACATAAGACTCGGACCATATACATTGCCACTCCTAAAGTGTATCAAATATTTGGGATTATACTTAGACAACAAGCTAAGATGGACGCGTCAGATATGTGAAACAGTTGGGAAATGTGATAAAGCAATAAACATACTCCGAGCCACTAACGGTGCTTGGTGGGGGGCTGATCCCAAAATCTCAATAGCTCTCTACAAAGCCATGGTGCGACCTCACCTAGATTATGGCTGTGTACTTTACGGATCCGCGTCCGATCAACTTCTGAACCGCCTGGATAAATGTCAGTACCGAGCTCTTCGACTCTGCTTAGGGGCATTCCTGTCGACGCCAACCAATGCACTGCTAGTCGAAACCAATGAAATGCCACTCGCACTGAGGCGCCAATATCTCAGTAAAAAGTTTATAATAAAACAGTTCCAGAAAACCGGAAAACCCGCTTACAATAAAAATACGCGCCCTGTGGGCAGTAACATCAACCTCTGCTTACTGGACCCACAGGAACAGCCCACCCCTAGTTGCGGCCATCGCTGAGCTTAATGAATATCAGACACAAGTGTTCTCTCTCCCAAGATTACCATGTTACGAAGTTGACTACGAAAACCCATATGATCCGGAACGAGATCGTAGAAAATCTGAGATATTCAGAGAACGCCCTTAGCAACAATAATCTTCTAAATGACTACCTAAGTGGTATGGGTCGAGTGGTATATATATATACAGATGGGTCAAAGACTGGCAACATGGTTGGGAGTGCCTTTTTTGACAGCACTAACATAGTGGAAAGGTTGTTTAAGCTGCGTGAGGAAACATCCTCTTTCACAGCCGAACTGTTTGCAATACTTAAAGCGCTGGAATATGCGCTAGAGATGCGCATTCAGAATACAGTTGTTCTTACAGACTGTAAATCGGCATTGCAAAAACTGGATGATGGAATCAAAGATAGAGGGAGGACTCCACTTTTGTATAACATAATGGAGTTGATGACCGACATAAAGAAACAAGGTATGAAGATCTCCTTTATCTGGGTCAAGGCGCATGTCGGACTACATGGCATGAAAGAGTGGATGCTCTTGCAAAATAGCCGCACAAACATGAAACCCAGTTGAACTTCTAATAGGAAGTGATCTAATCCCACTATTTCGCCAAAAATGTATGGAGACCTGGAATGATATGTGGAAATCCACTAACCAACACAAAGGAGCACATTATAGGCAGATACATCCGTCGATACCAAGGACACAGTGGTTCCAAAAGAAATACGCCACAAAAAAGCAGTCCACCACAATATCGAGACTAAAATTCAACCACGGGAGATTCGGAAGCCATCTATACAAAATAAAGCTAGTGAACTCCCCTTTTTGTCAATGTGATGGGCAGTGCCGAGGCCGACACAAACCATATATTCTTTGGATGTAATAAATACAAGAAGAAACGGACACCTTTTGGGAAGACTTGAAACATTGGGGTATAAGATATCCAGTCAATGTCAGCCATCTTCTTGCCTTAGGAAATATTTCTATATACCAAAAGATGGTGCATTTTATTACAAGAAACAATATAGAGATATAAACGGGAGATCCCACCCCACTCTTCAATATTGCAAATAGTTACCGTTCATGGAACACTAGACGGTAATGGTTTTATTACATTTTAACCTAATAAACTATAAAAATCATGTATTATCAAAATTTACTGTGAAAATGTTTAATCTTTAACTCTCCATCTAACCATCTTTATAATTTTATGTCCTCATTGTTGATGTGTACTTTCTTAATGTTATGTAAATTATTATTTCTGCTGTATACCATCCGTAAAGTGTGTTTGATCTTATAATATAAACAGTGATTTGTATATATGATTGGGTAAATGTGAGCGAATCAGTGTATATGTATAAATAGAATGTATATTGACTGTATGGCCAACAGGCCAAGTGTCAATAAATAAAATAAAAAAAAAAAAAAAAAAAACGTTGCTTCACCATAAAAAAAAACATGTCTGTGAATTCGTATAATTAAGCTCACTTACATGTCCATGAAATTATTCGCTTATCATCGCAGTCATTCAATCTGTAAAAAAAATGAGGTGTACTTACACAAAATCAACAGTCATGGATTTCAAACCAACAGAATGGATAGGAATGCTAGAATGGGTATGTGTAAGCGTGATGGGTGAGCGTAATGCGCTGGCCTCGCTTTCAGGAGGACACGGGTAGAATCCCGTCCGGCAATCCGATTTAGTTTTCCATGATTTACAAATCAGTTTAGGGAAATGACGGGTGTTCCTTCAAAAAGATGATGGTTGAGTTCCTTCCACTTCTTGTCCCCCGTCTCTAATGACATCGACGACTGATGAAGTACAAAGCCATACATAAAAAAGAGGGTACGAGTTTTTGTATCTACTATCAAAGTTCAAGTATCTGCATAAATACTGCTGTATTCCTTACGTTTTAAAAATTGTCTGTTAGCTCCCAAGTTGCAAGATGCTGCATAAATTTAGAGTTATTAATTACAAAAAGTTACCATAAAGCAGGCTAGTCACATCTCACAGAATCTTGCCCTTGCTCAGGGGGATGCGGTCGCAAGCCAGGTAAATGTAAGAAGCAAGGGTTTGTAGGTCTTGCAATAGAATAAAAATACAACATTTTCGGTGAAAAGACGGTGCCTGTTTATTTTTAATAAACTGACGAATTGTGGTTGCATTTTTGACATGCAAACAGCCAAATGATTTCCTAATTGGATCAAATTACACATTGAACTTTGTTATTCATGACTGTAAAACCATATTTCACGTAACTGTTGTCTTTAAAAAAAAAAAAAATTTTGCAACCGCCACTGCTACTGCTACTTGTAGCAAAAGTGGAGGCCAGCGCAGAGCTTTTGAGTCTCACGTACAGAGGGTCGCCGGTTCAGGTCCGGCCGAGGGCATGGGTGTTTAAGTGTTGTATGTGAGTGTGCTTGTCGTGTCCGTCCAGTGGTGTGTCTATAATTACTTGAAAGATAATATATACATAAGGAGACTAAAAAACACTGGATGACTTAAACTCGTACTTAAGCTGGCTGCATGGCATAAGGAAGCCAAATGCAATTTTTTAAAAAATCTTTTGAGTCATTTCATTTTATGCTCGTTTGCAGCGAAGATAACTGGCTGCAGTGAATGAAAACCAACTGTTCTTGTGTGGTCCTGTCCACCTTCTGGTTTCCCATGCCACCGCCGTGCAAAGAACACGCTGCCCGCAAAGTGCGCTGATACTTTGGCAGCATTTGATTTCTCGATCAGTTCGTATAGCCTCAATAGAAAGAAATTAAATACGTCGTTTTTGAAATTACTCACATAGTTTTATTACGGACCTGAGGGTTAGCAAGTTATATTGCGGACAAGGGGAGGTCGCCCAATTTTTTACTTGTAAAGGGGTCGCGTATTCAATAAGGATGAAAAACACTGGTTTAGATTAATTACTACAGTTCCATTAAATATGCTATATCTCAAATGGTTGTAGGAATTTTAATATTTGTGAAAATCTGTTGCATCCAGAAGAAACATATTTCAAGAAAAAGAGAAATAATTGCTTATAATTTCAAAACATGAAATATTTATATCTTGCTTCGTCTAGGCCAGTGTTTCTCAAATTTTTTCAGCCTAAGAACCCGTAAATGTCAAAAATAATGCTGGGGAGCACTAGCTTATATGGACTAGTTTTTACATATGTGTATGTCATTAACATCTGGAACAAATTGTATTGTGCCATTATAACATTAGGAATCTAGAAGTATGTTTTGAATTTATACGTAAATACAGATATGAAACTGGAAACGGACATTTAAAGTTATTTACATATGACCATTAATATTTGGTAATCAAATGAATAATAATGTTACTGTAAGCTGGATGTTTCACT
>JARYHS010013630.1:371139085-371191170 GCA_031002005.1 Vandiemenella viatica
GAGTTAACAATGCATAATTCACATATTTCGTTAGAATTGTTATACTATTTCTCCAAATTAATATTTTACATTAATCTGCTACGCTATGTACGAAAAAAAAGTTTATAGTAGCGAAAGACAACTATAGGTAACACTGAGGAAAAACACAACCCTTCGTAATTGATAGAATCAAGTTTCTTTTAATAACGGATTTCATGATCCATCCAGAAGACCCCAAGCTCGAATGCTGATTCCAGTGCGACTTCAGCTATGATGTCATGGTATTATTTTACTAGTTTAAACGCCCGTCCAAAATGATGGTTATCACCTATGATTTCAGTAGAAATTTATTCTGGAAAAGTTTCTGAGGAATATTTTTCGTGATGTGAGTAAAGTTTATCTGATTAGATACTCGGAGTGTTTGGCTAGGATGTTTTGAAATAACTGTATTTGATTTTAAATGGCGGAAACTTTTATTGTTATGAAATAGTTTCTAAATAAAACTGAATTTCAAAAACGAATAACTGTTACTTATTTGTCTGATATATATCGTGATTGCCTACGTTTCGCGTAAATTATCTCTGAGTTTATTTTATCAACTTCCCTGTTTTTTTTTATTTTTTGTCAACAAAATTCTTAAGTTGTGTTGTGACATGGTTCTGGGAAGTGCTACAGAAAGTACAGCGTAAAGATCGGATGCTCTTTCCCTTACATGAACTTCTGCATCTAGTCGTCATAAATAAACAAAAAGCAACATATAAATTTATATGAACGCACTATATTTTTTTAATCTCTTCCTCGCATTATAATTTTTTAATTCTGCCCTTCTTATTTTTGTGCAATTACTCACACAACAGTTGGCATCGCAGTTACATTTCCTTTTAACAATAGAAGTTCAAATAAAATTAAATTTAGTTGTTTATTTGAAATTTTCACTTTCTTTTAACCATGAAGTAGCCAATAATATAAATGCAGTTATTTATTTAAAATTTCCTGGTTAGTCAAGCAGAGCTTTGACGGTGGCCAGTATTACTAACACTTCGGGTACCACCGGACTCACCGAAGGTAGTCGAGCTATCACAGTCACGTCGTCTCCAGTCACAATACATTTTATAAAAGAGTACTGTAATTATTATTGTGAGTAAGCAATTTTCTGTTCTCTCAGAAAGTAAATTGCTTTGTTCTCAAGATTTTTAATGATCGCTCACCAATATCTTTGATGGTCACAGATTTGTTAGAACTGCAAGATCAATACGACAGTTTTCTTCAGCAGGCAAATGTTTGCATACCAAAGTGTAATTGTGTAACACTGCACCCTTTATTACCGGCTCCGTCACCGAGACAGTTAAGGCGCAGCAACTGTGCCTGCCACCCGAGGACCGGTGACGAGAGAAATTTTCAACAACCTATTATTGACCTATGGATGATTCCTGATTGGGATATCAAACCACTCCGCACCGCGAATGGAGTGAGGCAATGAGTTAGTATTGTTGGCGATTAGACCGTCAGACTGGACGATAATTTTCACAACTTTCGCCCTTTCCCTTTATTCATTCTCATTTACAAATGAGCAAGATACTTTGTGTAGTAAATATTCCATTCAATATTACCGACACATATACAGTAACACTTAACAATATTAATCATCCTGGTGAGCCAACTGGAAACCAGCGCGATCAGAAATTTCAATAAAGGAATTGCTACAGACAGCTAACATGTTCCATGATAACCACCTATGCCTTTCTTGCACGTATATTACGAAAGCGAATGTAATTTAGGTACAACTCACTATTGACGACACAATGAATAACTTGGTGCATAAATGAAACTGAATAAGGAAATGAATTTCGGACATTTTTCCGTGCACTTTCAAAGCGTTTTTGCAAATTTTTACTAAAAAAAAAAAAAAGATTTGACTTAAAAAAAAAATGTTTATTCGTACTGTAAAAAATGACAGCTACTAAGAAACGTCTAAATTAATTTACAAGTGTAGGCACATCAGACGCAAAAATTAACTGTGTTAATACTGGTAGTAGAATATACTTCTGCGGGTGTGCTTCAGAAAATGCAGTAGTTTCATCCAATAAATTCTAATTGCAAATGTTTACATGATCAAATGCCCAGTATTTCTTTTGAAATAATTTACGCGGTATATAACGAAACTCAACTCCAAAGATCAATTTAATATTTCACCTACTATTAACAAAAGATATTATAAAAATAATTGTTAATGCTTCCCCTTTTTAAAATTATCTTAAACCTCACATAATATTCAATGTGTTTGTTTTTCAGTTGGCACCTCCGAAGCTGTAAAAGCGTTCTGTGAATCATAGCAAGGCTAAAATTAAATCTCTGGCGAATACTAGGGGCTTCAGCAAAACAGCAATTTCCTGAGAGCGTAACCGATTAAAGAGATTCTGTTGATTTCCAGACTTAAACGAGAATGAAACCATTTTTAATTTCATCGGATTTCCGGAGGCTTTCCGGCTTTGATTCCACAATTACTTGCTAAACCGTACAGAGAACGCACGGACAATCCCGCGCCATCGGTTACCAACTCGTTAGCCAACTATAGAAACAAGTTAATTACCATTACTAGGAGCGCGAATGTGTGTAGTTCATAAACAGGCGTACTCTAATACCCTGTTGAGCGAAATTGAATCGGCGTGTATAAGCTCGTACGGTCCTCATGAATGTAAAAAAGAAAGAGCCGAACTATGTTTACTAAAACAAATTTTACTGTAGGTAACTAATCACAGCTGACCTCTATCAAACATCGTTCAGTACAGCTTTCATTGAAGAGGTTCGAGGTATCCAAAACATGAAGTATGTCAATTTTCCTTTTCTCTCAAATTTCTATGCAAGCAGTAGAACGCTTTGGCGTGTCCCAGTAATACTCATTATGCACCATATTTTACTCAGCATGGGTTCTGAAAAACACATGGTGCATGCTGAAAGTTGCCAATTGATGAACACAGGCTATTCGACTCATCTAGTCAGTTGTTTAGTAAATATCCTCCAGTAAAATCTTGTAAGACCTATTCACCTACAATCACGTTATAACAATAACAATCACTATTTCTTAATTCAAAATCTTTTGCAGTGTATGACATCAGATTTCTGCCATTGGCATTCGAGGTTTTATACCGATCCCAAAAATGACTGGCGTGTCAGAAAGTTTGGTTGTTTCAAGAAACCCTCTGCTTATCTACTACCTCCTTGCGGTGTATGATAGGCATTAATAAGTTGTTGATTGTCATCACCATTATCTGTGAGGTTGATTTATTTATGACAACTTGTGTTATCGTCAAAGGAGTAAACAAGCTGTCAGGTGTTTCTTGCTCCATCCATGGTAGTTATATTGATAGCGGAAACAAGAAGAGGTAAAGAAATTAATTGTATATGACTTTTCAAACAGTTGTAAAGAAACACAGTCTCCTAATATTTAAAGCATTAATGACTAATGTTTTTCTTTTCAATTTTATGTTGCTTCTTGTTTAGTTTAATATTTTTTGGTTTAATAATTTTGGTATTTATTCAAGTTAGACGAAAGTTATTTCTATGGCAGTGTAAGAATATCTTTGTCGGAGAAAAAAAAAGACAGATGAAGTGAAGTGAGTGGATACGACTGGAGATTGTTAAAAAAAACTGCAGCTTGTAGCTGTACGAGAAAGAACAGTAAATTAAGGGAGGTTAAAAAAAATCAAGTGAGGTTTTTGTTTGGTTTATTTTTCTTTTGATGTAGAGCAGAGAAGAAACGCACAAATTGCTAACAAGAAGAAAAGATTAATAATATTATATGTGGCGTCCTGTGAATAAGAAACGAGGAGCCAGATAAGAGGATGATAAGCATTATACATTTACCACTATGGTAAAAAGTCTCTATGATACGTTATAACAAAACGATCTAATAAGGGTTTTCTGAAGCCTTTTAGCTGCTGAGTCATACAGCATAAAACTTTATTCCCGGCAGCAAGAATTTTTTTTTTTTTTTTTTTTTTTTTATTTTTTTGTTGGTTCCGTTAAACCACCAGAAGGACCTCGTTGATTGGACGAATAAGAGGGTGAATTCAGTGAACGTTAATAGTTTAAATTAAGTTAACATCTCATCCACGACACTAACAGTCGCAAAACTTTGATCAATAACTGAAACGAACGAATTTTTAACAGGATATCCATGAGTCATAGGTTAAACAATCACCTCAGAAAAGAGACATAAAAGACGAAGGAGCAATACTTATGGAAGGTGTGCGAGGATATTGAAGATGCAGAGGACAAAACATTTGTTATAAGTAAAGGTACGTTAGTTAGGGAAAATGAAGAAGGAATAAAGGAGAAAAGAAAATTGAAGATTTATACAACACCATCCGACCTGACACCCGAGAGGATTATATTGTAAAACATTGTTACGATTCATCTCTTCAGGAAACTTACTTTGGTAATGTTAGAAGTTAAAGTTATTGAAGGAGCAGACATAAGATGATTTTAAATCACTCATGAAATAAAGGTTGGATAGTCAGATGTATTTGGGAGACAAGCTAAACTGTATGGCTAAAAAAAAAAAAAGGCCAAGTACAATTATGGCCTACCAGGTATTCCCGTCTGCTGACAATGTAATCGTAGCTTAGTCCTCGAGGCAGGTTTGAACCTATATATAACTATGAAAGCTTCAAAAGTTGTCAGGCGTTTCTGGCTTTTTTTTAGTGTAATTAGGGCTTTATTCAGTTTTTATAGTAAGTTTCGTGTCAGAATATACATCCTGGGAAATAGTTGCGACAGAGGTACTTAGTGCAAGAACTACCAACCGACATTGCTTCAAGGATTACACCAGAGTGAGACATTTCGGCGTATAGTGGAGTAGAACAAAAAAAGTGATTTTTCATCCGTTTGCACCGTAGGAGTGCCCTCGCTTGACATAACAAGTTTACATTTTATCTGCGTTGAGAAGTTTGTGCGTCTGATTGGTTGCCGAACCGTCTGAGCTGGTCGTTTGAGTTATATTGGAAGTGAGTTTCGACGGTTTTTGTTCTTCGAAAGCGAGGATTTTCCTTCAAGCGCTCCAGTTTAGAATATTGTTTGTCGAGGCTAGTAAGTGTCAAATTTATTTAAGTGTGAGCGGAAGTGAAACATTAGATTAGGGAAGAGAAAAAAATAGCAGCGTAATTAGTTATTCGTCGACCCTCAGCGACGGTGCAGCTGTTAAAATCGGCACAGATAGTCCACTGTTCACAATAATCGTATACTCTGTCAAAGTTAGAAGTATTTGGTAGGCTTTTAAGTATTATTAATTAACGTATGTTATGTCGTCATGGTGCAACATATATAGTGAAAGTAAGGGGCTCTAAATTTATGAAAGAAGCATGACAGTTATTATTGCGAAATAGGTAGGAAAATAATTGATAGAAACTATTTGGAATTTTTGTATATGGGAAAAATGCATGATAATCATCATTACGCAAAAGGTAAACATGTAATTGAAAGCAGATTTTCGGAACAGTCAGGAAAATATTTAAGAAAATTTAAGAATTATTATTTTTTAATCGTAACAGAACTATATTTTGGTTCAGAAGATAATTAATTATCTGATAAAATTGTGTATATTAAACTTTAGGCGGTGATTGTTTATCTCTAACTAATTGTTTTCATTTATTAGTTTTGATATTATTTCTGACCTTTTAAAAGGTGTCATAGGAACGTGACCATCGACCGGAGAGAAACTACTTCTACTTTATCATTACTTCACGCTCTCCACTTCAAGAAGAACCGTTGTAGGTGAGAAATTTTTGAAAGTAATTGCACAGCATTGTAGTTGAAAATGATCCGTTGTGGGTAAGACGGTATATGGCAGTTTCAGAAACTCTGTAGTGTTTCCCACAGTACGGAGCGAAATGCTTGAAATGCAACAAAGGATCACCTTGAAGGAGAATAAATCAAATAATATTTTTATACCTTTTGACTTCAGTAAATGTATTACTGTATCTGCGACGGCACGTATTTCGCCGTCTGTTTACCTTTTCGAGAAGCGGTGTTGAATACCTTAGCTCAGCTGGGATGGTGTTTTCACTTGGTAGCCGCGAGACAAAGTGTGGGTTTGCGGCGGCGACGTGACAAGTGGTCGAGAGCGGCGGCAGCTCATCTCCACGGAGCCTCCCAATAGCGGACAGATCCCCGGCTGAATAATTCCGGCTGCCGGCAAAGCCGCGGTAAGCCAACCTTCCTGCCCGCGGCACGCGCCTCCATTTTAAGACGCGATGATTGGACGCAGTCTTAGGTCGGCATTTGTCCGTGTCGGCTGCGCGAGCTGTGTGGTCCCCGTCACTGCTGCTCTGGTCACATGTTTCATCACAACGCGTCAGATCTGTCACACCAATATATAAAAACGGCGTGGTTTTATTTCGAACAAGTTCAAAACATTTTTGTACATTTTATTCATAACTGTCTGCGATCCCCATGCATCTCATCTATTGTTACGTAATTTATAATTGCAACTTTTAATAATAATGATATAATGTAAAACTTCTGAAATCTAATTTTCAAAAAATTAAGAGATTCGACAAATTTAAATATCTGGCTGAATGGATTCAATCCGATGGACTTTACGGTGAAGCGAAGCGGTCTCCTTCAAAGGAAAGACAGACCTCGTACAACAGTTTTAAAGACCGGAGTTAGAGAAAAGGAGAGGAAAATCCTAGGAGCAGTCAAAGGAAAAGACAGTACCTGTCGGAAGAGGAAAAAATGAAGATCTATATAGGTGTGCAGAGAAAGTTGCGGACACAGTGCACAAGAGAGAACTGAGATTTTATGAACGTCTTGGGAGAATGAGTGTGAATGGATTAATAAAAATAATTTTTAACAACATCACTAAATTAAAGGTAACAACAAAATGTGTTGAAGAAATGAGAAAAGGTGAGGAAAAAGTTGGGATTCATCCAAATGTGAATCGAACAGTGTTTCAAACTAAAATTTACTCATTCAAAAATGTTTCAGGAATAATGTACAAATTGCAAGACCACCTGGAATGGAGGAATAAGGAGAAACATCAGTGAAAGAATTAAAAGTTCTGGGAGGGGTAGAAAAGGGGAATTAGTAAACCAGTTGTTTTTCGAGATCTAAAGTAGGCTAAAATCGAAACAAGAATAAAGATATGTCCCGAAGTCTACGAAATTGCATACTTCAAGAGCGGTGCAGAAACTTATAGGGTTAAACAGGCATTGGACGGTACAGTTAACTATAGCAAACAGGCAGGAGAGGGAAAAATCAACAAACTAAGGTGACTAATATTTTCTACTCTATGAACTTGACTATGGTAGAGCAAAGAATTTAAACAGATGCTTTGTCTCCGAAATGAATCGTTACTATATTTTAAATATCAATTCATGTTTACCTGAATGTTCATTTGTTTACGGGTTGTCTCCTTGAGTAGTTGTATTATGTCCGTAGACTAATCGAGTAGTATGAAGTACGTCTAAAATGGTCTGCTGGTAGAGCAGACTTAGTTTACTACGTTCTTCTATGCGGTGACAAATAAAATACAAGTATTTTTAGAAATGAGTTTATACTGTATGTAAAACTTTGAAATTGTTATGAAATAATTACCAAACAGGAGAAATTCCAATCAATTGTAATAAAAGAGTTATCTTCAGAATCTCAAAGAAGCGCCAATATAACAATAGTAAGAACTATTGAACACCACATGCTTCAGAGTTATTAATTAGTAGGCTATAATACACAGAAGAATAGAAATGAAAGTGGAAGGGCTCTTAAATGGAAATCAATTTGGGTTTAACAAAAATCGGGTCAGGGAGCAACATTTTGAAACTAAGATTAATATTGAAATTTGTAAACACGGATCAAGACGTCATATCTACAAGATATATGCTGAATAGCGGAAAACCTCTGTCAGGATGGCCGGAAGGGAATTCAGTCCTCGTTCTCCCGAATATCAGGTAGGAGAACGATATTACAATCATCCTGACAGAGGAAGAATAGGTGTCTATACATGACATTTTTTAACAGAACATGCAAAAACTGTCTGCGAAAGAAACGAAACCTGTTGTGAATCTGTTCACAGAGGGAATAATATAAAATTATAGAGACTTATGGAGCCTCCATAAACCACGTAGCTCCATTTTGGCCTCCTGTGAACTCCCTTCGCCCCCAGTAGTCCGAAGTGGCTTTTGCCTCTGCCCCCACCCCTCCCCATGTAACAAGTAGATTTTTTCCCTTTTGATTCCAGAAGGCGTTTTGTACTGTTTTCTCATGTCAGACTATTGTAAATTATATACGGAGATAATTAACTGAGGGAAATAAATATTCACATGCTGTTGTGTGTTCTGTTCCTCTTTTTAACTGTGAAGGAAAGCTACGTAACCTGGCTCAGAACCGCCCCCCCTCCCCCCACGTACCCCAACGTAGCCTTGCAGCCAACCCCATCCCCCCCTCCCCCGCCCTGGACCGAGCCACGTAGTTTGTGTACGCTCCCTTATACACGCTGTCCGTCTCCCTTGCATTCACTCATAAACAGATGGACAGATTTTAGCGAAGCAGTACATAGTTATAGTTTAGGAGATAGTTAAGTTTTTATCCTGATTAGTAACATACTTTTCGATGATACAGGGGAAAAAATCCTAAATTTTGGAATATTTGTCTTTGTACACGCGCCTCACACAAAGTCTAATGATTGATTTGGCTTATTAGTAACATTTTTTGTACATGATACAGAGGAAAATTTGTATGTGTTTCAACGAATATGAATATATGGTATGATTATTTACAGAGTATGTCGTGTTAGTGATAGCTTAATGTATTATGTTTCGATGTAACAACTATACGCTGAGAAATTATAAGGGATCTGATAATGCAGTTGTTCAGTAATAGTCCATGCATTTATATAGATACAACTAAATCAGTGTGTTCGCACTCACGCCTTACCCGTGTGTTTGCAGAGGAACTACGTAACGACACCGCTACTGAAGTGTGCGTTCAACCACAGATCCTTCGAATTTACTTGGATAGTACAAAAAAATTATGCGTCTAACGCAGCGGTTCCCAACCTATGGGTCTCGACCCACTGGTGGGTCGCGGCGTGTGTTTTGGTGGGTCGCGGAACAATCGAGGTTTTTGACACAAGAATATATCTTTTATTTAATCTATTTAAAAAATATAACACGATATTTTACAAGTGTAATAATCATGAAAGCCATTAGCTTAAATTAAAACTTTATGAGAAAAGAAAAGTGTTTTCTTAAACAGTCAGCCGGTATTATGCAATTTTTTCAGTAAATTATAAGTTAGTTGTAGGCCTCATTTATTTTCAAATAATATTTTTTGTTTTTTTGTTTTTTTGTTTTTTTGTTTGTTGTTTCAAGTACCCGAAAGGATTTCAAATTTTGTTATGTGTTAAAATGTGAAATGTGTAATTGTTTTAGGAGCTACTTTCCAAAAATTGACGATGGTTACTTTTGGATAAGAAATCCTATCGAAGAGGAACATTTGAAACAGCTGAAGAAAACTCGCTATTAGAGTTTTCTTGCGATTCTTCTTATAAGACAATTTTCAAGGAAAAATCCTTAATTTCCTTCTGGATGTACAAGCAGAGTATCCAGAAATCTCTAAATTAGCTGTGACTTACTTGTGTGAACGAACTTTTTCTACTTTATTATTATTATTTTGAAAAACAAATTCAGAAATAAGCTATGTGTAGAAAGTGGCTTAATGTTAAAACTAACCCTGATATCTAAGCCCTCACCAGTAAACACAATTGCCAGAAATCTCACTGATTTTAAAGTTCAGTTTTTATAATAATTAAACGTATTTTTCATTATTTTGTAATAAAGCGGGAGGCGGCTGCACAAAGCATCACCTCATCGAGTTGACGACTGAAGTTCCAGGATTAGTTAGAACCCGATTTGCAAATTAAAATGCCACTGATGTGCCAAGTTATATCTTCGTAGAAAACACCTACAAATCCCATTTTAGTGATTGACTGGTAAGTTTACCATTGTGGTTTCCTGCTCCCAGTCTTCCATGTTTCTATACATTTTGGTGCAGTAAATCACAATGATGAACTAACCTATCAACCACTAAAATCTGGTCTGAAGGTGGTTTCCACCAAAACCCGACTTGGCAGATCAGTTGCATTTTAATATGCTGATCGAATTACTTCTAATCGTGTAATTTCAGCAGCCTCCTCTCCGTCTATAATATGTTTGTTGTTTTATTTACTATCAATTCTTGCTTTTGTTGATAGTATATCCTTTGTACGAAAATTTTCCTTTTTGTAGGATAGGATAGTGGATAGCGTATCGAGTTCATACAACAGTTCCCATTCTGGTATTAGATAGACTCTCATATGGGGTGGGGCGCGAAAATTTTGTTTACTTAAAAGTGGGTCGTGAGCCAATAAAGGTTGGGAACCACTGGTCTAACGTATTTAAAACATTTACCTACAACTTGAATTTAGACGTAGAGTAGGAGATCCTAGAAAGAGGAAAAAAATAGGCATTTTCCTACGCATAGCATTTCCCTGAAAGTTTATCGGCTGACTGACAGCACATATCTTAAATTTCGCGTGGAAGTAGTCACGGGTACAGCTGGTTTAAATACAAAACAATAATTTACAATCTATACAAGAATGAAGCAGTAATAATAAAAGTGGAAAATCACGAGAGACGATAGTCCATTAAATAGGGAATACTGAACCAATCAGGAGCAATCCTCCAGCTTGCAGCAGTCCGCTGAAATTTCATTTTCTGTCACACCGCGACCTGCTCACTGTAGTTTCAAATTCACCATTGGATTTAAATTGAACGTAAAACCAAACCGGGCAGTTTACCTGTGATGTTAACGGTTTTCCGCTCTCAGATAAGTTAGTGCTACAGCTCTCAAAGATTCCAACATATAAATAATTTTACCAAAATATTAACTGAAAAATATTATTTTGTCTTCGGAAATCACTTAAAAATGGCAGTTCTCTTTTTGCTTTAGTTTCTTAAAACCTTCTAGCCAATGAAACAAGAGAATCAAACAAAATAAAAAACACACTGGAGTTCAATTTTTGCTGTCGTTGTTCATATTCATCCAAACACAGGCAAAGCATTTTGTAGCTTCTAATGCAGTGTGGCGAGCTCTCTCCCATGTTAAAATATGTATGAACTGACTCTAGAAGTTTTGTGAGGGCGATGTTTTGAGAAAACTTTCATTCAGTGTCGATGCGACTCGTTGGTTAAATTAACGTTAGCTACGCTTGGAAGTCGTTTCAGTTAAAGAAACATTCTGACTCATGGTCGATGTACTCGTAGTTGCGGATAACAACATAAGTAAGCACACTCAGTGATATGTACTAGTAATACGGAATATCGACCGGTTCAGATTTATTAGAAATGCGATTCAGGAGACAATAGTTGTAACGCTACCCTACTCGTTGTTCCCATGGTTCTGAACTTTCATGTGATCTAAACGTTTAATTAACTTTTCGCTTGTTCAGTTAAAGTTGCTTAGCGATAGTCTACTACCCTCAATCTTGTGACTGTAACTCACATACAAAAAGTTGAATCTTCGGGTTACTGGAAACATGATTTATTTTCTTATTTTCGGTGTAGTTTCTGCATCAAGGAAAATGTGTGTACGAATTATTCGTTTCTGAATTAGATTGATTAAATTAATTATCATTGTGTAGACACCTCCATTTTATCGCAACAATTGCAAAATTCAGTTGTAAAAATTAATATTTATTTGTATCAAATGTTCTTGGTCCTCCCACGATGGAGAGCATCAATTGGATGCAACGTTTCTAAGTCGCTATCCGATTTTTGCTTATAATAAACTTTTTTCATTATTTTTATTGCCTTCAAATCCCGCCGGAAATGAATGGTTGAACGAAGTGTTCTGGCAAACCAACATTAACAGCTGCGTAATTGTTGTAAAATTACGCTCAATATTTTCCGTGCTTTACGCTGTAGCAAATGTTTCAGTTGTCATCCTGGTTGTTTTTCAACATAACCACAAATCCACCTATATTGGCGTTACAAAAACAAGGGGTCAATCACAAGCGAATTATCATGTTCACTGTATCGCCTGTTGGATACATGTAACGTGATGTAAACGTGACATAAAATCTTCACGAGCTCTTACATCTTTCTTTTTCGCGATTTAAATCCATAATACAACGTTTGAACGGCTTACAAAGTTACATGGAGCTAAAATATGGCTTCAATGAAAACAAAGGAAATTAAAAACACGAGTTAACAGTTTACATTAAGCCACAAAATAGGTCTATTAGTTTTAATCGTGGACTAGGCCACACAGCTCGCGATCAGTGTGGAATTGCTTTAATTAAAACGAATTAATGTGGCGCTCAAAAACACATATTTTTTTTAAAAAATACTTAATTTATTTATGTCCTCTAGTGCAACGTCAAATGCCAGTTGTTGTACCGACCAAGGCTAAATTTCAATCTAATCAATACTTCTGTAAACATTGTTACCCCAAAATTAAATCATTGAACTTAAATAGCTATAGGTGAACAATTTATCTAAAATATCTATAGCGAACAAATAAAATTAAACAAAGAGCAACTAATAATACGTATTAACGTGATAATTTAAACGCAACACGTAATTTTCTTTCAGAGTTTTTGCAATTCATTTCTTGGTGAATGCTTATCTAAATAGAAATGTTATTAAATAAGGCTCAACTCTGCTGCAACGAAGGTTGCTGGATGACGTTACAGTGTGATGGACAAGGACACACAATGACCAAGGTTAGCGTTTTATTAATAGAGATTATTCGTATCTTATTTATATCTATTAAGCAAGATATGTTTTCCACATCACGGAGATCCTTCCTCACCAGGGATCCATGGAACAAGAGTAATAAATACTTTTTGTGTGTAATAAGCCTCAGTTGATTCGGCTATTCCTGCAACATTTATCCAGAACATTATCCACTACTCTCCCGCTGCCAGATTCAAATTGAGTTCTAGGAACGTAGTACATTGTTTCCGTGTTTTTTTTCTGAAATTAATTTCGGGGGGGGGGGGGATGAAATTGGGGTCAGTAACCTTCAATATAATTTTATTAAGATCTACAAGCAAACAAAAATCCATAGAGCACCAGTGCTAACTGACCTCACTGCATTTCATAATTCTCTGAGGTAAAAGAATTTAATCTAAAATTACAGCGTATAAAAGAGGAATGATTATTCTAATTTGTTTTTTATGTGCCACTCTGCGTTAAGATTCTTTTTAAAATCTTAAAAGTTATATCTAATAGTCACTTAAAGAACGTTTGAAGATCTTTCTCTTATTTCTTTAAGGCTATTAAGTACATCAGACTTAGATAATTTACTTAAACATAAATAGACTGTTTACAGTTCTGATGTTTCTTTTTTTTTCATTTTTAATGGCTTTTGGCATCTTAGGCCATACAGCCAGCCTGATAAGCTTTTTTCCAGATAATTAGACACACCACAGGACGGACATGACATTCACAGACACAACACTTAAACACCCATGCCCGCGGCCGGATTCGAACCGGCGACCTTCGGCACGCGGAGCTAACACTCTAGCCCCACGCTACAGAGGCCGGCCATTGATGTTTCTTAGATTCGGACAAATGTCCTCCTGTAAATGGCCGGCTTGTACCCCCTGTGCCGAACCTTACGTTGTCAAGTGGCCTGAGTGAATGGGGGAGGTGGGTGAGTTTGTGGGCTTTTGGTGGAAGCAAAAATGACCTTTACAAACCACCAGATATACAGTAGTGTTAGATTCAAAAGATTAACAAGATGGTAAGCAAGATGGGTTTCTGTCAATTAGAGACAATTATCTTGTTTCGAACTAGCGAAATCCTCTGTGGATAACACGTTGTTTAGCCGCCTTTCCGAAATGTTCTTACCATAAATACCAGGTTATCTAAGTAAAAATTATTGAAATACTCCTCCCTTCCCAAAATATTCTGATTCAGTCAAGGCAGTCCTGTATGCCTCTAGTAAATCATAAAAATCAAACAACTCAAAAGTGAGAAAAATAGCAACGTATAAAATACGACGATAATATTTTCTGCCGTAAATGGAAACGAAAAAGAAGTTATGAATCGGTTCTTTTGCCCGTGACCGTGGATCATGAAAATAGCCATTGTGCGACTTCGAGTGGAGAACGCCAAGAACGAGGATACATGAAACAATATTCAAACAGTAAAATATTCTCAGTCTTATGTGACGTCAACCATAACGTCTTAAATCAGCATAGCGGTACCAGAAAATTAAAATCTATCCTTGCTACGTCAGTAATGATGATTAAATATTTGTCTAATCATTTCAAAACTTGCTTGTTGTTATTCGCCTAAATTAAATCTAATTTATGATATCCCCAGCACGTGGAAAGGTGCTATGGAGTAACTCCCCAATTACTATTTGTAGATTCCACCTGAATTTGCTTCCAAGGTTCAGTAAACGATCGAACATAAACTTTAATATTCGTGTAATTAATTTTGTCTCCAGGTCTCATTATTTTTATATATAACTAGCTTCTAGCACGTCAAAAATGACGGGTTCAACGCAATATTCTAGCAATTCATTTCTTTGCAGTTAGTTAATTACACGGAATTGTTATTATATAATGTTGATAACCTTAATTTTGTAATGTTATACATATTTTGTTTGCAGTTTACGTAGCAGTATAGTTGTTACTTCTACTGAATTAATGACGACAGAAGTATAGAACCAATAAAATTAAAAATAAATTATGAATCTCAAAACTTTTTATATACCACGTAATATCAGTTTTATTCGTGGTCCAGGCACAATTCAGCATGATAAATATGGAACTACTTCAATCCGCATGAAATAATAACTTCAGTAACAAGCCGCTTATGAAAGCAATTTAAATTGTTTATAAAACTGATTTCAGAGTGAACTATGCTGTAACAAAATGTGTCAGTTGCCATTCTGGTCAACTTAGCCACAACCTCCACTAATATATTGTCGTTCGAAAATCATAGTTTCTATTACCCTCATATGAATAAGCAACGGGTGTCACCTGTAGTAGTAGTAGGAATTTATTCTGGAAAAGTTTGCACGGAAACACGAATAACGATCATTTTTAATGACTTTTTCGTGATATGAATACGTCGCTCAGATTAGATTCTCGGAGTATTTGGCAAGGATTTTTTAAAAAATAAACGCATTTTAATTTAAATGACAGAAAGTATAATTTCAAAAACGGATAACTGTTATTTAATTGATTGCATATATTTCGCGATTAAATACGTTTCGTGTAAACTTTCTCTGAGTTTTTAATAAACTTAATTGTTTCTTTCCTTCTGTCAAAAAAATATTAGTTCTTACAATTGCTACAGTGAATATAGCGTAAACATTGAATGCCCTTCTCCTTACATAAATTTCTGCATCTATTTGTAAATAAACAAAAAGCAACATGTAAATTTAAACGAACTTACCATTGTAACTTTGTAACGTACGATTACCTCCCATTAAAAAATTTTTAACCCAGCTCTTCGTATTTTTGTGCAGTTACTTCCACAACAGACTTTACGTTTTATTTGGCATCGCAAATCTTTTAACACTATAAGTGCAAGAACAATCAATTTCAATTATTCATTTGAATTTTAAATTTACTGATACATATTCTTCGCGGGTTTGCCGCCGGATCACATTTCTAACCACAAGCTTTCGGCGACTTGCACCGCCGCCATCATCAGGTCTGTTGTAACTGATGATGGCGGCGGTGCAAGTCGCCGAAAGCTTGTGGTTAGAAAATGTGATCCGGCGGCAAACCCGCGAAGAATATGTATCAATAATACGCCGGGAAAGACTAATCTTTCATTTTAAATTTACTTTTTAACAGTATGAGCGCAAATAAAGTCAATGTAATGATAAATTTGAAGTTTCGTCGTTACCCTAGCAGCTCTGTTGTGGCAATCAATCTAACACTTCGGCCACTATCGAGACTCGCCGAAGATTACCGAGTCATTGAGGTGAGGTCTCCAGGCTCAACACATTTTATTAAAGAGGATGTTTCATAAAATTAATTAAGCTGTACTTTATTTCTGGTAAATTTCATTTGCACTTTGTGATATCCGTTTTTCTCGCAGAGACATAAGGTCGATACTTGATATTATGCATTACAGTTTGTACACAGATTTCACGTTATCCAATGGCTTTAAGAAGAGAATCGGATTTCACAGACTATGCGAAATGAAGAACAAGAAAATAATATTTCAGAGGATGTTGGATTTATCTGAGAGTACACAGGTCTATAAACAACCAGTTTATAGCTGTTACTGACGTTATTCCTAAAACGTATTAAAAATTTTCCATACTTGAACTGATTGACTATCTCTCTGTATTCAAAAGTTTGCTTCTGTGAAAAACATGCTGAAGAATGCTGTACATAATAAATGTTCCGTATTTATGTAATAAACATAAAGAAAAGGAACGCCACAAGAGGTCTGTGGATAAACATCAAGAATTATTTTCTTCATTCGACATACATGATACACGACCTGAAACACAAATAGTAGGTTTCAAGTAAAAGGTACCACTGGATTTAAAAAAAAAAAATTAAATAAAGTTAATTTTATTCAATTGTTTCTTTGTAATCTTGAAGAGGACAGTCAGAAACGATGTGGTGGATTGTCTGTAAGGTGGCTCCACAGTCACAATCTGCATAACTGTCCCAGTCTCAATTGTGTATTCGCACTTGCCATGTCCTGTTCGAATCCGATTGATGATCCTCCATTGCCGTCTGGAGATATCGAATCCTTGTAACCGTGCTAGATGTTTTTAGGCTACCGATGATATAATATAGTAAAAGCTTGAGATTTGCACATTTGTCTTCACCTTTTTATAAATGTTGTTAAATATCATACGATAAATAAACCAATTTTATTCAATGAAACAAAGTAAAGTAATACATGACTAAATACAAAAGTACATTCAACGAAAAATGATAGTGGTAACTCTCGGAGGTGGTATAAGGAAGGACGTGGGTTCGAATCCCCGTACAGCCGTCCAGATTTGGTTTTCTAAATCACTGCAGGCGAATGCTAAGAAGGTTGCTCAGAAACGCATGGCCGATTTCCTTCTCATTCCTTGTTCTCATCTTGACATCGATACACCGTAAATGCCAACGAAAACCAGCGAAAAGTTACACACACTTTGGAATAATTGACTCAAACTAATATTTTTATTCGAATTGTCATGAACATAAATCCTGTTTAATAGAAGGTACAAAAACAAATCGTGTTCGAAGAGCTGGGAATTTTACATTTGTTGCTCAGCTACTGTGAAATCGTCAACTTGACTTTCATGCCTAGTAATAACAAGGCGTAGTCCTCCTTTTCTTCAACGTCACAAAAAAAGAGAGGGTGATTTACAAATGATTTCCAATTTAAAATTCGTATTTGGAGTGAGGTTATCTTCTATAAAAGAGACATTTTACGTAGCTTAAGCTCCGGAGCACGGTTAAAATGCTTTTATGAAGTTTTATTCGCCGTATCGCTTATAGATAGAGTTGTCTATTTATTTAGCATGCTCAGGAATAAAATTTTGTATGTCTACTGACAATAATTGTATGTTTTATATTTAAAAAAATAAATGTAGAACTTTACGGTGTGAGAACTAAATAGTATAAACTCGAATGAAAAAAATTACCATCTTTTGATGTCTGTAGTTACCATTTTATATTAAATAAGGTTTTAATGGTTTTTTTATAATCAGAAAAAGTTCATGAAACACACTTTATAATGTTAGCACATTTCCCTTCTGGTCACAACTTACAAGCTCGTTGTAGCAAAAAAATTCAACAACAAAAAATCGCTCTTATCAATACAGTTGACTGATTGAGACATAGAATATTTGAAGCAACTTCTGCTGTGTAGAATTTATGCCTCATTTTCGAAGCACCTCTAACTTCTCTTCTAAGGATAAATTGATTGCTAAAGAGATATTAAGCACATGAGGTACTATTAGTCGGAGCTATTTCAGCAGTGACATTCTTAAATATCGATACTTTGTTAACGGAAATTTATACCACATACAGGTATTTACATTGTAATAAAACCGTTAGAATAAATAAACTAATTCACTGTGACTCAACCTACTAATTAAAATGCAACATTTGTTTCTTAAAAAAAAACTCAGAACAAAAATTAAAAAAGTAAATTAAGGCTTGAATTAGAGAAAAGAAACAGTTTCAGCGTAAATATGAGTCTGTCAAAAAAGTCCAAGTTATAGTTCGAAGAAAAACAACCGCTTATTGGAACCACTTTTTTCGCTCAGAACAAACATAGTAAGTTTTTTTCTATGTATTAATTTACATAGGAAAAAAAAGATGGATGGACCAAGTGAAGAAAGATGTAGAGGCTAAAGGAGTCGTTTGGAGGAAAGTGTTGGAGGAAAAACCTTGGAAAGACCACCAGACTTGGAAGAGGATGTGCAGGATGATCCGCAAAATCGGAAACATCTAATGATGTTGATGATAATGTATTAATTTACATTGTTCCAAAACTGTTTATTATGTTCGAGTTAATCGTCCTCTATGCAATTACTTTCTTGCTGAATGACATACGCATAATTCATGAAATTAATACATGTTTATAACCATGCTAAATTCTTTCAATTTATGTTGCTGTTGTTTTTTTTCCCTACAACCACACATTTATGTCCTTCTCTGATGCAAATAATTCCATCATCACTACCAGAATTCCGAATTATTTAATATTTTCTTCAAGCTTTCGTTCTTGTGATTTTTCAGAACATTAAATATATCTTTTTCCCAAAGAAGACATAGTACTAGAAAAATAGTTGTGTCACATTTTTTATCTATAGAGATTACAAGTTCATTGGTCAATACTTCCCTTACCACGAGTTCCCAAATTATGATTTCAATCTGTAAGTAACAGAGTTGCGGAAAATAGCGAAGACCTATTTGTGGAGCCGGAGCTAAGTGTGCACAAACACACGTGCAGCCCACGTGCTGTTATGGTTGGCAGAACTGTAACGGTGCGGTGTTCCTCCCCTTTACAGCCACCAATAATCCCTGGAATGACAAATATTAGCTCTCTGCTCCTCGCCTTAAGCCTTTTTCGCACTACTTAAGCTGCATCGACCAAAACACAAAATGACGTGATTTACTTGACGCCCATGCAATGTCAGTATAAACAATACAATTTTAATTCGCTGTATTCAATTATTATTAGCTTATCTTTTCAAACAAACGTTTTACGAAATAATTATTTTAAATTATTCATCTGATTCACTTCTCACCATTTAATTCTAGGTTTTTTAAAGTTATTTTTTGTTTTTATAATTGTAGCAACGAAATAGCAGTGAAATAGTGTCGTGCTTTCGCATCTGGCCGTCACCTCTACTCTCTCTTCTTCTCTTCTTCTCTTTCTCCAATTCTTTTATTATTATTAAGGCTTTACTACTCCTTTTAACTATTATGTCCGGTTAGATAAATATGGAAGTATTCACTGCGAACATTTTTTAAAACCATTTTTCAGTCATAAACTCACTTAAAATTCACATATTCTTCTGTCTCACGATCGCAGATGACTTATTTATATAGAAATAATGTTCAAAATGAGTAGGAAATATTGAAATAATAATTCAAGAACACGGTTGATGTGTTATTACTTACTATAATTTTAATAATTCCTTTGACGTTTAGATGTGTGACCAACCACCGCTTAAACACTTAAAATTAATTTATGGTAAGAACTATAAATTCCTAAAAGGGATATTTTCCCGGTAGAAGAGTTTGTGTATTGTTACCTTGACAATAGTTCAATCACACTTACGGTTACTTGCAGACCTAGAGGTTCACTTAAATGATACTGAAACAGTTTTCCTTATATGAAATAACATTTGGTTTCAATTTAGTTTAATTAATTTAGTTAACCTTATTCCTCCAATTAGTCCATTATATTTAGTTACTTTTCGCATTAGACATTTTATATAGTCAGTCATCACGGTCTATTCAAGTAGGGCCATTATAGGTTTCTCTCGCAAATCAAATTCTCAGTTTTTAAAGTTATCGGTTTATTTCCTTTTTGCAACTTTAAAGTGATATACAAGTTGGATCATATATTTGATGGCAGTACTATTTGCGACATAAGCACACAGAATATTCGGTCCACTAACTTTGCAAAACTTTGTCCACGTTACCTTATGGACTTAATATAAAAAACATAGATGTCGGAATAGTCTGGCAGTTACATGACCTCGTTGCTTGGTAAACCAGTTAATCTAGAAACAACACTACGCTACAAGCATGCGCTTAAGGCAATTTTAATATGTTCTCAACAGATTACTTCCCAGACGAGTCAGTCTACTGAATTTACTATCACAAAAATATTTTAAACATTACTGAAACTCAGGATTATAAAATCCCTAAGATGAATTTTAGAAAGCTCTTCCAGGGTAGTTGAGCGCTGATTTACGTAGTTCATGTTGTGCTGAATATTTTACGTTACAGCCTTTCGAAATAATAATCCGCGGAATTAATTGGAGTGATTTAGGGAAAGCGTGAGAAACCGTAGTATGGATTGAAGGACCGGGAATTGAACCCGCTTCTTCCTAAATGCCAGAAACGAAATTTATCTCTCATCTACTACACTCGCAGTTCTAATTCTTATCGAATTCAGCTATCACTCCGTCTCCAAATGACCATCTTTGCTCAGTTTATTTTTCTTTCTCCTTCATTCAGCCGTCATTCTCTAGAAGGATAAGCGCTGCCCGTTGAAATCTTGTCTTAACCTCGCACACTACGTTCTGTCCTTCGTACACACCTCCAGTTTACCTTCTCCTCCATTTTCTTTGTTCATACGTGGCGCCATTGATTCTACGCAACATTTAAGTCTCAAAAATCTTAATTATTTTTCATTTTATTAATTTATTTATTTTTTCTAATTCTCTATTTTTTGAATTTAGTGTCTCCAGGCATAGTATTGTCTCGTAGATGCTAATATTAGTCATGTATGACTGGTTTTTGTAGGTGTATTTTGGTTAGACGTATCCAAACATGTGTTTCCCGAGTTCAACTTGTTCTGAACCTCTGTAGCTTCCATGATTTCAGTCTAAATAATTACATAAATTGTGTTACCTCCTCAATCCACGTTATCCAATCAACAGATATCTTCTGTTGCCAACCTATTTCTTACAAAGTGTAACTGCTTAAACTGTATGTTATCAATCTTCCGTCCCTTGTAATCCGTAACAAATAGGCTATTAATTAGTACTTAATATAGCAATTCTTATTGATATGTGTAATTAAAAGAATTAAGCAGTAACAAGATCCTCCAACACATTCACCTTACTCGTCGATGTCTGTTAAGTAGGTTAACCACTGATACTCTTCATTCAGTGATTTTGTAAGAAAATAGGAATGATTTTTATTAAATATCGTTTATTAGCACCTCAAGCTAAGACAGTGATTTATGAAGATTCGCAGATAATTTAACAGGCCGACTAATGCTTCCATGAGGCTTCTTTTCTACCTGAAAGAGCAACATAACATATCGGTACACGGACTAGAGAATATAATTTATGATAAGCAATCTCGAAGACTATGCAGCGATGGAAAATCATATACTCCTAATGTGGTGTGATATACACAGGCAAGAATAATGGATTTTAACGTTTTCTACAGTGGTGTATTTATAAATATATATATATATATTTATATATATATATATTTATATATATATATATATATAATAATATATATAAATGTGTGTGTGTGTGTGTGTGTATATACGAATTAACGCATAAGCCACACTTATCCATAAGGCAATACAGCATACGCACTGAATATTTTGAACAATGATTTTTATCCACAGAATGTGACACTTCTCGATGTCGTTGCGGTCCTTCGCTCCTGAATTTCATCTAGTTAAGGTTAACTGGTTGGTAAAGCTAGTTCCATAATGCTGAAAATTAAGTGGACAGACAAGGTACGAAATGAACGAGTTTTGGAAATGAAGGGCGAGGAAGGAAGCATCTGGAACAGTCTTACAGAAAGAAGAGAGAAGATGATAGGTCATATTTTGAAACATGCAGGATAGGTTAATTTGTTAGTGGAGGGAACAGTCGAAGGTAAGATCTGTAGCGGTAGACAATGGTTAGAATATATGAAGCCGATAATTGTGGACGCAGGTTGTAATGGGGTATGTTGAGACGAAGAGGTCACTGAAGGATACGAAGGGATGGAGGATTGCATCAAACCAGTCGAGAGACTGATGACAAGGTGGGAAAAACCAACAACTACTTAAAAACAATAATATATTTGGAACTCTTTCACGTTGTGATCTTCGTCTAAACTGTAGCATTTTAATTTTTTTAATCGTCATGTCGCCTGATAGACGCCTAGCTCCTGTAGTTAAAACGAAGATTTTTTTCAGCAGTTTTGTAACTTATATTTTACTTCTCGAGTATTAACAGTATTTTTTCTGCAATTTCAGCAATAATTGTGAAACAGACTTTATTCTGCAATCCAAAAGCTACAATAAAAAGCAACTGAACAGATAAATTTAGGGATTGAAATTACAATTACAAATTATACATCAGTCAGACGATCTTCTATCTCGAGGTCGTTTTAATTTCTGGAAGGACATTCATGAACGGAAGAACACACTCATGTTGCCCAGAAGAATCATGAACCATTGGATGTTGGTTTAGCCATTGGCGCCACTGCTGGTGAGGACACCTCAAGCATTTACGTTGTCACGGCTTCCCAAACCCGCGGCCCCAGGACACGACGTCAGGCGGTCACCATCCGAAGATTCCGATAGTGCCTACTTACCGTATACTCGGTCCATGTAAGACTTGAGATTAAGTCTAAAACGAGATGAGGCACGATAGTAAAGTAGTTTGAATGAGTAGTCGTTAACATGAGAAATTCCCTGGGAAGATACAACCTGAAGTTTCCCTAGAAAATATGTCCTATTATTGAAGACCAATGAAGAAATTTCTTCTCCAACACTGCTTTTAGTTTCAATAAAAATCGTCTCAACTCACATCGCTGGTGCTGTGTCCCGTCCTGTTATTTCTGCAGGCTACCAACAAGTCGCCGCTATTGGTGCGAATCATACACTCGTGAAATTGCGGGGAATTGCAGGCAAATTTCCACTATGTTAGACGTAGTCTCAGCATAGATTAGTCATACATGCTTATATGCCTTGCAATACTCTCGGACACTGGCGTCGATCAGGCAGCCTATTCAGGTGTGCTCAACCGGTATAACTGACTTACCGGCCAAAAATCCCTGGGCTCACTTTCTAAGTGTCCTTGAACCGTTCCTTTCCACACAAAAATAAATGCAACCATGTTTGAAAATTATTGTAAGTGTCTCGCACTGCATCGTTAAATGGTTAATAATCCACTGCCATTTGAATTAATGTCTGGTGGATGGGTTTGGTTCATTACAATATACAGACGGTCATTTAGGAGTAGTGGTCTGTCAAGTATCATACAACTCTCTAGTACGGTCACTGAGCAGTAGTAGTCACCCAGCTGTGAATGTCTATAAAATGTTGCATGTAAACTGATTTTTCAGAAAACGATCTAAAATCTAAATTTCGATGCTACTGTGTATGCAAGTTGAGGGGTTTATGACATCGTTGTTGCGTTATATAAATAAATTATATATATATTCATTATCGACTCAGTATTCCCATTTACAATAATTCACGTGATTTTATGTGACTGGTGGGTTTCACAATATTTTAAAGCTCCAAAAGTAACGACAGCTCCGGAAGCAGTCAATATCCATATACAGTAGTTGTGAGGGTAAGCCTACAGCTCCCTACCCCAGTACGTCACCGCGTCCGTGTTCTTCTGTATCGAGACTCCGTGTAATTACGGGGGCCTGCGTGCCGCTCATATTTCTCGCCATTGCATCGCGCCCTCCGTATTGCCGTCACGTCTGCGGCGTATTTCGCCTGCGCGGGAATTAGTAGCTATGTGATCAGCATGCCGAGCGGACGGAGAGACGAATTCTCATGCAGCGGGCGGGCGAGTTGCGAGGGCGCACCAATCCTCGTTATAAATAACTGAAGCGAAGACGTCGCTCGGCCTAGGCTCGTTAAGGCGGCACATACCGCATTCAAAACACTGGCCAGTAAATATTGCGATTTCTTTTAATATGAAAACGTTTTGGGAGGAGATGGGGGGGGGGGTAATGTCTGCGGAACCAGGATTAACAGACCGGTAAGAGAACACTTGATACCACCTTGTAAGGAAAGTTTAATCTAACAATAACCGATGGTTTCAAGTCGAATGTATTCAATATATTTCCATGGTTTCCCAAATCACTCCAGGCAAATGCCGGGATGCTTCCTTGAAAAGGCCATGGCCGAATTCCTTCCCATTCCTTGCCCCCATCCTTTCCCGTCTCTAAAGACCTCGCTGTTGAGAGACGTAAAGCAGTTAAAAAAAAAGTATTCAATATATTATTTTTTTATTAATGGAGTAGGCTATAACATGCATAAACAACTAAATGAATTGTAATAGTAAAGAAAAGTTACGACCGTAGCCACTGAGATTGTATGAACAGTTTTCTGTTGTCAGTCTCGAATAATGTTTGTCATTCAAGCTACCTACGCGTGAACATTCGCTGCATAGCGAGGATCACATGGAGGCAGGTGTGGAAATAACAGGGAAGAGTCGTATTTTCAGAAATGATTGAGTCTCTCAAAAAATTGTTACCAGTTATCACATTCACGATTTGCTAAGTGTTTGACTCCTATCAAACGACATTCTTGTGTCGAAACGTTTTATCTTTGTATCTTTCGAAGCAACGTTCTATAATCTGTGGCGACCAATACGTTAGCTATCGAAATAATATTTGAAGAAATTACTACCAGTAATAAATAGTATTGTGTACCCTGTAGATAATAGACGTATGCTGCTTATCGAATTCGTTTAATATTTTTAAGCAAAGAGAAACATAAACCAGGTAATTTAAATACTGTAATCCCTCAATTTAATCTTCGTGTTTTAAGTTCATTAGCTTTGTTTTACTGGTTGCTGGCGTATAATTCAAACGGCTGTTAACGTTTTCGGATCAAAATTTAATCAAAAATACTCTCCTTTGCTATCCATGATGGTATTGTTTTTATTTTGTGAGACATTTAACACTGTTGTGATGTTTCATAGTGATGCTCTTCTACGTTTCTGATACCTTTCAAATAACATTACACGTTGATTGCTCTACGTTTCAAATAAGCGTACTTCTTTTATTGGCCTCTGAATTCAGAACTTTCTTTAAATTTCAAAATCACACTTTTTTCATGAAATTTAGTACCATGAACTCCTCACCTTATATTCATGTACTGTCTTAAAACTGTCATTGTATCAATACTTTTAGAATGAGAGCTACTTCATTACAGTACACAATTCGTGGAATGTGTGTCCGTTTGAGGGAATGATTGTAACGCCGGCCATAGACAGTATTAAAGATATTGTTCACTCACCAGATTAGATACGAGAAACATGCTATAATGAAGACGCTGTTTCTTTAGAAAACTTATGTTTCGTAACAGCTATCAGCTGCTTTGTCTCATTCGTCGCGTTAGTGATCTGAAATTGCTTTACCCTACAAAACTGTTTTTGCTTGGTAATAGGCCAACATCCACAGGGCACTGAGTCAAAATCTGTAAATTAGAAGAGATATTTTGTCAGACAGTACCTGTAAGAGACTTATTGAATGGGCCAGCACGTTTTAGTCATTAAATTCAACTAGTCCTTGTGAATAGCTGGAAAATAATTAATAGTATTCGTAGCAGCTAATTCCTTATGCACTTTCTGGAAATACAACGGAATATATTTTGTAGTCATACAACACATGCTTTGGAGACAGTAGTTATTTTAATTCTGGCGTCGCTAGTGGCCACACTATGCGAAAGCTACCCTTTTTCCATCATTCCAGGAGTTCTACTTGCTGAGGCCTTGCTACTAACAGAATCTCTGCTATTTAAAGCGTTTGTTGCTCAAAATTTAGCTGAGTTCCACTTTTTACATTATCCCAAAAAACCTGATTAACAATTCGAATAGTTATTACTGGAAGAACTCCATAGCTTTAGGTCAAGATCTAATGCAGATTCTCTTATGTATTTGCTGGGTACTGTGAATGCATCGATCACACGCTTCGCTCTCAGCTGTGTCCGTAAGCCATCTGGATTGTTTCAGGATCATGTAAGGATCATGTCAATCATTGATACTTTGTCTGAAGACCCCGCAAACCACTCAAGTGAAATTGGAACAGACATTCAATAATGTTAATAAATATTTGTAGGACTTATAGGATATGAATTCTAGATGCAGTATGGTTATTCAAATTTTTATTCTTAACCGTGCTTTAAACGAAAAACAGTATGGCGGCTCTCATAGAGTTGTTAGCTAGAAATCATAGAAGCCTCCCAACGTCTTAACAATCATATATGTTTTGCCACAGCTATATACTTTACGTGTTTGTCATAATGATAGGTACGAATCACATATCCAGAAATTAAGCAAGATGTGGATTAGTAGACTATGAAAGGATCTATTAGTTATAAAGTTTTTGCAGAAACGATTCTATACAGGGAGATTTTCGTCAGTGACGGATCTACAAATTTTCGGGAGCGGGGAAAAAACTTTGAGATTTCCGCCCCTTCAAACATAATTTTGCCACCCCTCACATCGTCGCCGCCTGGGGTAATAATGGAGCTAAGAAAAAGTCGTTGCCACATAATTTGCCATTTGCCGCCCCCCAAAAGTTGCCGGCCGGGTCAAGTGCGCCGGTTTGCTCCCCCCCCCCCCCCCCATTAGATACGGCACTGATTCCACTCTCCGCATTGATCAATGAAAAAAAGGCGAAAAATATACTGCTGAAAATAGCTCGTAATTATATTCATTGTTTTCAAACTTCTCGGTACTGCAAGTAATTCACAACAAGAAATGATGTTATTTTCCCTTCCTTCGTTCTTATTCTTTCGACAATGACCTACTTTGTACCACGGGAAGCAACTGGTTTACTGGTTCGCCTTTTCTTCTCCTTCCAGAATTCTTCCACTGAGGTTCCTTCTTCTTTCTACGAACAGATGGGTCTTGGCCTTTGTATGTTGGTCCTGAAACTCTTTTAAATTTATCAGTTTTAGTTTAAACACTCTTCGATTCTCTGGATGGACCCCAGCATTTTTCATATCTTTTCTCGACCTCCTCGACACATTTTGTAGTCATCTTTAAATTAGCGATGTAGTTGAAAATTGAATTTGTCAACCTACTCTCACTAATTCTCATAATGTGCCCATAAAAACATCAACCTTCTTTTGACCATTGTTATTTTTTCTGTATACCTTTCAGATCTACATTTTTCCCTTCCATAAGGTACCGTTTTTTCCCTTTATTCGTCCTGGGGTTTTCATAGAGGATTTCCTCTATTATTTTATCTAACTCCCTCAATCTCCATTATCTTATTCAATACCAGGCATTCTGAGCTAAACAATGCCCCTTTCGTGAACAACTGTTGTAATATATCTAATCTTTGCTTTGTATGAGATCGCTTTCTTGTTTACCGAACGTGGTGGGTGCGTGGTTAACGCTCTGACCTCACATTCGGGAATTCGGGAGGACGCTGGTTCGAATCCCCTTATCGGCATCCAGATTTGGGTTTTCCGTGGTTTCCCCCAAATCACTCCAGACGAATGCCGGGATGATCCTTCAAAAGGGCCATGGCTGAATTCCTTCCCGTTCCTTGTCTCCCACTCCCATCCACCTCTAATGACCTCGACGTCGACGAGGCGTAAAGCCATAAGCAAAAACAACCGCTTTCTTGTTGTATTTGTTTTGCATTAGCTTATAAGCTAGTTCCATCTTTCTACCTCTTGCTTTATTTTCTTCCTTCGTTCGTTTCTATTTAAACGAGAAATGATTCTGTCCATAGACGGGCTACCTGTTCTCCAATAATCAAAGTAATTGAACAATTCACATTGCTACTCAATACGATTCAATCGTTCTAATAATTTGTGTGTTGTATGGAGTGTCCAAACCATATGGTATTTATTAACTTTTGTTCTTCTACAGCGGTGCTTAGGCCAGGCAGGAAACGTAACATAACTATGAAACTTTTTCAGCTGTTATCATGTATTCCATTTTCCGTACATTTATCGGATTTACTTAACTCTCTAACACAGGCAACAGACATATGAAAGACTTCAGATATCGCATACGGTACTTATATAGCAAAACTCATTTATTCGTCTAGTCTAAGACCATAATAATCAAGGTACATTAACATTCACCTCCTCTCTTTAAAGTCAGTAGCCTCGGAATTCTGTATGCTATTTCTCTTCACTACTGTGGGTCTTACATCTTGCTTCAGTTACATGGCTGGTCTAAAGATCTAATGGTATTTACCACTTGAATGTCAATCATTCTAATACCATTAAATGTATGGACTTTGCGTATCCCTTGAACGTCTCACTATTCGCTGTTTAACTTCGGCCACCATTCTGTTTTGTGCATGCAGACAGCATATCACGATTTCGTTGGAGAACCAAGAGAGACCTATAAGCCGAAGACAGGCAACACAATAGCGCGCTTTCTTCTGAGCTATAAGAATCTTTATCCCTGATCGGTGGCAGTAGAAGTCAGTTATAGTTGGCACTGTGTTGCTAGGGATACTGTGTCTGTAGGACAGTCGGTATTGTGTGGGCACCCCATCTGTCAGAGCGCGGTGCCATGACACCAGTCCATTGTCCCTCTGTGCAAACACGGGCGCCTGTCGGGAGGGATGCTGCACTCTCACAATGGCCCGTCCACCGCTCACACGCCCACCAAGTCGCAGGTTCCACAGCTTACAATCTGATGATAGGGCCGGCAGCACGCTGCTTCGCGCTCCCACGGGTTACAGTAAAGGTGCAAAACTATCTGTGTCGATCCTTATGTTTTTTGTCGCACAGAAGTTGTTTTGACTGTTTCCTTCATGGTATATATCTGAGAATCAATCTTTACAATATAGCAATAAATACTAGTACCACATACAATGTTTATTGTAAAGATAGATAAAAATGTTCGCCTTCGATAAATGTTTCATAGTATAAAAAGCGTTATCCAAAATCCTGATAAACTTAATACCAACCAGCTCCTGTTCCACACAACCATAAATGAATATTTATCTCACACTTTTAAAAAAAAAAATAAAAAAAATAAAAAAAAAAAAAAAAAAAAAAAAAAACAGGAACTGAATAAGAAACACATTTCGCAAGCTTAGCCTACTTTCAGTCAGTGAAACTGTGTTGTGTTTCTCGGAGACTACGTGCCTCTTATAACTGGCAAAAATATAATTGTTTATGAGCATATAGAATACATATAAAAGTAACTTCATAATTTTTTGGCTTTAACACACCTCGTCGATGTCGAGGTCATTAGAGGCGGGAAAGGACTGCTGCAAGGAAGGGGAATGAATACGGCCATGGCTTTTTGAAGGAACCATGCTGCCTTTCACCTGGGATGCTTTGGCCAAACCTGGATGGCTGGACAAGGATTTGAACGCACGCCCTTTCGAATGGGAAGCCACTTCATATTTTTTCGATCATTTTTTTCTCATTATTTTAAATATCCACTTACCCAAGACCACAGGGACTACTCATTTTTAGTTAAACATTAATTTTAATCCTTTTGTACTGTTTACAGTTATGTAGTACCAAATCTTTTTAGGTATCAGTTAAATTACTTCAGAGTTCTGAAACATATAAATTTTTATATGTATTTATGCAAAACATATTTAATTGAGTATTATGATTTTGTTTATAAAATTGAAATCAAGTCATAAAGCTTTCTAACTGTTGTAATAACAAATATTCCAGGCAAAGAGGAAAAATATTCTTGGAAGTTGCATGTCACTATTTTCTGGGCACTGTAAAACATACAATTAGCTTCCAGTTTTAATGAAATTTTTTCACCCTATTTGATAAAGTGTTCTAACATTCTGTTTAAAGGTTCATTTCAATAGTGCCTCTGTCTTATCTGCAACTGTTGTAACTACTCAAAGTTTTGCCCATTTATGGAGTACAGAATAGAGTATTAACTTAAAAAAAGACAGACTAAAATCTATTAAATGCGTTTGTTGGTTAGATACGTATTAACAGACAACCTATAAATAAATTCACATAGACAGCAATTCAATAGAGCTAGTCTTTAACATATCTTGAATCTTAGTCCATTTCGTTCATAATCATGTATTTGTTGTTACAAGAGTTGACAAATCATTACAAAAAATATGTACAATGAGAACCAACCTGTGTAGCTTCTGTTTTAAAATGTTCGTCAAACTTCTGTTGCCAACACCTTTCGGGATCCGCAGATTTAAACAATAGTTATCTGCCGCGCTTTTGAACTTGTTTTTTTTTTTTGGTATTAATATCTCAGTTTGAGTGTATTAGAGTGTATAGAGAACATATTTTTCCGTATTTTATCAAATAGCCTACTTGTAATGGCTAGTGAGTACGGAAATCTCTACCTAATGTTTGTGACTTCATCCACGTAGAATAGAGAAATTCTCGGTATTTTATCATTGACTATTAAATTATTATGATTTATTTACTAAAATTTGATACAATTATGTCATGAATCAACAGCGAAAATACATTTCTTTATTTATTTTTACTCGTAGTTTCCTCATTATTAGCATTATGCGGTCTCACAAAAAAAGCTATGTCAACAACAAATTTGTTCACCAACCTTTCGCATCATATTAAATCTTCTCTGAGAATCGAAAACTTCGTTATCAGCATAACTATCTCATCCGCTTTGTTTAATTAAATCGGGCTTAAAGGCTAAATACTTGACAACTGTAGAATGGACCGATAAATGGAATCAGAATATCCTCACATTTTTTTGTAACCGTTTTCATGAGATACAAATTTTCTGCTTCGTCCCCACATAAGGCAACGAGCCAAAAAAATTTAAACTAGCCACCATCTTTAAAATTATTGAGAATGCGTTAACTTGTTTTCAACATTCCAGATTAAAGTTAAAAGAATCTGAGGTTTAGAAGAGATTATGATGCCCAGGTGCCATAGTGTCATTATACGTACGTCCGATTTAAGGCATAGACTGAAATTTAAAACTGTGAAAACCGCATAAAAATCATTTCATTTATTTTCAAGATATGCCGGAATCTTGGCAAAAAAGTTAATGTTCATAATATATTTTAATTTTCTGCTCTATCCGCCGGGTGATATAACACGTAAGACAGACATATTGGCATAGATTAACTTACTTATATTAAATATGGTGGTAATGAATATAGATAAATAATTATTGTACAAATGGATTGCACACCACGTTTTACGATTAAGGAAGAAAATGTTTCACAACTGTGAACCGTGTCATACAAACAGAAATATGGAATTATGATTCTGAACTTATTTCCACATATCACGACCAAAAATCTGTAAGGATGTTTACTGAAAAAAAAATTGTTTTCATCTTCCGGTAGTGTCTCCTGAGCTGGTATTCATTCTAAAATCATAGTTTGCTTACTTACAAAAAATAATGTTTTCACACTTTTCATAGGTTTCCTAATTATAACCAGCCGCTCTTCAATCTTGTTACTGCTCCACCACAGTACAGTTTTCACTAGCTGAGGTATATCGTACGGGCTGAAGATATTATTCGTTTCCATAAATTTAATAATAAGTATCTTCATTAATTACAATCCGTTTTTCTCATTGATATGCTTTAAGCGATGCTGGTTTTTTATAAATTCGTTTGTACTAGTCTTTTGTTCGAAAACATGCGTTACAGTTGTGTTACTTGTTCTCTATGAAAATCGATTGAATTGTTTATCTTTCGGATTAAAAGTGTTTCTACACAATATTGAGATTATAAATAGTTTCCTGATAAATTTTAGTTAAATTCATATATTACAGGAAAAAGTGATAGGCTACCTTAATAAGCATGATACGTATGAACAGAGTTGATGTGCATCCATTCCGCCTCAAACTGCAGATTGTTTAGTGCAGTTGTTATTTCCAACTATGTTTCGTTGTTGTGAGCGACCATCAGTGGCAGTTGTTACACGCACTATTAACATTGTTAGACCTGTCATATGGATCGTACACAACTTTTTTAGGCAGTTTGTTTTAACAGTTAATAATTCATTGTATGTTATGTATTAATAATTTACTGATGTGTCAGTAAATAGTGAAGAAAATTCTTGTCTTTGGGCATGTGCATTGAACTATAGAAAAAACGCATTCTGCAGCTTCTTAACACATTTCTCTTGTTTCTTCATATATTAATTTACGACATGCTAAACTTGTGATAATTTCCGATGAATCACTATATTTTCCTCATGATTTTAGGTACTCTGTCACCCGTTTACAATCTGTCGGAATATTAGCCTTTTTTTCAGACACACTCACATTATTAGACTGCAAAAATAATGAAAAAATATGTGACACGAATATTTTATTTCCAAGTTGCACCTTTCATTTTTTTAATTTTATTTTTTAAAAAGATCTGTTTGATACCTGCTAAATCAGAACCAGTGAATAACCGTGATAATGATTAAGTTGTGATCTCGTTGAGATATCTAGTCATTCACAATAAACGGGAAGGTTATTTAAAACTGTGGCGAGTTTGACCTGAGATTCGATATAGTCAGACATAAAGCAACAGTGGAAGTTTTCATGAGATGTTAAATAAAATCTGATAGTCGCTATTTTAGAAGTTAAATAATGCATTCAGAAAAGAGGTATAAAAGATGACATTGAACCGTAAAAATGAATGTGGCCGGCCCATTATTGTATTTATTTCCAAGAAACCAAATCCTTTTGTACCATTATTACTAAAATTCAATTGATTCTGTACATGCTAAGAAGAGTCAGATTACTAGACACACACATAAGAAAGTAGAGATTCTCTATGACTATAGGATGGAGGGTAAATTGCTTGTTGAAGATCCAGAGTGTAAATATCTTGCCATTACTTTTGATATTAAATTCAATTTGTCAGGTCACATTGGGTGTTTGGTGTGGAGAGGTTTCAAAACCCTTTATTTATTGGAGAGAGTGATGCGGGGATGTACCAGGAAGGTGAAGGAACTGGGTTATAAAACTTAGGACACGCCGTTGCTAGAATTTTGTGCGGTAGTACGGAATCCAATTAGATACAAAATTCGGGAGTTGGAGGGGATACAGATGAGGGCGCTAGAACTGTTTGTGGAAATTACGGCGGCACACAATCAGTAACTGATTTTATAGCTTGATTACTGGTAAAGAATGCTTGGACCGCACAAGGCTATATTTGTTTGATACTAGGATAGATATTAGTAGATGGATTAGGAATAGTACATGGAAAGGAAGAGATAACCATAACAATACGCTAGTGCTCGGTTTCAGGCTTAAAGAAGTAGAAACATTTTCTTTTGTAGATACGGGTGTCATGTACTGCAATAAATTACCACAAGAAGAGTTGAACAATTTATCGAAAACGCTAAAAGATTTTAAAATTAAAAATCATAATGGAAAAATTCGGAGTGTGCTGGAATGCACTGAAAGAGTTTAAGAAAAACATTATAACATGGGTAAGTAGGTGTGAAGAAGAGATGCTCCATCACAATAAAAAATTTCCCTAAGAGATAGTAGGGGAATATCAGTTTGGGTTTAGAAAAAATCGCAGTACAAGGGAAGCAATTCTGTCTTTAAGATTAATACTTGAATGGTGGATCAAGAAAAACAAAGATAGTTTTATCGCGTTTGTTGATTTAGAAAAACCTTTTGATAATGTTAGGTGGGACAAGATATACAAAATTTTAAAGAAGTCAGGTCTAAAGTATCGAGATAGAAGAATACTCTATAAACTATATCAGAATCAAGTGGCTATAATAAAAGCAGAGAATCAGGAGAGACATGCATAAGTTAAAAAGGGTATGAGACAAGGTTGTAGTCTATCCCCGTTAATATTATACTTTTATGAAGAAGAAGCAATAAAGAAAGTCAAAGAAAAATTTCCATGTGGTATAAGTTTTCAGGGAGAAAAAATCAGTATACTATGATTTGCTGATGACATTGTCTTATTAGCAGAGAGGGCTGAGGATATTGAGAAGTTACTGAATGGCATGAACAAAGTACTGAAGGATGACTTTGGACTGAATATTAACCAAAGCAAGAGAAAAGTGATTAAACGTAGCAGAAATGATACTAACCACAGTAGATTAAATGTAAAAATAGTATCGGATGCAATAGAAGAAGTAAGTGAATTCCGTTACTTGGGAAGCAAAACTACAACCGATGGCCGAAGCAGGAATGATGTTAAAAGCAGAATAGTAATAGCGAAAAGAGCCTTCATGAAAAAGAGAAACATTTTAGTTTCAAATATTGATCTAGGAATTAGAAAGAAACTCTATGTGTGGAGCACAGCACTTTATGGTAGCGAAACATGGAATTTAGGAATACCGGAAAGAAAGAAAATTGAAGCATTTGAAATGTGATGCTACAGAAGGATGCTGAAAATTAAGTGGACTGACAAAGTAAGAAATGGAATGTTTGGAAAATGATGGATGAGGAAAGAAGTTTGTGGAAGAAGCTTACAGAAAGAAGAGACAGGCTGGTAGGTCATATTTTGAGACATGCTGGATTGGTTAATTTGATGGTGGAGGGAACAGTCGATGATAAAAACTGTAGAGGAAGACAGTGATTAGAATGTATGAAGAAGATAATTAAGGACGTGGTTTGTAAGGGGTATGTAGAGATGAAGAGGTTAGCACAGGATAGGAAGGGATGGAGGATCGCATCAAACCAGCCGAAAGACTGACGATAGGAAAAAAAATCAATGTTATACTTTCTCTCTATGGTTTGAAGTTTCATTAAAAATATTACGAATATCTATTTCAGATTAACATACTGGAAATGTGTAAAACGTAATTAAATATCAGTCATAGTATACAATAGTACCAATTATTTTTGCTCAAACTTTCAAGGAAAACGTTTTCTTTCTAAGATGTAAAATTATTTACACACCGAATAGCATCCACTTCACTAATGATAAGGGTTCCATGCAAGTTGCTCACCTCTAAGTATACGCAATGCAAACGTATTCTCAACATAACTCATCTGTCCAACACTGGGCAAAGTGAGCACAGTGGGCCATCGGACCAGTCGGTGCGGTTCGCCTGCCTTTAATCAGGACAAATCGCAAGGCACCGGCAATGCAAAAAAAAATCAATTTTCAATTAAACGCCGCGGAGAGACCACGCGCCATTTCAAATGAAATAATACAACCCGAATAATTAGTTTAAGCGTGCTGACGTTGCTGGCAGCAGCGTCATTTCACATTTTAATTGAGCGGGGGGAAAAAAAAAATAGATGGATGTCCCACTCGCAATCACTGTTCGTGTGTAATTCGAACAGCCCTTAAACATTGTTTTTCAACTGAATATCTGAAACAGAACGCCAAACGATGCGCTGAAAATAAACTGAAACCACTAACAATCTGTTCAAATAACCTTCTAGGTTTTATAGCATACGCAGCTCACATATGTATGTCCTTGTGTCTTTGTATAGCTATCGAATTGTATTGTATTTTCTGATTACTGAATATTGTTTTTCAAACGGTATTTTAACCGTTTGTTTTTCTGTCATTTTCTAAGCCAAACACAGGAATTTTTTACGTCAGCTGTAACAAAAAATTACTTGTTCGGTTTCCAGAAATAACTTTGGTTATCTCCAAATTCTTTCATTTCCCCTTATGAAAATTTAATAATATGATGTTTATAGATCACTGTTTTGTTTTTTGGACATTCAGCTTTTATTGTTATTACGCCGTTTGTTTGGCAATCGTGCCAGGCAATCAAGCTCAAATTTAAGAAAATTATAACCAGGATTCCAAACTGAAAACGGGTTAAAGAAAAAAAAAACTGTTGCATACTGCGTTATTTTAAAAAAATTTATCGCAATGCAGTGCATTAAAAACCAATTCATTGCAATAAACATTATCACTCTGTCTAGTTCATAAGGACGGATCCAATGGAAAAGCTAGCAGAAATATCAATTATTGCAATCCTGGAATTTCAAATACGATATCTACAGACATTTACGGCGGAAAGGAACAAAATTGAACAAATCACAGTGCAAGCATTAAATGAGAATTAACTATCTCAAGGACACTTCGGTACACTTTTCTTCCTTTCGATGATCATGTTCCATAGAGCTCCGAGAAAGTTAAATGATTACCTTGAGTAATAAAAAACACCACGAACCAAGATGGAAAAATTAGCTACAGTACAATGCTAGTTTTAAACAGTTATTGATTAATTATAAATACCAGGCAGAACAGTAAGAAGAATTTAACATGAATAGAATGCCGTTATTATTCAGTTTCCTTTATCAGCTGTGTAGTTCGACGGTTTATGTTTTATTCTAAATAGTATTAAAACTTGTGGATGGAATAATTTGTAACCAAGAAATTAATTTCTTACTCAACCCTAAAAATAAATTAACAGGACGCATTCAAAATAATAACTATATGACGAGAGCAACAAGTACTTTGACTACAAACTATTGTTCTGATGATATTTACTCCTCAAACGACAAGTCAGTGTAAGGGTGTAGTCCACTATTGCGAAAATGGTACAAATAGAGAAGTTTCAGTTGGCATTTCGGTTTTATATTTATTGCAAAATTCATTCCTGAAATATAAATCTAACAACTTCAAGTATAACAGTTTTAAGTATCACTTGAATAACTGTATATATTCTGTACCTATTATACTTAATTTTCACTTTCTTTATTCGTTGTTTGGTCTGTAACCACAAACAACAGGTTTGGCGTTTCACAGTAGTCATCATGGGAAAAAAAAAACAAGTCGAATGATTTATCTCAAACAGATACTGAAAAAGAGAATAAATAAAACGTCTTGTTGATCCTACTGTCATCGGCTATTCATATTTTCGTACATCAATGTATATTGTTTATTACTTGTATAATTCCTTCGTATATCCAGTGTTGTGTAGTGCGATTATGACGGAAAAATGATTTATAAACGAACAGCACGTTGTGCCCGTAATAGGCTAAGGGTAGTAGCTAGAACTGGTGACTTTCAACTAACATTTACTTTGCAATATTTTCTTAAGTTAGTAGAAGTTAATACAAACACGTACTCTTGATGTCGGTATCCTGCAATTTAAAACAAGTACCGGTTCGTCACTGGACAGGAATTGTCAACCAGTTAAAGCGTTCCCAATTCGTAATAAAAGTTTCGTGTTGTTATGGTTTTCTCAGTTCTTTATTGTTCCAAATATTTGTGTGTATCGTTTTAAAAAAAAAGTGTTAATGAAAAGTGGTTGCAATTTTTTAAGTGTATTATGGTTAATAGCTGCTTTTTCATCTTGTCAGAAAATTTTAAAAAAAAATTAATATGGTTTATTTTTCTATTCTTTATAGCACTTTGAAGTATATCAATATAATGTGCATCAACCATCAAGCCACAAAAAAGTTTTAATCTAATGTTCGAACGGTTTCACATAACGAAAATGGTTATGAATGCGTTTTATTACGTTGGTTGTGGTTTTCACTAATCAAAAGTTTTTCTTGTTCTTCGAGACCCTAACATTCAGAATTAGGTCAAAATTTTTACTTTATTCCTCACGGTAATGCGCTTAACCTGCGCTAGTTGAGCTAATCGAACAAGTTTTCAACAGCGGGAGGACACGAACTGGTTGAGATTCCCCATCTGTTGCCATAAAACGGCTCATTAACTTTATAAGTAGGGGAGCAGGCCGCCTGACTCAGATGTATATTTTAAAGCGCGCTCCGATTGTTTCTGTCCACATGCTGCACCGCGGCGCCATTGTAATACCAATCATCGTTTAGCCCCGCGCACTACAATGCGCCGCGCCGCGCTGCGCCCCCTTCATAAATATTCATCAAACTCTAATTAATCATCACGCACACTGCCGGTACGGCCGGCCGCGTTAAATCCTTGGCGTGTATCCCGGGCGCCTGTTCATTATTCCGTCACACCCCTCCCTCCCTCCCTCCCTATTCAAACTTTAGAGATCTCGCACCAGACACCCCCGCTCCCTCCCAGAATGCAAAGTGGCCCCCGCTCTCCATTATGCCGGAATCATCTCTCGTTTATAGGTTGTGTGTCCTCCCTTCCCCACTCTCCCCAGCAGATGGTACCGGTTTTTTAGTTATTATTATAATAAAACGTCGCCGTTATAGAATAGAGGGAGGGAGTTGTTATCTGTATTGTAATGAGGTAGCGGCCGTTGTTTGTGTCCCCGGGGTCGACGGTGGCGACACTGACTCCAGGGTGTCATTAGGCCCCGTGTTGGCCGCCATCTGTTATCTGCTGACCGCGGAAGAAGTGCAGGCGAGGGTGTCTACCACATGTGGTCGCCTCTCCGAATTCGATCCACATATCGGCTCCAGCGATCCGGACCTACCCGCTAAGCCTACGGGGCTGCAGTCGTAAGGACTCTCCTAATCCTCACTCAGTCCTCTTTGATTGGAGGAGCTGGCGACCAAGGAGAGCTTAACGGCGTTTCTGGACATTTCTCATCTCTCGATTAAAATTTTACATTCCTGTTACACAATATGGTCGTAGTAGCGTAGTCACTGACGTCACTACGAGCTATCGAGAGGTCAGCATTCGCTAGATCTCTGGTTTGACTCCTGGCTACGCTATCTCGATTTTTTAAATGATTAAATAAGAGAAGAAAGGGGAATTAACCCACCACATGGCTGCGATGAGAGGGAACACTTATGCTGACAAACAACTATACAATATTTCGGCATCTGCCTTGTTCACTAGTAGAAAAACGGGCCATTAGGCGCAGTACGTGTGTACACAACGAACGTTACCTAATGACTAACCGAGTAGTGGGGAAGGGTGGGGGAACGGCTAAGGAGTAGACTATCGATATATCGGCACGTATATTATATACCAACTAACTTGCCACTATTGCACTAGTTATTACATAGGCCTCACCACACAGCAACTGTCTGTTAGAAAGAATGGCCAAGACATTGCATGCCGATATATCGATAGTCTACTCCTTAGCCGTTCCCCCACCCTCCCCCACTACTCGGTTAGTCATTAGGTAATGTTCGTTGTGTACACACGTACTGCGAATAATAGCCCGTTTTTCTACTAATGAAATCGAGCGTGGTGGTGTAACGGCTAGCGTTCTGGCCTCGCATTCGAGAGGACGGCGGTTCGAATCCCTGTCCGGGCATCCAGATTTCGGTATTCCATGGATTCTCAAATCACTCTAGACAAATGCCGGGATGCTTCCTTCAAAAGGCCATGGCCGAATTCCTTCCCATTCCTTGCCCTCCATCCATTCCCGTCTCTAAAGACCTCGCTGTTAGAGAGACATTAAGCAGATAAAAAAAAAAATCTACTAGTGAACAAGGCAGATGCCGAAATATTGTGTAGTTGTTTGTTAAGCATAATTCCCTCTCATCGCAGCCGTCCACTTTGGTATGTGGTGGGTTAATTTCCCTTTATTCTCTTATTTATATCGCTAGAAGCCGCTCCCATTTTCCTTAGTGTCATCATTTTTAAATGATTATTATTTCCCGAAATCACACCAGTCGAACGCCGGGATAAAATTTTTAAAAAGGCCATTACAGTATTTTTTTCCCCCCATATTCCTTTCTCGTCACTGAGCGACTTATATAAAAATCACTTCAATTACTCTCTCTGGTGGCTCGGTGATTAAGGTGTCTGACTGGGGATCGAAAGGTCCTACGTTCGAATCCCTGTCTCAGCGTGGGTTTCCATAGGCCCTTAACCCGGCTATCACCTCCGGCACAGCTTGCTGTGTAACGTGAAGTACGCCAGAAAGCTTCCGTGGCTTGGATTCCACGTTAAACTGTAGGTCCCCTGTACCCGGTAGGTTTGCCGAGTTAGGTTAAGGCAGCTACGACAGGGGCGTAATGCGCAGCCAATAGAAACCCTGTCACCAGGTCATGCAGACCACACGGAATTATATTATTATTACTCTAACTTATGTTCTGCCGTCTGTCATAAATATCCTTTAGACACAAAACTGATCTCTTGTCTTGATTTATCACTTGTTCGACCAACCTCTTACGTTTAATCTGGAACAATACCACAAAGATGCCAGAGAAGAATCTTTCACACAATATGACAGGATAGACGGACTAATCAATATCAGTATCCTCGAAGAAGCCCAGTCCTCCAGCACAGAATCCATGATTGTTAAACCACAGCTGCGATGGGCCGTCCACGTGTTACGAATGTCCAATAATTGTGTTCCTAAACAAATGTTCAACTCAGAGCTAACGGTGGGTAAACGCTGTGTTGGTGGTCTGAGTAGGCGATTGATGTTATCAAGGCTGCACGAAGATGCATCACATTGGCCATAACAACTGGGAAACCGTTCATCCTGAAGGTCACTTGTCCATCGTATTTGAAGAAAATCGCAGACAACACTTCTGTTCGACAATCATCCATTTGTGATTTTATACCCTGCAAGGAATCCATGATTGTGCCTAGATTTACATGTTCTGATCCAGTAACAGTTTGCTCCAGTGAATTTACGTTATTGGCAGGTAATTAAGAAGCCATGTCTTTCGTATCATACTTGAAGAAAATCGCTCACAATCAGCGAATGACGACAGGCAAAGTACGAAATAAAATGAACAGATGAAGTAAAATGGAGAACCTTGGCTGTCCTTCCCGGGAATGCCTGTCATCGTTAAGGCAAATTGTGTGCTTCTCTAACTGGACTTCATAGATGAAGAGGCATCTGCTTAGAAGATCAACCTACTAGATTTAGCGTGTTTGCTACGATGTTCCTCAATAAAAAGAAAATCTCCAATTTGAATCTCTTGCCTCGATCATACCTGTAAGAATTTTTTTATATCTAAACATCATTATTGCAAAAGAAGCCAATATTCGTTGTTACACTGCAGTTTAAGTAATGGTAATACATTTCAGTAGTTAAAAAATCTTAATAGGTTTATAGTAAATCGTTGCTTCGTAGGTGTACATACACATAACGGAAGAGTTTCAACCGTTAAGTAATTAACTGTCTACTACTTAGGGTAAGGTGGGGCCATTTTGGACTATTTCAGAATTGAAGCCTTATAGTGTCTCACCAGTGCATGCTACCAGATTTAAAATTATATAGAAATGTAGCTCTTAAAATTTTACAACTAATAACGCCACTATATAACTTAAAAGCTTGTGAATTTACTGACAATAAATTATTTAGCAAAACATTACGCAAGAATAACATTTAAAAAATATTGGGGCTATTTGGACCGCACACGGGACTATTTGGATCACATAAATCACAGCTTCGTAGCGCTTGTATAAGGCTTATAAAGTATTCAACAGTTTTCAGAAAGTTTTAAATACATTTAACACATTTTTTTCTCTTTTATTTCTCACGAAAACCTACACAGATTTCATGAAACCAACAGCAGCACTATTATTTAATTACTTCATAGGGTGTTAATGTTCTTTAGCTTTACAAAATGGTACACTGTCCTTCTCACACTCATCGACGAATTACCAAAACCACGACTTGAAAGAATTTCTTGCTCTGGAGACAAAATTGTTGGATGACAAATGAACTTTTAATCATAGAGATTTGAGAATTGTTGGAATCATTCACGTGGTCTCTTATCAGTTTCTTTAACTTTTCTCTGCAGAGTTACATATTGTAAGTTGAAATGCGATACCGTCCGACCCCTAAATGACCATTTGATACACTAATTTTTGCGTGAGTCATTCTTTCCTCGAACCACGACAAATAAGCATTCCTGGTTTTAAGTTGTCTTAAAAAAAACTTAAATTGTCGTTGTGTAAACCTCAAGAATAAAACAAATGCACAAAATAAACGAAAAAACTAGTATTTCATAGTGAATCAAATAGCCCCATTAAAAGTTGTTCAAATATCTCCATGTGAGCAAAAGCGTTAACTTCTAATATTTCCATATCAAGAAACAAATGCCACCAGTAGCCATATAGAACTACAAAGTGGTCCTCGCTGCCCATAATACACACAAAGTTAGCATGAATTGGCTATCGATTTTCACATCAGACCTTAAATTGATAACACCGGAAGCTACATCAGCGTAATTCTTACACGGTAACACTTATTGCAACTGTTTCAAATACATTTCCTGGGAGATTCGTTAAAGACATTTACTCAAATCTTCTTTTGTTTTCTTCTAAAACCTCAGAACACAAGATAAAACCTGAAAATAGCATCCAGGCTGCGCGCGAAAGAGACGTAAAGAACAATTTACTTATTTTTGATTCAAATAGCCCCGTGGCCCAAATAGCTCCACCTTACCGTATACCTGATGGTGATATTTCACGTAACTGCGGATGTTTTGCATTTGTTACACCGAGAGAGGTCTGGTGTCACTTACGAAAAACAGACAGTACCAGCACAACAAATAACGTTCAGAGACCAGCTACCAGATAAGCATAACATATTATACGTTAAAAGTAGAATTTGTTGAGTAATGATTTAGTTCTAGTCGTCGTTAACCTTTCACTTCGACTGCATATTTATTATACAAGATTTATCAGGTTACAAACAAAAACACGTTTATGATAGCATGAATGCATTTGATAGTGGCGTGACCTTAATCACTACGTTGTGGCTCGTTATCGGATTAGAGCTCTAGGTGTCGTTGCTTTTATATCGATCTTGTGCGAAACATACACGGCTTTTGAGACGAATGAGATTCACAGAGCATCTAGCATGTCTACAAACGACAAATATTAGCCCTAAACCAGATATCCAAGGTGTTTTGTCAGTATAACACTACAGAAACGATGTTTTTGTCATATTAGTTTGTTCTGAGTGTAGTTGTACATTTGCCTTTATCTATATCAGTGGAGCGTCTTCATGCATACTTCATCTCCAATATTATTTTTCTTTTTTCCTCGACGATGTTCATTTCTCTTGGTTACAGTTTGCTGTTATTATAACTCAATGAACTATGGTATCTATGCATCTGTAGCAGTTTTCGTAAATGATAGCAGAAGTGTCACGTTGCGCTGTAAGATTTGGCACGAAAAATGGCGTCACAAATTTATGAAGTCTTTGAGCTGACTACAGTTCGTACTTCGGCCTTATAATCGCTAAGATAGCTCTGGAAGTAATGTAGAATACATGTATGGTAACTACGGTTTTGAGATGGGAACAATCAAAAAAGAACCAAGTAAAGTTGCCTTCTGTTCCAAACAGTGATAGATCCTATATCATTGAATCTGATCATATGATTTCTATAAAAACGACAACATCGTAAACATTAAAACGTTCATGTATTTTTTTGTGTGGCTTTTGAACTAATTTCGTTAAGACTACATATATCTCTCATCATATGATGTTTGTATCGCTGTTTAAGATGTAATCTGCAGTTAAAAATTGATTAAATTATGAATCCTAAGACTTAATGACTTATTGCATTCCATTTGGGAACATATCTTACAGTATAAGGAAAGGCTTTCAGAAGAAGAATTTATTTTGTTTTAAGCCAAGTTCTTGCTACTTCAAGATATCCCTAAGTACCTGTAGCGCATGTGTGAAGCAGACTATTTCATTCAGTTACACGGCATAAGTATCTTTCAGTGATGCCAACTCACCCACGCGATAGAAATAAAAAAACTCTTATTAATGTATTTTTTTTTCAAATTTGATTTTAATGCTCTAGAACAGCGTTCCATAACTTTTTTCATCCCGTGGACCAGTAAATTAACAAAAACAATGCTGCGGACCACTAACGTTTTTACATGTGTGTGGATTATCAATATCTGGGACATATTGTATTGTACCATTATAAGATAATAGATCTAAATGCATGTTCTGAATTCCTACGGAAACACAGTTATAAATCTGGTAGTGAACTATTTAAAGCTTATTACATATTCCTACATGCTCAAAATAAAATAAGTAACGATACCTGACAATTTCTATTGTTGTTTACATCAGCACTCTTGTTACCAATCCTTCCCTCACACCTACTACAAGACAATCAGAAATCGGTCAGTAAGATAATCCCTAAACTAACGGCGCTCTCTCTGATGTCGATTGGAAACGTATTTAGTGAATAAGTTATTCTAAGAATATCCTCATATCTTTTAAATGCCAGATTTTTCCTGGTCATTCTCGCTTATAGCCTTAAACATTTTGAGTTTTTAATATTCTGCCTGCGGACCAAATGAAACACTGTTCTAGTAGATACTGAAGACAATTGCAACAAGTGCACCGTAAAAAGCAACCAGTTACTAGCATCTGGAATGATTAAATTAAATTGCAATGGAGCGCATGCTCCGGTGGCAATTTCCCTAAACACCCATCTTCCCCCTTTTCTGCATCCAGCTTCATTTATCCTTTACAAATTTTAATTGTAATTCTTTCAACGTTTTTGGGAAATTATTCATCATTTCTCTTGGTAACTTATTCCAATCCCTGTCACCTGTACCTAAAAAAGAGAATCTTCTGATAGGTTCCCTTAATAGAGTCTCCTTTCGGAAATGTATCCATGATCCAACAAAGTAGCCTAATATTTATTAGAATAATGGAGAAGCTCAGTGAACAGAAGCAGTTCTAGAAATCGATAAACACTCTTCATAATCGAAAGTCGCAGACGTTCCCGCTCGAACCCATATTATCCAGTCCCGCAACCAACAGCCATAAACTCACTTCCAACAGGAGTTGATCCTCAGTCAAGTGCATGCGATATCATATTATTGCACTTAACCCACTATTAAGAATTTTTAACATTCACAAGTTTATCTGTCGATTTAATTTGATGTGGTATTGTAAGAAGCAATCGGATATTGATATTAAGGGTGATATTTTTGTTTATGGAACGTTTGGTTCAATAATGCATATAATCGTAATCAATTAGTTTAGGCACATAATTTAAATAGGTAAATAGTTTAGTATTGGAAATGACAGTTAAAAAAGTATATTTTTTAAGTCCATAAAACTTTCAATTTTATTAACATCTTAACTTTCATGGTGTTCACAAACTGAAGCGTTGTATTTATTGGAGATATTAAAAGACAGAGGAATTGTATATCTGGTTTCAGGACTCTATTATCATTATTATTATTATTTGCTTCGGACTTTAAGGGTGTAGCCATCATTGCAAAGAATGATTAATAAAAGTTCATGAGTTGTGAATCGAAGTTTGTAATAAGGAATAACAAGTATTACGCTGATTACTATTGAATAAAGATTCAATCAATATTGAGAGGATAAATGTTGCCCAAATATCAGCCTGTATATTATGAGTAATGTAAAACTATTGACCTAATAACAGATATTGGTAGTAAGGCATTTCTCATCGGAGTAAAGTAAAAACTATGTTAAAGGTAAATATTTTCAATTACAGTATATTTTATTCGAGATCTAGGATTTCGCAGGCTATAAATTTGATTATTTGAAATATTAAGTTTATTTTTATTCTCGATTTTCACTGTTTGCTGTCAATTATGCATTGAAGTCCACTATATCTGATTCAAAATACTTGTTTAAATACCGGTATTTTACTCATTCAATTGTATCTTCTAATTTCTTGCGTTTCCATGGAGACGAACTAAGCTGCCGCCTATTCAAAGTTAGCGCGGAAGCCAACAGATGGCAGCAGCAGGCAGGCAGGAACACTGACGGACGTGAACAGTTTCTGTATTGTCTCTGGTTTCTGTCATTCTTACTGTTACACATGTAAGAAATCACTAACAAGAGCCAGATACATATGCAATAAGTCACCACAATCAAGAAGTAAGTACTCACATGATTATCAGTCATACTCATAAATCTTTCAGCCCAGAAACTAACAAGATATTAAATTTGGCACGATTTTTTATTGGACGGATGGACCGTGTATAATATCTGCAATGAAAAATTGTCGCAGAAAAAAACTGCACACAAAGGAATTTCGGCCATTTATCTGCTCTGTCAGTCTGCAAATTAATTTATTACGTTGGCTTATCTTTAGTTTGGATGTAACAATAATTCAAATTGAGCTTTCTACCTTCTGATCATCAAACAAGTCTTCTCTTCCGGCACTAGGAGATTGTTCAGTTGATAATAAGTGGTATGGAACTGGAACCTCATAGGGTTTACCAGAAGATCTGATGATTCACAATTTGCATGAACTGTAATATGTACAAGTACAAGTGTATGGTGAAAAAACGGATCCGCCTACTCACGGGTGTAACGTAATCAATAAGTTCAATACTTTAAATGTCTGATTTAATAAAATGTTTCAACGAAATCATTGAGAACATCACGAAGTTAGATCACCACATTAAGCCCTGTTGTATGGTAGGTTAATGCTGCATTACGAAAGCTGAACGACTGCGAACGTACAATACAGTGATGCACAATAGCATAACTGATGGTAACGCAGAGTGTTCTAGTTTCTTATTGGGTGAAGGGTAACGTTCTTGCATCGCATTCGGAAGGACGCGGGATGGAATCCCGGTCCGCCCATGCAGATTTGGGTTTTGCATTATTTCCACAAATCACACCAGGCGAATAGCGCAATGGTTCCTACAAAAAAAATGTGGCTTAATTCCATTCCTTTCCTTGCCCTCAGTCCTTATCCGCCTCTAATGACATCGTCGTTGATGAAGTGCAAAGCCATAAGTTTATTATGGGATCCGTAGCAAGAGTTAATGGACTCGGGAGTATAGGAAATCAATATGCGATCCGGCCATCCAGTTTTAGGTTTCACTTGTTTTTGCTAAATTGCTCCATATTAATAGTGAGACGGTTTTTTTTTAAAGTCCAGCGCCAAATTCTTCTCGTTCATTGCCCTTAATACGATCATGGCTCTAGTCATTTCAGTCTCGGCGAAACATCAAGCAGTAATCGAATTAAAAAGGAAGCTGCAGTGAAGGAACGAGCGGTTTTGGACTAGATGGCTACAGTTCTTGAGTGAGCGTCACAAACAATGCAGAGGTTTGGCTGGAATAATTTGAGGAATACATGCCATAATATCTTTTTCAACTACAACTCCATGAAATCGGAAGCGCGATCACATCAGGTAAATAAATAATCGTTCTGGTATCTATAATTATTCTTTCTTTCATTTTTTATTTCCGATGACATTTATAGAAAATATTAGGAAATAAACGCCGTTTTGGTATCTTGAGGAACTTTTTCACATTTTACCATAAGCACTCTCTACCTCCCACAGTTTTGTACTCATGCTAAATATGCTGGATTTTAAAAGTGATATGGTTTATTGGTCACTGATGATGAAATAACAGGAATAACTACGTTTGAATAAGGTTCACAGGAAAAATATACCTTTTTCCAATTTCCAAATAAGCTGTAATAAAAGATTGTGTTCTACTTGTCACACATCAACCTTGTATGTTTTCTTATGCGTTAGCCAGTAATACTCTAAAACGTATTAAAAACTTGTAAAAATTCTAAAAGTATTGAATCTAATAAAGTATTCGCTATTGTCTAACAGACAAATCTGTGTAGTAGTGGTGTGTATATTGATTTAGGGATCTTGTGTAGCTGTGGAGGAAGTTTTACCGAAAGGAATGTTCATGGTTGCTGATCGGTGTACGCCCACGTTCTAGGCAACCAATGTGACAGTTTCGTGTTGAGCGCAACATTCGCCTTAGGCGCAGAAGCATCTGTACTGGCTTCAATTCATTAATTGCGTTAGAATTGATAAAACCAATCTTGTTGGGTGAGTGGGTAACGCTCTGGCCTCGCATTCGAGAGGATGCGGGTTCCATAGCCCTTCCTTGAATTCAGATTTTGTTTTTGCATGGTTTCCCCAAATCACTCCAGGCGAATGCCGGGATGCATCCTTCAAAAAGGCCATGGCCCAATTCCATTCCGCCTCCAATGACCTCGGCATCTACGAGGCGAAAAATCCATTAGCAAAAGAAGTTATACTGGTCACTACATTAATGAATAAGTGCCCTCGGTAAATAATTTTTAATACTTTGACACAATATGAGCGGCCGGAAATTTCTCTAGTTAATGAAAGGAGGTTTGCAGCTGTTCCCTATTTATAGCATTTCTCATAATAGTATCAAAACTTTTTCGTGATTTGTTTTAAGCGTTTGATTTCCTGAAATACTTAAAAGAAATCTATCTCCTTCATTCAATTATAAAAGACACCGATACTAGTTTTGACCTACAGACGTTGGTTAAATTAATTTGATTGGAAACAGAATTGCCGTAACATTTTTTACAAAGCCAGTTTCTGCTACCGTTATCAATTCGTTTTTATTACAGCAGTTACCTAACGCGGGGAGATACTTAAGTCTAACAAACGAATTTAAATAAAAAAAAGTATCTTCGAAGATGAATTCCCACGTGCAACTAAATGGTGGTGTTTCCAGGTTGGACGTGTGTACATGTCATTAATGAAATGGCAAGAACAAAGGTAAAAAAGTTCCTATGATATTAGTGTTACATCAGTCACTAATCTAAGATCCCACTTAACTAGCCTAGCAGACAAATTAAAAAAAACAGTAGAAGATATCGTAGAATAAATTATCAAATAACTTATGAATGATTACAATAAACACGGTTGGAACATAAATGTGGGAAGAATAATTCAAACGATTTTGAATACTTTCACCTCTATTTACACTTCTCGTTTCATGTTTTTCGAAAAACAATATTACTAAAGGAATAGTTGAGTTAGGGGAGTAAAAATATTTCACAAACTTAGTATTCTTAGTCAACAAATTCTATATGTTTTGTCTCTAATTTCTAATTACCAGAGGAAATAGGAACCAAGAATAGTGATAATTTATTCAAGATATTAGCGAAACGAGTTATAATTGCTGAATATAGAATTTCGACAGTAAATTTACTGGTAGTTAGCAGTCAGACGTCAGATTTGTCCTTACGTATCTCTGAGATTGCATAAAAGCTTCATCTTTGATTTGTGATCTTATTGCAACCAATCAGTTATTTTTAACAGTAAAAAAAGATCCAAAGCTGATGATACTGATCTATAAACCAGAATAAGTTAGCGGTCTATTTAGTATCAGCTAAAGGCAATTTGTTTCATCCTTTATTACGTTTCTTCTCTTCTTATTATATGTATGAGAGATAAGTAGCAAGTCAATGGTGGTATTAATTTTCCTCAATTATCTTTTTCGAAATTTCTGTATTTACAAGGCTTTATGCTATCTGTCAACTGTATTCTGAGGTAATTCACTCAGCCATATTCGATGTAACAAATTTCTGCTCAAAATTGTTGCTACTTTACCACACTTCTACTACAGGCATTTATTTTTTGTCCACTCCAGCAGTGTTTCTCAAAATATGGGTCCCTAATTAAGCATATTTAGAACCAAACATTCAAGCTTATGAGTCCTTAAGCTATGTCACAACCATAATTCACTGATTTTCATTGTTCGCATTGAATGTCGACTCCAATTTAGCAAAGAATGAAAACGTTTTATCTGGATAAAATTAATTCTATTGTTAGGAACAAAGTCAGAAAACAATTATGGTTAAACTACTTTAAAAAATAAAAAATAAAAAACCGTCAGAGTGAAGTTTCTTTTAACAATTAATCTGTTATATAAAATAATTCTACAGAACCGCATATCTTCGGGAAAATTTGGCGAAATGCTTAAAGTTTATGTTCTTGGGGACGAATTTTTCCTTTTATTTTACCGCATTACTAAGATAATAGGTTTGTAAAAGATAAATTCAGTAAACGAATTCCGTGAACTCAACTTCATGTATATTCTCCTCTAGTTTCACCGTGTCAGTTTAGTTTGTGCCTGTCGTATTTAATGAGTATACTAAACAACCTCTTTTGTAGCGCCACAAACGTTTCATTCTGAGCCTGATCCCATTGTTCTCGGTTCCCCTCGTCGGTTTGCCACAATGCCACCGAGTATTGACTGTGACTCCCCTTCTGTGAATCTACGTGGATCCTCTTTCTCCCAGCCTTCATTCTATCTTTCCTTACCTCGTTCTATGAATTACGTTTGTAGACGTTTAAGAATAGATGAACTCAAAACTTATACGTTTCGAATCTTTAATATTCATTACTGGTACAGTATTAAATAACCTGAGCTTCTTTCTCAAATAAAATGGTTGGTTTCCATTCTTGATACAAATAGTGACTCTCTAAACTATTCCGTATTATGAACTAGCCTCAAGGCCAGTTAAAAAGACGGGTTGAATGTTCTGGTAAGTAATTTCTTCGCAGTTGCTTAACTAAATGGAATTGTTATAAAATAAAGCTCAATACGCTTCCTCGTGCGTTAAACTGCATATAGAAGTTTCAGTTCCAGGTCCTGGTCCAGGTAGCATTACAACCTAACCACAAAAGTCTGCTAATAAAACTTCAATTACACGCCCATTAATCGCATCACCGAATTGCATGTTAGTGACATCATTTATCGCTAGATATACTCGACCCAAAATCTTTACTAGTTTTTACATCTTTTTTTCGTGATTCAGATCCATATTACATCGCTTAACGGCTGACACTGTTGTAACTACTTACATGCGTCTGAAATAATAACCGCAGTAAAATGACGTCAGTGAAAGCAAAGGAAATCTATACTAATATTACAAATGTGAAAGTAACTCTGTCTCTCTGTCTTTCTGTTTGTTACGTTCCTTGGGCTAAACGGCTATTCTGATCGTGATGAAATTTGAGAAGGAGATGCGATTTGTCCATTAGAATGGACATAGGATACGTTTTCTGTAGAAATAGTCATGTAATTTCGAAAAATTACCGAAAATGAACATTGACCGACGATAAGGATGTGTGGAAACTCTGTAGGAGGGTACAGTAATGCTGCCGGATTGCTCAGTGGTAAAGGCGTTGGCTTCCCAATGCTTGGGTAGTAGTTCCCGATGAAAGCAAATATTTTTAAGAATTGTTTTTGACCGTATGAGCCATGCCTGGACAGTCAGTTTTTCAGATTCCAATTAAACTGTAGATCTCACAAATTTAGGGGTGAAATGCTTGACAAATCGTACGCGGTCTTACAATTCTGTAGGTGTACATCTTTTACGCTGTATTGATCACTCAGCCGTTGTTTCTCTTGCAGTCAGGGTGTGTATCTGCACTAATAATGTTATATATGCGAAAGTAAGTCTTTGTCTTTTTGTAAGGTTTGTCGTCTAAATGATTATACCGATATTGATGGAATTTGACAAGGAAATACTTCATATCTGCAGGAAGGAAACACGACATGAATAACAGTTTTAGTCACGATGTTTTGAGAACTTATCGAATAATTGACAGACGGACGGATGCGTGTGTTAATCTGTAATATTACTTCGGTTGCTCAAGCTGTACTTCTCGCGCAATCTGTTAGTGTATGATTTGTTAGTAAATTTCGTTTAGAGGCAAAACGTATTTTAGTATAGATGTCGATTTGCTCTGCACTGTAAGCATTACTTTGTGTCTGCCTAATGTTTCTGGCACCTGTTTATTTTGTCTTCTTTTTAGGCATGCCTTGCGGGCGTAAACCTGGCCTAAGTGGTTGCTCTAGCAGAGCACGAGCAGCTAAAGTTATTAGAAAATCCAAGAGTCGGATTTTCAAGTTGAAGATGAAAAGACCAATCTGAAATAAAGCTGTCCGTAACTAAACACCCTCCCCCCCCCCCCCGTTCCACATCCCCGTACGTTCATTTGTTTTTCTGTTTGTAAATATGTTGGATCTGATTCTCTTTATGAGACAGATTCGACGATAGAATGATTAGTGATGGCATTAACGTCATATTATAAAGATTTGGTGTTGTTAGGGACTAATCATAAGATACTAACAGCTTTCTATATTCAACTGTGGCAATGAAATTCCAAGTACAAGCGTACGAAGTCACGGGTATAGGCTAGTTAAAAATAAATCTTAAGAAACTTCTTTATGACGTGTAATATCAGTTTTACACGTGGTCTAGGCCACGTTGATCGCGATCAACGTGGAACAACTTTCATTTAAGCGAGTAATATTTTCCGTATTATTGCACTCATTTAACTTTTTTTGTAAAAAAAAAAAAAAAAAAAAAAAAAAAAAAAAAAAAAAAACTAAATTACTTATGCCTTCGGCTGTAACGACAAATATCAGTTGTA
>JARYHS010013630.1:371192170-371232244 GCA_031002005.1 Vandiemenella viatica
AGTTTCTTAACTAAATGGAATTGTTATAAAATAAAGCTCAATGCGCTTCCTCGTGCGTTACGCTGCAGAAAGAAGTTTCAGTTGTCATTCTGGTACAGGTTGCATTTCAACCTAACCACAAAAGTCTGCTAATAAAGCTTCACTTACACGCCCATTAATCTCATCACCGAATCGCATGTTAGTGACATCATTTATCGCTAGATATACTTGACCCAAAATCTTCACTAGTTTTTACATCTTTTTTTCGTGATTCAGATCCATATTACATCGCTTGAACGGCTGACACTGTTGTAACTACTTACATGCGTCTGAAATAATAACTGCAGTAAAATGACGTCAGTGAAAGCAAAGGAAATATATTCTAATATTACAAATGTGAAAGTAACTCTGTCTTTCTGTTTGTTACGTTCCTTTGGTTAAACGGCTAATCTGATCGTGATGAAATGTGACAAGGAGATGCGATTTGGCATTAGGATGTACATAGGATACGTTTTCTGTAGAAATAGTCATGTAATTTCGAAAAATTACCGAAACGACATTGACCGACGATAAGGATGTGTAAAACTCTGTTATAGGGTACAATAATGCTGCCTGGTAGCTCAGCGGTTAAGGCGTTGGCTTCCCCATACTTGGGCAGTAGTTCCCGGTTCAAATCCCGATAAAAGCAAATATTTTTAAGAATAGTTTTTGACCGTATGAGTCATGCCTGGACAGTCAGTTTTTCAGATTGCAATTAAACTGTAGATCTCACAAATTTAGGGGTGAAATGCTTGACAAATCGTACGCGGTCTTACAATGCTGTAGGTGTACATCTTTTTACGCTGTATTGATCACTCAGCCGTTGTTTCTCTTGCAGTCAGGGTGTGTATCTGCACTAATAATATTATATGTATATGCGAAAGTAAGTCTTTGTCTTTTTGTAAGGTTTGTCGTCTAAATGATTATACCGTTATTGATGGAATTTGACAAGGAAATACTTCATATCTGCAGGAAAGACGCACGACATGAATAACAGTCTTAGTCACGATGTTTTGAGAACTTATCGAATAATTGACAGACGGACGGATGCGTGTGTTAATCTGTAATGTTACTTCGGTTGTTCAAGCTGTACTTCTCGCGCAGTCTGTTAGTGTATGATTTGTTAGTAAATTTCGTTTAGAGGCAAAACGTATTTTAGTATAGATGTCGATTTGCTCTGCACTGTACCATTACTTTGTGTCTGCCTAAATGTTTCTGGCACCAGCTTATTTTGTCTTCTTTTTTGACATGCTTTGCGGGCTTAAACCTGACCTAAGTGGTTGCTCTAGCAGAGCACGAGAAGCTAAAGTTATTAGAAAATCCAAGAATCGGATTTTCATGTTGAAGATGAAAAGACCAATCTGAAATAAAGCTGTCCTTAACTAACCCCCCCCCCCCCCCCCGTTCCACATCCCCGCACGTTCGTTTGTTTTTCTGTTTGTAAATATGTTGGATCTGATTCTCTTTATGAGACAGATTCGACGATAGAATGATATAGTGATGGCATTAACGTCATATTATAAAGATTTGGTGTTGTTAGGGATTAATCATAAGATACAAACAGCTTTCTATATTCAATTCTGGCAATGAAATTCCAAGTACACGAGTACGAAGTCGCGGGTATCGGCTAGTTAAAAATAAATCTTAAGAACCTTCTTTATCACGTGTAATATCAGTTTTAAACGTGGTCTAGGCCACGTTGATCGCGATCAACGTGGAACAACTTTCATTTAAGCGAGTAATATTTTCCGTATTATTGCACTCATTTAAAAAAAAAAAAAACAACTAAATTACTTATGCCTTCGGCTGTTACGACAAATATCAGTTGTAATTCTAACCCGGGATAAATTTTAATCAATCAAAACCTCAGCTAATATTACTGCCCGAAAATTAAAGCTTTCATCTTACATATCGATGGGAACATAATTTGACGAAAACAACTACATCGAACAAATGCAAATAAATAATAAACAACTAATAATTAAAATGTTAATTTAAACGCAATACATACTTTCTTCAATGTTCTGGCAATTCATTTCTTGCCCATTGGCTAACCAAATAGAATTGTCACGAAATAATGTCCATGACTTCAATTTTGCAGTAACATCTCTGGCCGCAATCAGTTCGATATGGAAGGCAGGACGCGTAAAGACAGTGTAACGGACGCGGCTTCAAGACGACCCAGTAAACAAGCTTAGCCTTTTTTAGTTATCGGCGACGAGCTATTTTTCAAACGTTCTCCCATCTTTATGCGCGTTCTGCGTATGATGTGACTGTTTGAGCTTCAATTAGAGAGTTCCCCAGAAATACACTGATCTGTGTTACAGTACATCTCCTATGCAAATATAGGACGCGTCTGCATCACAGTTTGTTTGCCTTGCTGAGATTTATTTGTTTTCTATGTTTTCTAGAGCCTGTAATAATTTTACGCTAATAAAGTTTCTACAGTTACATTTTCTGTAAATTCGTTTCTACAATCTGTTTGGTACCATTAATCATTCATTGAGATCAATCCTTCATATTATCTCTCCTTTTCTACTGCAATTTGAGACAATTTAATATGAATTATTTAATCAGAATTCTACATATTTTACTTTTCGTCTTCTTTCTTTTCAATGATAAAGTCAAAAATTATCAGTGATTTAGCTTGACCTGTGTGTATGAATGTAATGCAAATATACATCTCAACTTTCATCCACTTTCAGATGTCCGAGTTGTTTGAAACTTTGCACACTTATTAAGACCTTTCATCGCAATATCTGTCTATTCTCATTACTTTCACAGTAATAATAGAAAAATTGTTGAATGTGATGGAGTTTTGCAATTGAATTTTAACCCAGTTCCAGATGTCCGATTGTTTGAAATTTTGCACATGTATTTAGAACCTATGACAACATAATAATGTCATAGCAATGTCCTGATATTTTGATTACTTTCACAGTAACAATAGAAAACTTGTTGAATGCAATTGAATCTTTCATTTCAGTGTTCAACCACTTCCAGGTGTCAAAATTGTTTGAAATTTTTCACATGTATTGAGAACCAAAAAAAACAAAAAAAAAAAAAAAACAATAATTTTATTGCTACGGCCTGATGTTCTCATTACTTTGGCAGTAGCAATAGAAAATTAAATGAATATTTCTATCGAAATTTAACCCAATCCAGATGTTCAAATTGTTTTAAAGTTTGCACACGTATATTGAGAACCGATAATAATACAATAATTTCATAGCTATGTCCCGGCATTCTCATTACTTTCACAGTAAAAATAGAAAAATGGTTGAATGCAATTGAATTTTTCTTTCCAATATTCACCCATTTCTTGACGTTCGGATTGTTTGAATTTTGGCACACGTATTAAGAACCGGTGACAATACAATAATTTCATATCTATATCCTTAAATTCCCATTGTGAACTAAAAAGTTAAAAATAATCTTTAAATAAAAAAAACTTCGTTCAACAGCACTAAGATGTATAACTTTTGTTGAATAACCTAAGCTTAAAATAAGAATGAAGCCACTGATTGCAAAGCAAACTTTAATGTAAAGAAAAGCGTGGAATGCTCTCTGTTTATACATGATGACTCTACCTTCACAAACAGCTAGCAATTTTTTTTAAGGTTACTGACATCTCGCACCCCATACTTTGTTTTACATTAAAGCTATTTTTTTATGAGTGGCTTTATTCTTATTTTAAGCTTGGGCTATTCAAAAAAAGTTATACTGAATTGGAGGACATCCTAGTGCTGTTGAATAACAAAAGCGTGTATTTTAGTTTCTTAAACTATAATTTATTTTGTTCATTTCAATTTGTCCTGAATGCCGTCTGACAAATCGCATTTTATTTCTGTTTCACTACTTGTGCAAAGCCCGTCACCTATCAACCGCGTGGTACTACCACCTCTTCAGATTCTCTGATTGAGCATTCTGGAGCTAGTATTTACCGCCGGTTAAATCACTCGCTTGTGTCTTAGCTTTCGTTGTTATGCTTCCAATAAACTTTGTAAAAATTGCAACAGTATGAACCATTAAACTGAAATATAAAAAGAGATGTAAAAACGTCATTGGTGAGTGGTTTCACTTATGTGTGCTCACTACACATATAAACAGAGGGTTCCATAAGGAACGTATAGTGACCAGTGGGGTGTAAGGTAAAAGTGCGCTCTTACAAAATGTCAGTGATCTATCAGTATGCAAGATTGATTTTCGTAGCTATAAATTGATGGTCGTACGTGATATAGCATCCGTTTACTGTACATCGTATTAGAAACAACTGTTGACTCAGGAGTGATGAGCCGTTCAGCTTCTACGCTTTAACAAAACAGTGGAGTGTTGGAAACGGTATGGCGTTGCCTGCCTCCATAATTCGATTTCGTCTGCTGACTGAAGACTAGCTGCACTCATCCCTTTTCTGATTCTTACTACAGTGGACCTGTCATGCTGATAGGTTGCATACTTTGTTTATGGACGAGTAACTTTTTAACTGCAATCGTAGTCGTTAGAAAGTAACCTGGCGAGCAGCTCCAACCAGAATGTACAGTTAAGCATTCTATTACTTAAACGTCATGACTGATAGCGTGGAAATGCAATTAAATTCAACAATTCGCGAATTTATAGAGAAAAATTCACACATTTTTTCAGAGACGTGTAGAGCCTATATTCCAGCTTAACAGTTCAGTCACACGTCACCAGCAACGTTCGAACGGCACACTGTACTGCTTTCTTAAATGCCGTTCGACTAATACTACAATGATTTAATCTTATTTCAAATGTTTATCACATGCAGTTCTCTTCTGAAAAACATTTCAAAAACAAGTTTGCATGAGTGGTCAGTTATTTCCCGAATAAGCCCGGCCCTATTTGGAAATGATTTACATGTACTAGATAAGCAGCACACTGTTGCGAAGTTGATATAAGTCGTGTATCGTTAGTCGTAACACACCCTTTGTCAAATCCACCTCTTCCGGGTCAATTCAGTTTATCTTCTTGTTCCGTCACAAATACGATGAGCCCTGCACGCGATACAATGATGGATATTTAATCAACAGTTTGAATATAACTGCAATGCACAAATTCTCAAGATAATTGCAGTAGACTTATTATCGTCCCTGCGTATTGTAATGTTATGTTGACACCACTACTACTTTACTAATGTACGTGCAGTACGCGGTGGTCCGTGTGAAAGATGGTTTGGCCCTCCAGTGAGCTAAGGGCTACGACCCCCGTCAGGCCACAATATGTCAGGCAGTTTTCGGAAGGACGCTCGGACAGTTCTTTTGGCAACCATATTCTCGGCTGAAGAAACATCTGTGAATGGACTGTGTCGAATTGGTACCCGCAGAGCTCAGAGTTGTAAAGATTTACGGCGCCTGACAACCTGTCAAGAATCCTCCGTGTCGAATCATATTATGTGCTCAAGTGCAAACACTTTGTATTAATGACTTCTCACGAACAATGAAAAAGTCGAGGGAAACGTCAGATAAGCTGTTTTTCGCGTAAACACGCGAGACAATGACAGACTGTATGTTAGACAGAGAAGTTCGATATTTGTAATTGTAAGAAACATGGGCATGGAGGGAAACCGCACCCAATCAGAATGAGTCTAAGTGAAGAGAGATCATGTGTAGGGGTTGAATGATTGTGACCCTCCAATAGCAAAATTAGTTAGTTTTAGGTACTATTTTGTTTAAAAACACTTTTCCATATCTGGATGTATCCGGAGATGGGAGAGACGGAGATGAAGCGGGAATGGGTCGACTACGCGCGGGCAGAGAAAGGGAGTGGAACGCAGAGTCTACGAAGGCGGAAGGTACCGGCCGGACGGGGACTCGACCGATGGCTCTCGAGATGAGAGGTCATTGAAACGAGCTGGCAACCCGCAAGAGGCGACCAGTACAGAATGATTAGCGTTTATGTCCTCACCTGGCACAAGTGTGACTTGAGGTGGTTTGAGTGAGGATAGAGGTTCTGCCGTGCCCACCCCGATGCTGACTTACGGTAAACACGCATACTGTAACTCACTAAAATTCGAGTAGGAGCTCTCTTGTCCAAATATCGACCCTGTTGAGGAAACTCGCTGATAAAAATCTCATGAGTTTAGCCAGAGCATATATATCAAAACCTCTGTGTTTATAATTAAATCAACTACGTGCCTTTGTCATTTCTTTGATTAATCAGTTTGTTTGTATATGGTAAATGCTTAATTGCTAGCCGGGATGATATGTTCACTTCGTATGTTTGTAAACGTAATTCACGGATGTTCATCTGTAATATAGGCATGGGTGTAGTGTTTACTTGCCATTGTCGTGAACATAGTTTCAACCACATTGGTGCAATGTTAACTGAGTTGAAAATTAAATGAGGTTATGGAAATTTTAGATTAGTCATATTGTTATGCGTTTTAATTAAAGAGTTCTTTTCATTTTAATAAATGCTAAATTATCGAATTAGATTAATAAAAAGTTCATATGCATAAATTAAGGCAACCCCAACAAGTCAAATTACTGTATTTTAATAAGAAAGGATTTTGTTCTTATGGATCTGAAAGAAACTATTCTGTCATTAGGGATGTATTTTGTCCACACAGCTTGTAATAATAGGTCTACTGTTTGTGAAATATCTGGTATTATTAGTTCCCAAGTATTCTACATTTCGTGAAAAATCGAGGATCGGGAGGATGAAGAGAATACTGGGAGTGTATGAGCCATATATTGCTCGAAGAATTAGTATTAGTGCATGGAATGAAAAAGATGATTATGACCACAAGCTGGCACACGATTACATGCACAAGGGAGTGGGAAAATTTTGTGCATTCGATAAGGGTGTCAGGGATTGGAAGAAACTACCGATTGAAGTGATGAATAATTTACTGAAAGTGCTGAAGGAAATTAAAATTTGTAAATAGAAAAAGTAAATGAATGAAAGAAGTCTATAAGAAGAACAAACGGATGAACAGATGACTAGGGAAATTGCCACCACTCCACCAGAGCATACGCTCCGTCGTAGTTACATTGCGCACTCGTGTCGTGTTTAATCAGAATACTCACTCATGTCAATATGTGACAAACATTTCTCAAGACACAACGGGAGCCCTTATCGAATTAAAGAAGCGATTCATGTCATTCGCCCGACGGGCAGTCCAGCACTTTGGTGCTTAATCAGATGTAACGGGGAACAAAGAGAGAGAATTCCTCGATTCATTTGACGAGGTAAATTGCTTATACCGTGTTCCGCAGGGTAGGCGACCTCTGAACATATTTTCTCTTTGTGAACACGCCTTCGAATTCACGAAGTACCGATTAAATGTCGTTTTATGAGTAATATTATTCCATATTGGTGAATGAGCTTAGCAAATTTAAACGGTGTAGGGCGAGTTAGCATCGAGAGGAGATCACCTTGAGAGGAAAAGAACAGATCGGATGACTGAACAAATAAGACTGGACAAAATAGAGACCTCGGATGTCGCCAAGAAGTCACACGGTCACCAGACAGCCGGCTGTATTTTATGGTGGAGCTGCATCGCACAGTGGACGGTAGAGGACTGCGGTGCCCCGGACTGAGCGGGCTGAACAATGTCTGGGGAAGCTGCAACGGTCACAGCTCCGCGAGCAGAAAGGAATAACCGAGCGAGTTATAGCGTGAATAGACGGCAATTTGCAAGACACTAACACACACACTACTACAGTCATCCACAGTCACAACACTTACCAAGACTGTCAAACTAGGGATGGCAACGCGAAACCACCCACATTTCATCATCCCAGACGTTGACATGGAGGGATAAGCACTCCGTAGTGCTACTGCCTACACATGACACGGACAACGAAGAATATTTTGAAAACATTACGGGGTAATAAAAAAAGGTAGATGATAAACTACTAAACTTTTCCGTGATGGACTTTGTTGCGAAAGGTGTGGTATAGAGGAAAATCCAACTGATTTTTTTTTTTTAAATGTGGACTTTATGGGTTGTTGATGATGAGGTCATTAGGGCCAGGATAGAATTCAAGAAAAATAACGCGAATGAAATCGGCGATTATTTTTTGATTTCTTTAATGACATTTGACTTTTCTTGGGCCATATAGCCAGTTCAATTGTGATTTTAGTTCATCTAGTGTTTGCAGTTTCTCCATTGTACGTATTGTTTTTCTAGTAGTTATAGACACCACTTAACACCCATGGCCTTCACCGGACTCGAACCGGCGACTTACACTACGCGGGGCTAGTACTCTAGCCCCTACGATATCGAGGCCGGCGCGTTGGGTTATGTGAAGGTAAACATGCTGCATTCGCACGGTGTAATTTTGATAATACCTGAAAAAGAAATCTAAAATCGGGTTTTGACGAATGATACATCAGACCATTTCCGCTCAGCCTTCAGCGCCTACACTGGGAAGACAATCTGGCTGTCAGATGATAGGGAATACGGCATGTCGTAATCAAGGTGGACGGAAATGTTTGACAAATTAGTCGCGGGGCAGTGAGACAGAACGGGCGGTGTTGACGGACGTGAACCGCAGACACAAAGGCGTGAGTGGCAGGTTAATTGTAGCCGGCGCTGCGCGGCGCGGCGCCCCGGTCGCCGCCGGGTTGACTCACAAGGCGCGGCGCGGGCCCCTAGGGAAGTAATCCGCTAATATACGAGCCGGAGATAATTTGATGGCCCCGGCCGGGATCAAACGGAACGGCAACAGGCTGCGGCGCGGCTCGCGCTCTGTTTGCGCGCTGCTGTATGTGCGAGGCGCACCCGGCAGACAACTTCATTAGGCCCGATCGGAAACGGACGTCTTTCTACTTCCTTACGCAAGGATTACGGCGGCACCCTCCCGGCAGTACTTCATGCGCGTCCCCTGCTCGCGAGTAATGAGGCGCACGCCACTGGAATGTGTTCCTTTACGCCCTGCTGCCCTACACATAAAAAATGGTTCACGAGTGTTTTCGCATCTGCCATATTCAGCTGTGTCGAAACGGTGTGCACCCCATGCAACAGACTAGTTTATTCTTAGGCTTACAACCAGTTCAGGTGTGATTATGAAACATCCAATGTTTTTGGTATCTCCGCTGTACCTAACTAATTATAGCCAATTCTGCACGGACACGACACTAACACGCACAACACCCATGCCTTCGGCAGGACTCGAACCGGCGATCCTCGGTACGTGGAGCCAGTACTCTAGCCCAGTTTTCCGTAACCGGTGTTCCACAGCACATCTTCGTGTCACCACAAGATAAAAGGTGTGTCGTAAAATATTACCTATTGGGAGGAATTACCGGTCTAGTTTTTTATTGTTTTATTCCAGTTTCTGTGTTTCGTTACATATAGTACCATATTGTCGTATTCTAAGAGATTTCCTCACAATTGTTAATTTCACTTGTTATTGCAGTGGGATGCCGTTTCAGTCATAAGTAATTTATGGTGTGCCTCAAGTAAAAAAGGTTGTGGACCACTGCTCTAGCCTCTATGCTACCGAGTCCACCCTGCAACAAACTAAATGGTCGCTACACAAGTTTCATTATAGTGAACAATCTAGTAGCTCACTGGATAAAGCACTAGTTTTCAAAATTCAGGATCGACGTCATTGTCATTAGAGCTGGGGAAGGATGGTGGTATTGCGTCTGAACTGAGCCAGTAAGAAGATTTTCTTCTTACAAAATAACCACGTTTAATGTTAAAGAGATTAAATGCTATCAACACTCAACTTAAATTAAATACCCCTCCCGTGTGCACTAAAGAGTTTCACTACAAAACGCCTATTTTCCAAAAAAATTTTATCCTAATACGTATTTAGAACTTAGCCATGTTAGTAGTAGTGAGATATTTTTGAAGGCGGCCAATTGCCATTTGGTTCAACAGAATTGTCTTTAAATTATTAATGGCATTCCTCCCGATAGCCATTCATCCATCTAAGCCGTTTTGTGTGTTTATCCTGTGTACTGATATATTTCCAAATGATTTTTTTTCATACAATTGAAAGAGGACATCAAATCTTCGTGCATCCATCCGTATTTCGATATTGCATGATTAACTGAAATCACTCCGTGAGTGCTGGGATGATTCTTTGGTATAACCATGGCTGAATTCATTCCAGAAACTTGATTTTGACGTCTTCCAGCCCATACGAACTAGAGACGTGTGGAAATAGCACTCTATATCCACTTCGCTACCATGTTCGGCCGTTGAATAAGATAAATCCAACAAGGAAAAGGTCCAAAACACACCACAGAAATGTAATTATTTTTATTTGAAAAATTATTTTTTTGCTTCAAGCCTCACATCTAATCGAGGTCATTAGAGGCAGGAAAGGATTGGGGGCACGTAATGGGGAGGAATATGGTCATGGCCTTTTGAAGGAACAATCTCGGCATTCGCCTGGAGTGATTTGGGGAAACCATCTAAAACGCTTACCTGGATGGCTAGATGGGGATTCGAACCCACGACCTCCCGAAAGCCGGTTACCACATACCCACCACGTTCCTTTTTTTTCGTCTTCTTCATATCTTCGACGCCAATGTGATATGAATCCTGGTAGTATTGGAAACTAGGATCGATTAAGAATTTCAGCCACCGTTGTTTGAAGGAACTTTCCTGGAGAACTTTTCGAAAATCATGGAATACTGATATTCGATCCCCGACGGGGTTTGAATTCGCGTCCTCCCGAATGACAGCCAACAGTGTTACCTATAACCCATCGAGCTTGGAAGGCAGGAAATAAAACTTGACAGAAAATTGTATAGAAGTATCAATGTTGGTTAGAAACAAAGAGAGAGATGAAAGTTTTCCTACTTCCATTTTTCAGATTTAAAATGTGGAAACGCTAATTCACATTGGAGACGGATTTATTTCCTGTTCTTAATTATTATTATTACTGCTAAAACTGTTGCTACTGCGTTCAAGTTTAGCTTACCTTCTAAATATGGTATGATGAAAACAACATTAAAGTGTTAATATTCCGCACCATTTAATTTTCTGGAAAGTAGTTTTTTTATATTTCGTGACTTAGTTTACCATTAGAGTTCTTTCGTAAATGCTCTTTCTACTTACCCTAAACCTTTGTGTATATTTGTCACACACAGCTCTATAACGCTGCAGTGCTAGAAAGTGTAACTAAGTCGATTAAAACTATCTTACTGGTTTTCCGTGCGTAATTTAGCGATTCTTTTCGGTATTCACCATATAATTGCGTTTGCTAGCGAATTGTTAATTGTTTATTCGAGGGGGTAAAAATACACAACAGTTATAAAAAATTACGAAAAAATGTTATCTGTCTATAGTCAAACGATTTGGCTATTTCAATAATTATTACAACGAAAATGGTGATATTCGTGATTATTTTTACTATATAACTCCGAACTTTGCCTCTGAGCGTCTGCGAGTTTCTTGCTGCGTGGGATCATTTTTTTAGTCTTGCGTAAAGTTCTGGGTATGAGAGGTCTATTTTATCTTAAATTTAGTGTACCACCTACCAGTTATGCTGTCCCATGTGGTATTCGTGTCTAAAACGAAGCATAATCGAAAGGCGAGGGGTCTCGCGAATTCTGTCCCCGACTGTACATATTAATAGATCTTTTAGTATTTATCTGATTATTTAGGTTTAAAACAACACACAAAACACGTAACAGGCACAGCACAACAATTACACAAAATACCCATACCCTCTGCTACAACGAACGAGCAACCTCGGCAAGTATGTTACTGAGGCCGGCAACATCGAAACGAAATCCCCTAACTTGGAATGGAATTGTGACAGAAATATAAGTCGACATCATTGTTAGAAAAGTCTCTGGAACACTCGGAATCTCTTCCTTCCACAGATCACGTAAGTCCCTTCGTATTCCAGGAAGTCAGCTATTGGATTTGCGGATTACTATCATCTCACTTCTAAAATTACCAATTCATAATGTCACCAATAGTTCGAATCTCTTCTAACAATGTGTATACTGTCTGCAAAATAAATACTAGGCCTATTCCACACGAACTGCCATTTTATGGAACCAAATATTCAACCACACACCATCATGAATTTCGTTCTACTGCTCTACTACACTTTGTCTTAATATCACTAAACACTTTAATTTACCTGGTGTTTCAAGCACACTATGCGATGAATTCAACCACGTATATGCAGCTAGCACCTCCCATTGGGTTAGATCGTATTCAGCCCTCACTTTCGAATATCAAATACCAACTCCCAATCAACTTCTTAAAACAAAGCAGACTGAAATAATTGTGCCAACAGCAACTCGTTCAAACTTCTCCACGCTTGACACTTAAAAATTTGACTCCCACATGATCACACTTAGCGATAATAATTCGTTAAATAGCCTTGTTAGAACTGTTACCGTATTTATTCATTCTGTCTGAATGTCACACTCTGATACAATTTTACAGACGCGTTCCCAAAGTGCGGTTCTTGCACGTAACATTTCCGTTGCAATAAAATATCCTAGGTGGGAATCTGGGGTCACAATCAAAAACTATCAAACGTACTGTAAAATCTCCTGATTGATCTTACTAAAGCCCTAGAACCATTACAACGTTCATCAAAATAAGTATATTTCCAGATTCTTAGATTATTTGCACCGTATGTTATTCACTTGCTTAGTGTACTTTAATACAGGTAAAAGTAGTAGTGGCACAGAGTTTAATTAATGGTAGCAGCAGCGAGATTCGAGTTTGTGGAGTAGGAGTGCAGCGACCATTTGCGATGGCTGTATCGAGAGAGAATAATCGTGTTTCATCACTGACTCACAGAGCGCAAAAATATGGAGTGTCGCCAGAGAACCATATTTCAACGGCCGCAATACCCGCCAATGTATATTCGCAAACGCTCGCCCGTCAATCTGCCGGGCACAATAGCGTGGCGGTATTGACGCGTCAGCTAGTAATTGGAAGCCCCGCCGTAATCCGTTTAGCTGGCCGGCCACCACGGGACCTGCTTGCAGTTCGCCAGCCACATATTCCTCACTGCTTCAGGAAATTGTGGTTTTAACGAAACCAAGACTCACTCCTCAGTACCGCAAGTATTAGTCATCGGCAGGAGCCAATGGAAATTAAAGTTGCCGAAGAGGACTGAAATACAACGAATGTTTACCTACAATCAAAATGTTGTGATCAGTTTCGGTTGCTAAATAAAAAGATTCTTATGATCCTATATAATACCCGATTCCAGCTTAGGCGGTTACCATGGAGGATGTAGCACTCAACAGGAACTTTCTTGGGAATATGAACAGGAGTTTTCCGTTGCCTTCCCCAGTGTTTGTTCATAATATGTGTTGTTGTATGTTTGTATGACTGTGATAATGTATGCTCAGTATAGAGTGTTATTTTTGAAAGAGGAAGGGAGAAGGTGAAAAACCAAGTCGTCCCATTTAGTTGTACTCTTCCGAAGCACACATTGGAGACCGCCAAGCTTAAAATTCCCATCCGACGGACGAATCACTATCAACAGTGTCGTAATCCCTGAATGCATAAGCACTGCGGAGAGGTTTGGCATTAACCCAGGACTTGGGCGCACAGTCTAATGATCGCCCATCATCACTTTTCCTACCCTGCTGGCCAAGTCCTGATGATGAAAATTTCTTCCACCACCAGGGCTCAAATCAGCTTACCCCCTACCAAGGCCGGACAGCATCAATGTGCCGCAACTAATTGAGCCAACGGGTAGTGCTAGGGAAAAATTGCAAACATGAATTAGTAGGAAAATGGATACATATACCGAGCGTGGTGGGTGAACGGTTAACGTTCTGGCCTCGCATTCGGGAGGACACTGATTCTAATCCCCGTCCGGGCATCCAGATTTGGGTTTTCCATGGTTTCCCCAAATCACTCCAGACGAATGCCGGGATGCTTTCTTCAAAAAGGCCATGGCCGAATTCCTTCCCCTCACTTGTCCCCAATCCCATCCCGCCTCTAATGACCTTAGTCGTCGTCGAGGCGTAAAGCCATAAGTAAAAAAAAAATGGATATATTTTTACCTCCAATACCTACTTCGACTGACAAAACTGTATTCAGCGAACATTCATCAGAGGAACTGCAGGAGAGACCAGCAGTGATGCATATGGAGATTAATCTGAAGGAATTTCGACAGGATATCAGACAAAAATTCAAACCACATACAACACTATAAAACATAAATTAGATCGTACAAAATACCGAAAATCATGTTAAGAGAAACAATAATTACTGCCGGAATTGAAACCAAATGACAGGAAGAACCGAGAAGTGTAGACGAAAGCTTCGAACACTACGGATAACATTATTCTACACTAGTGTATGTCCGTGACTGTTTTTTTTTTTTTTTTTCGTATCGTCACGGGTCTAGAATAGTTCCAGTTTTTACTATGAAAGATTATGACAGGTTGATCTGATCTGGCCAAATATAAGCTTGGCCTATGTTTCACCCTTAGATTGAATAAAATATCTTGAGCTTGAAGAACTCAGAAGTATTAATAGAGGTAGGTATTAAACACGAACAGGAACGATTGCGCTATCGTGTAACTGTTTCAAAGGTCATTCACTCGAACTTACTTAAATACGAACTTCACTTGTATTTGACACTTAAAGATCACTGCAAAATAAAAAAAAATCCTATTTGCTTAGAAAACATCATGTTGTTTATTATTGAGACTGAGCAAACACTCATAATGTAAACATTGGTCATAGTATCTGTGACGGCCAGAGAACTTAACACACATTCCATATTATGAAACAGTTGAGCAACTCCGCAGAAATAATTTACCAGAATAGTCGATTCGGTGACACATTTGGTCTGATGTCCACTTAAAATAACCTAATAATTCACATACAGCTAACATGAATAAATACCAATAAAGAAAGTGGTTAGTAAAATGCCTAAAAAGCAAACTAGCCGTAATGCATAAATTTTGGTCACGCAACAACATTTATGAAAGTTATAATTAAACTGAAATTTATCCTAAGCCGAAATAACAATTGGCATTCTTGGTTACAGCAGAGAGTATGAGTAATTCAATTTTTTTTAAGTTGCTTTAATTAGTAACATGTTACTAAAAAGCAGATCCACGTTTTTTCAGCAGCAAAATTTATAAAAAAAACTTTTTAACTATGAAACGATATGAAAGACAAACTTAATGAATGCATTATGCCAATTAATTTGGTAGCGGTTGTTTAGTTATTAAATTGTAGACATCCATCTGCGTAAGGGAATTGGATCAATATTCGTCTTGCCATGGCCCGTGCTGTTGTTAGTCTCCATTAACCCTACGAAATGTAGGTATCCAGAGTACCGTTTAGTACGAAGCGACGCTTGTCCCGCCAGGGCAATATCGTTCCTATTGTAAGAATTGGTCAGGGAAAATGCAAAGTCTCCCGCACTGCATCAAGGTGAAGTGACCGGCAGAATCCTTACTGCTGTTCTTCTTTAGAAAATCAAGTCGTCTGATTCGTTAGATCAACGTCATGCTAATTACCCAACGCGTTCATGAAACATGTAAATCAGTTAACCAACCATTCTTTGTTGCCAAATTTATGTATACATCAGTCTTCATTGTCATACAGCATTTTACATTTGTACTAAGTACTGTGTATAAAGATTGGAAAAGAGGTAAGGAAACATGTCTGTCGGGTGATCCAACTGGAAACTACAGACTTATGTACTACAGAGGGCAGAAATTACAAAAACTTATGTCAACACTCTTTACGTTTTTAGCTTCCGTCATTAGCTCAGTTTTACTAAAAGCGTGGATGAAGCATTACTTTTAGTTGTTATTCCTTTATATATGATGATATTAAAAAGTAAATATGGTCTAGAAGATGGTTGTTAAAGAGCAAAAGGGTCTCTCATGTGATTTTACTTCGGAAATTCCGTCATGAACCTGAAGAGTGACGTAATTACTCGTATTAATGAATAGTTAAGGATACTTATTTGAAGTTTCTATCATTAATAATCCAAAAAATACATAAACAAGGCACTGCTGTGAGAAGGCTTATCTTCTCACCTCACAAGAGACTGACTGCTATGCTAAAATTTCTGGCAACAAGTGGAAGCTACGGAGAATTTGAGTTCACAACTGTAATTCCGCCTTATACCAGAAACTTGTCAACGTTGAAAGCATGGAATATACATAACCTCAACTACGAAGGCGTGGATTTAGTTCTAGAAGATACAAAACGTATATAGGCTGAATTTAAGAAGCGCTTTAATAGCAAAGGGTCAATATCATCACAGGACAATGCCATTTCTTTGAAGAGAATTTCGAATAATAAAATAATTTTGAAGAGAATAGTTATTTATTTGTTTTGTATGTAGTACTACTATTGACTAGCTATTAAATAAATCTGTTTTGTATATAGTGCATTTCTATTTGCAGTTCTATTAATTTTCAGTAGTTAATAACTTATCTCAGTTTCTGAATCAGTCTCTATATTGCAGATTGTTTCTCTTAGGTTTTATTCATAATTTAATAATGAAAGAAGATCGAAATTCCATAGATAAGGTTTCTAAATGTCAACGGCATCAGCATCGGAACGCGTCGATTTCTTAACATTCTTAACATTTAGCAACCCTTCACAAAACACAGAACGAATTATTTTTTTTTTTTTTGTAACCTTTTCTTTGTATCTCCATAATCCACTTCTTTACTGTTATTAATCAAAGAATATTCTTGATTTTCTTGTATCTGTCGCTGTGGACATTTGACTTGCCATATGCAACTGTAACTAGGATACAGCTCAATGAGTTCCGTAAACAAATTATATAACTACTGTTATAAATTCAACAAGTCCACCGCGTAAAAGCTTTTTTGAATAGAAAAACATAATAACAGTTACTTTCGTTCCGCAAAAGCTGAGAAGTGATTAAAAACTGAAGGGAAAGTGTCAATCAACAAGGAAAATAATCCTCCCGCAGATCAGTTTTCTAGAAGTCGTCCATCTTCCTACGGTTCAGATGAGCAGTCTGGTGGCTATGTGGATAACGCGTCTGACCGGAGATCGAAAGGTCCCCGGTTCGAATCCTTGTCGGGGATTTTCATAGGAACTTAACCCGTCCTTCACCTCTGGCACATTGAAGTACGCCAAAACAATCCCGTGATTTGGATGCCACATTAAACTGTAGGTCCCATGTACCCGGCAGGATTGCCGGGCTAGATTAAGGCCGCTACGACAGGGGCGAAATGCACAGCAATAGAAACCCGGTCATCAGGTCATTACGACCACACGAAATTATCATTTATTTATTCAGTTCAGCAATGGTAAACATTATCACGATCTCTCTGTGACGGATGTAAGCTAAAAGCTGTGTTTCTACGGATTTTTATAAGTTGTGTACTGTTGAAATTGAAGCAAGAAATTATATGAGACTTCTCGTCATGGTTACAGAAAACCTACTGCTGAATCTTTTAGAAGAAAGTGGGTACGACACGCAATAGATCAGGTGAAGCTCTCGTCTATTACGTCTGATATTGATGTTATTTGAAGAGCAGGCAACTAGGTAATTGAAAGAAAAATTTGGATATACATTAAATATTCGGTTAGAAAGAATCTGTATATTAAGACTTGCTGATTGTACGTTTCTAACCGTGCTAAGGGATACATAAATTACTAAGAAAAATCTATTTGGAGTAGATGTTGGAATAACTAAAGAGTACGAAAAGAAAGCTCAATGCATCAACGAGAAATTTTAACAATAGATTGAATTTTCATAGTAGTAACAGACGTCTTAGAAGAAATATGATTTTTTTTTTTTTTTTTGGAAGAACATCGACTGCTGAACCAAGAATAACAAAAGTAGATCAGCACAAGAAAAAAGAAACTCCAATATGTATGGACCATGCAATTTTATGGAAACGTGACTTTGGTTTTTGGAAAATTAGAAAGAAGAAAATTTGGCTCATATGAAATTTGGTTCTTGGAGGGTATACAAAAGCAAGTGCACAGTAAGGTAAGAAATTTCTTAGTGATTATTGGCTTCAGTGCCCTAGGTAAGAAATGAGTAAATTAGTTTGTTGAGTAGTATTAGAGTGAGAAGTGAAAGGACGATCAACCAAATTTAAGAGCTTCAGAATTACCCAATTTGGTTACAGAAGGCACAGTTTAAGAATACAAAGATAAAAGCATTTTAATGCAGATAGACAGATAGAAATGGACGCAATGGGAAAAGGAAAGAAGAGGGCTTTAGATCATCATTCCAGGCATTAGGCTTTGAACAATTAAAAACACAACAATAATTCAGAAGTTTCTCGGCTCACGTATGATTGTGCACATGTTTCTCTCCAAAACTTGCACACAATTTGTTCCCTGTTCAAATGAGACACACGCTGGTTATGTTCAAACAAAGAAGTAACAAATTTCGTCAAAATTTCAAGAGAGACAACAGTTATTTACTAATATCTAATGCGTTAAAAAAGTTTTTTAGTTATTTATTTCGCATGGCTTAGGCAAAAATTGGAGACATCTGTGTTTTCGACTAATTTTTTGTTAAAAGTTTCCTAGGAAGGAGAGTCGTAATGAAGACACACTTTCAGAAATTTACTTCAATCTTTGCGAATACAATAACATTGTTTATTGACATTGTTTGTGAACTTACAGAAAAAGCAATGATCTAGGAAAAATTGGAGCAACTCCGCGTTTTACTGAGATGCTGAGAAGTTAGCAATGCCATTTCGTTTTTTTTTTCCTCTTTTCCCTTTGGTTTTACGCCTCGTAAACGTTGATGTCATTAAAGGTGAGATATGACAGGGGGCAAGGAATGGGAAGGAACCGTAGCGGCATTCGCCTGGAGTGATTTGGCGAAACCTTGGGAAACACAGATCTGGATGGTTGGACGGGGACTCGAACCTATGTTCTACCGAATGCAAGGCCAGAGCGTCCCCGCTCACCCACCAGTCTAGGAGGCACTTCGGAAACTGTGCGGAAACTGAGCGAACTCCATCGTGTTTTTAAGCACACTGCATGCTGCAATGCGCCGGCATCTGAGTGGTTTGGATGGTCAGAGGTTGAGGTGTATAGCTTCAAAGCGAGAGGCTCTCCAGTTTGAAACCTGTAATTTTGAGTATCATAAAGCTGACCATAAGAAATGTGCTACGACGCTCCATAGTTTGGATTGTACTGGAAACAGTATGGTAGACCGGTCAGAAGCGGATCTTATCTTCCGGGTCTCCAGGCTTATAACGTATGATGAATATTCATTTTTCCATCGGCAATTACAAACAATTAAAATTTCAGTTCTGTTTAACACAATACCTGATTCAGTATTAGGTGAGTAGCAGGAATGTTCTTCAATAATTCTACTTAAGATTAATTTGTTGCCACGCCTAAAAATGTTACAAATAAAAGATACGTTTTAGTATCCAAACAGTCGTACTGAAATATTCTCGCACATGTATTTGTTAGCGAACGCGATATTATCCAAATGAATTCCGTCTGGCAGGACTGATTTCTTGAAGATTTCTTTCGTTGTAGTTTAACTTATCCATTACAAACGACAACCACCCATCAACTCTTCCACAGAGGGCTAATATTTGTCTATCATCCGAAACGCAGAGTCAGCAGAATAGACTGCTCTAAACGAGAGATCTGCGCGAGCACCATTATGCTTGTCACATGTTACATCAGAAACTCTGCATGGTAGACGTATGTACGCAGCTTCCTCCGCTGCCTCGTGGGAAGCACCGATATTGCATTGCATTGCATGTTTGGGGCTGACGTAGGATGTTCCCGTCGTAAGCGCCCTGAGCAGGCCATGTTCTGCTAACGGCCTACACAACAACTGGAGAAAGTGCGGCGTCCAAGTTACATCACGGAAGTTCCCACCGACACACGCCGAGTCCGATAACATTCACTTAATAAATAGACCATTCACAATTAAACTATAGCCTATATTACGTGATGAAGAGTGAGGAAGTAAAGAAGGGTTCGGTTGTAAGTGCAGAAGTTGTGGTATTCAGGAAGACAGAACCGAATTTTAGAGAATTAAATATATATGTAGGCGTTAAAGGAACTGATGGGAAACGTTTTTCAGTCTCAGAAGAATAATGTCAATGTTACAAGAAATACATACAGAAAGTGTATGACGGAAATTCCCTGGAGACTGATCACTGTAAGGAGCGGAAGAAGGTGATATTGATAGTGGAGGAGCTCCTTTCATTATAACAGACATGAACTCAAAGAACTTTGTACGAATTGGCGTAAATTCCTCACAACTGCTATTACCAACAAGACCAGGAATAAGCTTTAATTTCTTCAAAATGGTATCAAAAAGTTACGAAACAAGAATGATTTCGACAGATTAAACCACAGTATCATCTTCACTTTCAAACGAAAGCATAAATTATCGCATAACTTTTTTTTGTTATGGCTTAGGCCCTGTCGACGTCGAGGTCAATGGTGTTGGGACAGGACTGGGGTAGAGGAACGGGTAGGAGTTCTGGCAAGGCCTTTTGAAGGAACCATCCCGGAATTCACCTGGAGTGATTTGGGGAAACCATGGGAAATCCAAATTAGGAAGGAAGGTTTTCCATGGTTTCCCAAATCACTCCAGGCAAATGCCGGGATGCTTCCTTAAAACAGCCATGGCCGAATTCCTTCCCATTCCTTGCCCCCCATCCTTTCCCGTCTCTAAAGACCTCGCTGTTGAGAGACGTAAAACAGTTTTTTTAAAAAAAAAAAGGTAGGAAGGACGGAAATTCAAACTTGCGTCCTCCCGAATACGAGGCCAGAGCGTTACGTTCACCCACCATGTTTGGTCATAAGATTGGCATTACATGGTCAAAATTAACAACTAGGATAATATTTAGCAGAAAATAATGAAAGTAAAAGAGACGTCAGACTTAGATTTAACAAAACCAGGTAACTAAAAAACCTGTCCTGGCGTTAAAATTAGTATTGAAAGGATGAATCAAGAAATAAAAAAAAGGATAAATTTAGGGATTTATTGATGCTGAAAAAGGGTTTTTGGTAATGTTAGTTGGTACTGTATGTTAATTTTTTTTAAGAAGACGGGTCTACAATATCGAGGTAGAAAAAAATTTGTAATGATTGTAAAAAAATTGAAAATCACCACGAAGAAGCATCAATTAAAGACGGTATCAGGCAAAGTTGTAACTTATACCCACTAATATTCAACTTGCATGCGGAGCAAGCAATCAAGGAAGTGAGAAAAAAAAAAACTTGCTGCAACAGTTCAAGGAGAAACGATCAGCATGTTACTATTGTCCTGTTAGCTGTAGATAGTGAGGATATACTGAAAAATTACTTAACAATATGAACTAAATCCTCAGGACAATTTGGACTAGTAAAAAATGAAGAAGAAATCGAAACTCATGAAGCAGAAATGATATATCAATAACAATAGACTAAATATAAAAATACTGCAGTAGAAGATGTGAAATAAATCTGTACTAAAAAAAACCAAATAACAGCTAAACAATGTTAAAAGAAGAATAACACTGTCCGTATAAGAACACTAAAACATTAACTTTCCTACGTTAGCAGCTAATTTGCATTTATCTGTATTCCATGTTAACCTGCCCAACTAGCTACATCTGCAGCTGATCATAATCCACTCTCCTTTCAAGCATCTTACAAAACTATGTCATCTGTAAACTCCGTTACCTTTGACCCAAAACAAATAACAGAATTATTGCTTAGAATGATGAACAGCAGTAGTCCTGAAACTCTACCTTGTGAAACTCATATTCTTGTTTCTACGTCGTGGATACCGTATTTTCTGATCTGTTTCTTAGTTTCTTAGAAATGATAATTCTTACACCCAGCAAGACAGTGCCAAATTTACTGCTGAGATTTTAAACTTATTTGTTACCATTGTCTAAATCACTGTCAGATATTCTGGAGAGATCCAGTGTTACGCAGTCTAATTATCACCCATGTCTATATCATTTGAAATAGCTTGCAAACTGCCCATTAACTAAAATTCATTTGAGTAACCTCTCCAAACCCACGTTGCTGATTTATTCACAAACATGTCTGAAGTGGTTATCTATCAAGCTATCGACAAACTCACGTACCAGTCAGGTCAAACAAAATCGACCTGTAATACGCAATCCTATTTACCTCTCCTCCTTTATGAACAGATGCATAATTTGAAAGTATTACCTAATGCGTGTGCCCTAACTCTTCCAATGAAAATTGGAAATAAAATTAAACAAATATTTATTGTATTGAAATTAACTTTCAGTTGTAGAGGTTAAGAACCTCGTGAATTGTTTTCCAATTAATCACTGAAAAACGTAACTTATTGGAAATAGTCAAGTCTAAACTGCAACAAAACTCTTCAACATGGAATTCAGTATATCCCGTAGGAAAGCCTCAAACATAGAAACAATATTTTCATCCCATTTGTTCATGAAATATTTTGAATTGAATTTTATATCATAATTTAAACTGCAACTGGAACGTCGCTTCTGTACTCAATGTTACTACCTTCATTCTTGTAACATTTCATTTGTAAACAGGATTTTTTTTCCAAAGAATTTCGCTTCTGTTCCTTATTTCCATTGAGAAGTGTATTGTGCAATAATTTTCTGAGGTAATTCGTCGTAGAGAAACAACAGTTCGAATTATGGGATCTGGTAATGAAAATTGTGAATGTGATGAGCCCTACAAAATCTTGTATAATATTCTTTTCCATTTTCTTTGTGTTTCGCCCAAATAAAAGTTACTGTGCAATTATGCTAAACTACAACCTTTCCTTCCCATTTGTTAAATCTTGCATCTCATTTCTTTTACTACTATCATGTATACTTGCTCTGGTTGTGGAGCAGGTCGTTAATTTTATGTAGCTATATAGAGAAAATTATATATTTCAAACAAATTAAAGAATTAAAATTTACAGCTGCAAACAATGTCTGAAATTAGATACAGATGAAGTGCTCATATTTCTAAAAGGTATTCTTTTGTCACAACTCAAATCGATAAATAAAGCACCATTTAAAGCTTAAGTTATCCACTTTGGTCACATCGTACTTTAAGAAAGTAATTTTTCCAAATTCGACCCTTAAAGGGTAAAAATTTCGATATTTCTAAAATGCTGTTTCGTGTTTCACGAGCTATTTATCTCCCTGGATACCTAATGGAAATCGATAAATGAGGTATCGTTTTAATTATTAAGGTCTCTGATTTCTTGACTTCATATATTAAAACAGGAATTTTTCGGAATTTGTCCCTTAGAGAAAAAGTATCATTTTTTACTTTGTTTTATTTTTATTATTATTATTATTATTAATATTATTATTCTTTTTTTTTGTCGTGAGCCATTTATCTCCCTTGATATCTAACCGAAATCGAGAAATGAGGTGTTATTTCAGAGATTAAGATATCCATTTTGGCAACATTATAAATTAAGAACGAAATTTTTCGGAATTTGACCCTTGAAGGACAAAAGTAATAACCGTAAAAGTCGCGCGTATGATACAGTTCAGAGTCAAGCCGCTAGATAGCAGCAGTACTTATCACAGAGATTGTAATATACTGCTTCACTGGCGTTGACTTTTGTACGTATCTATTACACTAAACAAACAAAAAATTGCTATAAATGAGGAGATTCTTCTTTCAACTTATTACAGACCACCAACCTTACTTGTCATGGTATTAGTGCAATTTTCACAAGGGTCAAGTAGTTAAATTTTAATAGTACACATTACATCAGATTATGCGCATGTAAAATCATATAAAAATTACGAAACTAAAATAATTTTAGCAACAAAGATTATAAAATTCGTTGGCATTCTAATAACTGATTAACTCAAATGCTATAAACAAACAGTATCACATTACTGCTGAAGCACCACCTTCGCAATAGGAACGCAACAGATCTGGGATTTTTGAAGCAGTCACGATTCAGGTCATAATGTTTCGTTGAAACTCTTTATATAGTAAAAAAAAAAAAAAAAATCACAGTACATTAAAGTGATGTTAGAATTCGGTGTAAAGTAAAATCAAAATTTCCATTTAAAAGAACCTAAAGATTTCTCTAAATGAATTAGCGAGTAAATCTATCCTCAATAATCTTAACTAGCTGAAAAAATTAGTTGATATTCGCTACCGCCATGAATCTATTCGTATTTCCCTTAATTAATTCAGAAATCAGTTCTGCAGAACTACATTTTTTGTTTCCTTCTTTTTTCAATGCCCAGACCGGTTCTTGATGATTGTGTGTTCCTCTCTTCTTTCTATTTTTCTATATAGTTTTCTAATTAACTATTTTAAGTCATGTGATTTCATACTAGTATTCTACTTCTAATTGCTTTCTTCTAAAATGTTTTGCAACGGAGACCTTGCTTTCCCAAACAGGATTTTATCGTGACATGAAGAGGGTTCGTTTCAGAAGCATCACAAATGAAGTCGGTTTTTAGAAATTTCGTTCTGCGTTGTTCAACATGTGCTGCGGAATCTACAGATGCAGTTGTTTCCTCTCTATAGCATCTTGCAGACACTCTCCGTACTGTAAAAATGAAGTGCTTATTCTCATTTCGTCCAGATGTTATCAGTTGATCAAACGACTGTCCTTTTGAATCTTCCATATGTCTGTTACAGTATCGATAAGTTTTGTTAAAATTCGATTTTATATACCTCTGTTGATACGGTTTGGAGTTAAGCTAGAATATTAGCACTAAGCTAAATGAAATGATTACCGGTGAGAAATTTTACACATCGTGCGGAACGGATTCGTGCGTTTGCATGGAAAATATTTAGTCTCTTTATTCCTTGAACAAGACTAGTACATACATAAAATCTTGCTCCTACCAATTTTAGATACGTTATTTTCGTCATACCAGGTCAACACTAAAGCATATTTTAATTATTAAAGAATTTAATGAGATGCCGAGGTGTAATGGAAATGATCAACCTTTTTTTTTTTTAGTACACTCGTTTTTTGCTTGATGTTAATCGGTGTCAATCGTATCAGATATGATTAAACGGCGAAAGTTATATGCCTTTTTTGTCTGAATAATTCCTTTATTAGATTTTTGATACTACTATATAGCCGCGCGTTTTCTAACATCCGTGAGCATTTTGTTTCTTCATTTCATGGTGTAAAAATTAATGTCAACTACCATAACGCAAAAAAAAAAACTTATTTGATGCTTACTGCAAACGTTAAATATACGAAATTCTAACAAATTGTTAAGGAGACCTATCGTTTTATTTCTAACCATTTCTTTTCACATATCTCTTGGATATACCTGAGACTGTGGTCATTCACGGTTCCCTTTCTCGTAGTTTTTTTTTTAATTTGCTGTTAAATAATTAACACTTCCAGTTATTCGATTATGATAAAATTTGGTGCTAGAAATACCTGTTAATTGTTTAGACTGTCACAAATTATAATTAACTTTCTTTAGTTAGCGGTAGAAATATTTGACGAAGTAGATAAGTTTATATAATATACAGTTTACCATATTGAGTAATGTTAACATTAAAATTCATAGCAAAAGCAAAATATCTGATTCGTGAAGTGTCGCGAACATTGTTACTAAATTATTTTGCGTGTATGTAAACTGGCTACATTTTGCGGCATGTGCAGATAAAATACAAGCGGTTTTACCAAATAAAAACAAACACCAGAATATGACCGGATCTCGACTCCAACCAAAAATAAAAATTCAACATAATCTATGTCATCCTCTAAAAATTAAAAACTATATAAGGACACATCGCAATTTTGCGCGATTACAGTACTTTGTTCCTTCGCATGTGGAATTTGCCAGAGTTCGTTTAATACTGTTGCTCGCCAATTTACTTCAAATTACAGTTGCTTGTCATTAAGTTGTACTAAGGTATTTACGCTTACAAAGGAGCGGATACGAGAGAGATAAATAGTTTGTAACATTCTAATTTTCACACACTAAAGACACTATCCTACACGGAACAGAAGCAAGAAATGTGTCTTGCTTTCTGGCAGAAAAACAGGAAAGATTCTGGATTAGAGTTTTTCTGGACGATGCGGAGGATTTGAATAATTAAATACCCATCTTCTGACAACTTGTTGGTAGGTTTTTTCAATAACAAGACTAACACATTCCATTGCAAAACATTGAATACAGGCTTATCACTTATTGTAAGCAGGGACCACTGTGCAATCATGATTGACTGGGTTTCACTTTTATATAAACATTGAAAGTTAATGTATTTGCCTTATGGCAACTGGCTTGGAGCGTAATAAGTTTCTTGTCCGCCCTCTTAAGTAATGGAAAATTTATGTTATAAAGGAGAAATTCGTGAAGTTACGAACATCAGATAGTAAATTTTCAGGCATCTGTTCCTTTACAGTTAAGCACATGCACGTGAGTAGCAAGCTGTCAAAACAGAACGCACGCGCTGTATTTAAAGCAAAATGCACATGTTACGAACATAGACATTTTTTCATATTGACATTATTGAAAAACATAATATAAAAGATCAAACAATATGTCAGAGAAAAATTATTTTATTTAGAGACCCATTAAATATTTGGTTGTATCATGATATGATGCCTTTCTTTAATCACTCAGCCATAAGAAACACATTTTTGTGTTTCACCTATAAGAAGTGTTCGCTGTCAGAAACATTCCGGACAGTTACATCAGTGATGTCTTTCTTTCTAATCATCAAGTGGAGGAATCTGCAAACATTAAACTAGTTACTCACAACCGGTGCATTAAAACTGAATTCTTCAGCTGCCCATGAAATCTCTGACACTGTTCCTTTTACGAAAGGGGAAAACGATTAGTCTACTTGAATTGACTAGTAGCATTTGCCACTATATCCCGTTTCTCATTTCCCTAAACCAATCGCAAAAAAAAATCTAAATTATAATTCACGACCTTAAACCATACTGCACCAATGAAATGAACACTGCAGCTATAAACTTTTTTACTTAGACAGCAAACTCACTGAAAGTATATATATATATAAAAAAAAACACTTGTATATTCAAGGTAGCATACAAGAATTCCCATTCTCACATTTTGAAATAAGATGCGAAATAATTCTGACTTGTGTGGATATGTGTAGGTAGGTACGTCCGTAATAACGCTAGATGACAAGTTTCAACTTCTTAACTCGCTCAGTTTGTTCTGTATACAATTTAGCGATTATTACGATGAACAAAGGAAATAAGAACGCGCGTAAATGTGAAATTTTGTTTTAAACTCAAGAAAAGTGCTAGTGAAATGCATGGAATAATTTAAGATACAATTTGAGATGGATCCTGAAGCAGTACTCAGCTTTTCGATTGGGTTTCGCCAGTTAAGTGTGGTCGAATTTCAGCGGAAAACAGTGAACAAGTTGTCTGTGGTTTTCCCATGCGAAAGAAATCGTTCAGAGACAGACCGTGCATTTGGCATTCTAATACACAGTTGTAAAACGTCTTCACGAGGATATTCAAAGAAAACGACCGGTGCTTTGGAGCGAAAAACGTTTCCTCCATCACGACAATGCAGTGCCGAGAAGTTCGTTCTGTTAGCAAAGAATTACATGTTCCCCCACACGAAGTTAAAAATTTATCGGTTTGACACGGTAGTGCAGACACTAAATGAATAAATGACAGCGTTGGAAGATAAAAAACGGTGGACACACGGGGATTACTTTGAATATGGTGGGAATCACGACACCTGAAAGTAAACACTTCTGATTTTATAGCTTTAGTCCGAGAATTTTTGTAAGTCAAAATAACCCTGGATTTCTTCCGATGTTCATGTTGAAAAGATCTGTAAAAATAGTGTATATCGACTGCAAAAGAAACAATTCATATACGAAAGTCTTATAGTAAATGAAAAGTTTTTGAAAAGTATAAACCGTAACGCTGACAATTTTTTCTATCCCTTATATTACTTAGATTAATTGGTACACGATAAGCTTTGTTTATCTTTCCTTCTCAGCCCGAAAATTCCAAAAGAAAAATATTCTATTGCTTTTCGAGTATCTAATTTGAAATTTATGGCACAGTTTGGGTTAAAATACAAACCCTGGCAGTTTAGTAGCTAATTCCTTGGATTCATATTGCAAGGGACGCCAGTCTTATACACTTTTCGTCCTACAATATACTGATTTAATTGCACATTTATACCACCCAACTTTTAAATACACGTGCGAATATAATAAAAATTACTCAAATGATCTAGATGGCTACAGAACCTAACTAATAATCTGTGTTTTTAAAAGACACGAAACTGCATAAAAAATATTAAACCTTATAAATGAAGGTACATTTGAAGCTACAAATATTTCGGCAGTAGCAATTGGAGGACGACTGTTTCTGTGGTTGAAATAAGGAGCTTATTAGATATAAGAAATGCCGTTTTAAGTCGAGGAGTCTTTTTCCCTATAGCGACTTCTGCCTAGCCTATCATATCAAAGAATTTGTATTGAATTTGGCTTTCTTGGTTTTTCTGTATATACGTCACCTCTGCGCATACTTTAATTCCTAGGTATCGCGTGGTTAGACTTAATTTTTTTTTCTAATTGTAGCTTTGCGTCTCGTCGATGGTGTTGTCTTTGAAGCTGGTACCGGATCAGGAAAAAGGAACGGGAATTCGGTGACGAACTTTTCAAGCCACCATCCCGGTATTCACCTGGCGTGATTTCTGGAAACCACGGTAAAACAAAACCCAATGACTGGACCGGGGATCGAGCCCACTTCTTAACACTGGCAGATTTGAAAATTAACCACTTACTCTCCAGGTTTGTTGTTGAGTTCTCCTTTGGAAGAGCTCAGATTGAAATCCTCGCCCGGAATATAGGCAATGACCTCCCATGATTTCGCGAATTTTCTGGAAGGAATGGCTGAAATGAATCTTTAGCAAAACATTTAATCTACGTTTCCATCTTTCTCTCTAATCACCAACTTTGTTCTGCCCTAAGGCAGGTTTTCACTTGGTAGCTCTCCTGTCCTCTGCCCTCCTCTTCAGGTCTATGTAATTTCCGTTTCCCTTAATGTCGTCTATGATCTTGTACCTCCATCTTCCATTCACTGCCCCCCCCCCCCAAACTAGCCTTTCCAAGGCGTCTTCTAACAAGCACTTCCCTCTCAACGAGTGTCCCATCAAGTTCTTCTTTCTTTCTCTGATGACTTGCAGTAGTTTTCTTCTCGCACCAACTCTTTCCACCACTTCTACGTCTACTCACTTATCCTCTCCAATCTCCTCCACATCCACTCATCAAACGCTTCTATCCTTTTTTAATCCCCTCTTCTCAATATACACATCTCTGTTACACTCCACACGAAACATTTGCCGAGTCTATTCATGAGTGCATTGTCTAGTTTCGCGGTTAATAATCATGGAGAAAGGAATATATGGAGACGAAATAACGCTGAATCCATGAAACCTCATATAAAAACTCGTCTCCTACTGCGCATGCGCGGCGGACATAATAGGAACCCCAAAACATTGGGCTGTTAACACTGTGTCAACTGCTGAGAATATTTCATTTTCTAATATTCTATAATGCCAAGTTGTGTTGCATATGGTTGCACAAGCAGACAAGATAGGAAACAACCTGTAATAACGTTTCATAAGTAAGTCACATTGTAATTATTGTTATTGAAGTATCTGATAGGTAACTAAAACATTAGGGCCTATCGCTATAAATTTATTCATTGCTCTCAATAGGATCATATCGTTTTCAAATTTTTGTTGGTGTAGTGTAGACAATTAGCATATGTTACTACTTTGCACCTGAAAAGCTAGCCTTATTGTAGACAAGTGTTGAAAGTTTAATTTAAGCGGGCCAACTTTACATCGGGACATGGTGAATATGGTATTCTGCTTGCTTTACTCAAATTTCAGTTTACATTGTTTACAGTTAACAATGTTTATTTTCCGTATCTTCATACTGAATACATTAAACGGACTCCAAGTAATAATACAACGGTATTCTCTTGCAGCTTTATCCTTCTTCTCTCTGCCATAAAAAAACTTCTCTTGGCAACCAAAAAACCAAAGATGTTCCGTCTCCCCAACATCCACGTCAGACCTGCTATATAACTCTTCTCAAATTAAAACTGGATCACCGGCACAGATCAGATTTTTTAAAAAATGTAAATATACATACAAAGTAAGGAAACGTCGTTTCCTTACAGACTCCAGTTGACACTGCGTTGGTTTCGTGCGTAGCTGCAGTGAGGCGGGTGAAAGGAGTGTTGTGTGGGTGGGGGCTGCGTGATATAAGCGGCCGGGCGCCGCCCCGGCCAGGTGTGCGCGATGCTGGTGGGTCTGGGCATGGCGGGGCGCGCGCTCCTGTGGCTGCTGCAGTCTCCACTGTCGCTGCTGCTGCTGGCCGCCGTGCTGGTCGCCGCGGTCTTCAGGGTCCGCAGAGCCGCCCTCATCGAGCTCATAGGCCGCATACCTGGGCCGCCCGCGCTGCCGCTCATCGGAAACACCATCGAGATCAACGTCGAGCATGACGGTGCGTCATTTCGTTCTATACAACGGTGCGCTACATTAGCCAACGTGCTGGTCCCGCGTTAAACTATAAATATAATGCTGTAATTTTATGAAGTGAAACATTTTTGTGAGTGGTAGCGTGAAATTTGCTATCGTTACGCTTTAAGTGCGCATACGCCACAGCGTTCTGCACATAACCTGCCAAAGTTTAAATTGCTTTAATACTCACTGAAAATCACGTGATGACGTCAGACATTATATTTACATCCAGAGGAGTCGCCATTATTACGCAGTGAGACATGACCCAGTATTTTTTTTATTAGTTGCTTTTTATTAATTTATATTTGATATAGATGGTTTCATTATATTCTGTTTTTGTTTATGGTTTTACACCTCGTCAATGTCGAGGTCATTAGAGTCGGAAAAGGACTTCATGCAAGGAATGGGAAGTAATTTGGCTATTGCCTTTTGAAGGAACCATCGCAGCATTCATCTGAAATGATTTGGGGAAACTATGGAAAAACCAAATCTGGATGGCCGGGTGGGGATTTGAACCCGCGTCCTCGAGAATACGAGACCATAGCGTTAACGCACACCCATCACGCTCGTTACTCTGATCGCTGTTAGGGTAAGAAAAGATATATGGAATCACCTTCATATAGTGATACAGTGATTGTTTCGTTTTCATGCAGAAATATTAGCATTCGCCTTTACAACAGAGAGAATGTGTTACTTAAGCTTTTAAAAATTGTTTAAATTATGAGCCAGAAATTTGCGTTCCACCCGTCTTTTTTGACGAGCTTAAAAGCTAGATATTAACGAAAATTGTCTGTAAGCTCGGTTATCAGACAACGTTTTTGCGTGTTCCCCGATATAAAAGCTTTAAATACGAAATACAGACTAAAGCTAGATGCAATATCCTATAACCTAGCAAAGTCTGTTTTATATTTTTAATCATTTTCATTTTTTTTTTACATGTATAAGTTGGACAAAGGCCCTTTTTACTTTACACATGCAATATAGTATCATCGTTTGTTCACTCGAATGCAAAAAAAAACACAGCAAAAATACATAGAAGTTTCACTTCTTGCGCGTGTACACAGTGATACACGCACCAGATTTTGTTTTAAAAAAATATAACTTACTCCTTCTCACTGCTGCAGTCATTAATTTCCAAGCATTTATCTTCATTAGATTTTCAAATCTTTCATCGTTTTACGAATTTATTTGCAGAATGGTTACTAAAGGTAGGATCACCGTCTTCAGACGATAAACCTGTAACACAGAGCTTAAAATATATATACATATTATCATTGTAGGCAGTTTCTTCTGCGGTTGTTTGTTAAAAAAAAGTATTTGGTATTTAATAAATTCGCCAATTCAGCTCTCAATATTTTTTTAAATATTTTAGTCACATTAAGCTTCTCATCATTTACACTTCTTGTCAGTGAAACGATAGTTAGTTCACATTTCTGTTGTATCCGGTCACCTATGTCTTCAACAAGCATGCCACTTTCAGTGCCGCACATGATCAAAATAATTTGAGGAGGTTAATGTACTATGACTAAACTTATGCACAAGCCACTTGCTTCCAATCATTCTGGAAGTGGAAACAAACAATTCAGCATTAAAGTGGTGTGATTAGTGAATTTTAAAGGCAGATATAATCGATTAACACACCTCATAGCAGAAAAGTGAATAAAATATTGGATCGCTGACGATACCTCGAATAGATGCTGAATGCGTCCGAAATTAATGATAATTCTACAACAGCTACATTGTCGTTTTGATTAAAGAGCCTGAAACAAATCAACCGCCATCTTCTTTTACTCTCCCTGTTTCGTTTAGATAAAGCCTCGAACTTAAAACTTATAGGCATATTTGAGATGTCATATTACGAATTTAACACTCTAAACAGGCAGACGAAGACTTTTTAGGGCAAATAATCGTGTAAGTCGGTTACGTCAAATAATTTACTTCAGTCTAACAACTGTGTTGTTTTGCTAAAACAAATCTGGGAAATTGAATTAAACAACGGTGAAGCAAGGGTTCCGGTCTTGAAGCTTACCCGCACTTCAATACTTATTACTAACTGACCTGATTTGTTAGTTAGGAAGAATATGATGTCAGTATATTAAATCCTTAAATCAACGTGTTTAGCAGCTAGTGGATTGGTGCGTACATGCACTCGTCAGTACACAAGTGATGGATCTTGCTTACTGTGTTAGTTCTTGAGTCAATGAACAGATATTGATATTAATGGTATTACTCTACACGAAGTGAGGGAACAGCAACATTAGTTGAGAGTAATATCAACGACTGCTGACACCACATCAGTAGTAAGGAAACAGTTTATACGGACTTATGCACTGTGATTAGGCTAGATATTGTTCTCTTGTAGCAAAGTTTTTAATGTGGTATTTTCTTTCTTGTGTATTTTTTATGAAACTGCAGAAATCCGTTAAATTAACAAGGCAATCACTTCAGCGTAACCATGCTGTATTTGAAATTTATCAGTAAGTTTCCTAACAATCGAAGTGACGTTTAATTTGATCTTGCTACAGTAACATAAGGCGAGCTATTGGTAAACAATTATGAACACAGTACATTTCTTAGTAAAAATACCAACATAATTAAATTGGATATTTAGACATTTTTATTTATTTTTATGAGTTCTGAGTTCAATAAATTTGTTGACGATCCTATTTGAAATATCTGTTCATAGTTTCAGACTCGTTTCCAAAATATGAATTCATGTTTTAGTTTACTAATTACACCACGTCGAAACAATCTCTGAAATAGCATATGACATTGTTTACACACTGGTATGAATGCTAATATTTATCAGTGACTGGTGCGCAGGAAAAATTATAAACATTTCACAAATCAGTTGTAAATAAATTAAGGGTGTAGGGCATATTTGACTATTCTTTTTTTGACAATTCACTGAAGAACATATTTGCAGGTAAAAGTGATAATAATTGGTTACTAAATCTGTTATAGTCTACTCATTGCGTTTGGTTAAGCAGATGGTGATGATCTGTGAAGATATAGGTTGGTCAATTGTAGGGATGGTGGTTACTGAAACAGGATTTCGTTATGATGAGTGCACGGTAGATGTCTAAAAACAACCAATTCTGGTTCGCTTCTGCCTGGACCCTGTCTTCATTTCAATCCTTAATTGTAATGACGCGCTGGTGAGGACTGTTTGTGTTCGCTATTACCACAGTCTTCACCAAATCTATTCAATTTCCTTAAATACCTTACCCGATCAACTGACCAGTTAATTTTTTTATTTTCTTGTAAGTCAAAATACATAAATATGGGTTTTCTCTTGGAATAGAGGCAAGAACTCAAACTCCATGGGCTCTGATGCATATATTTGAACAATTAATAGCATATCTATTTGTCCTCGTACGCCCTTTTACACTATGAATTATATAAGAGCATTACCTTTTTCGTATTTCAACATACTACTTTTAAAATGTCACATTTTTAAAAGTGGTGAAGAGTTTGCCATATTTATTGCGTGGAAGAATTGTAAAGAAATGTGGGCACCCGTTGACCAAGATGTGTTGTGAGAAGTGAAGCATTGCATATGACGCGTCACGAGTTGCAGCATGTTAGCTACACGGCACCCGGAAGTGTTTTGGCGGTTGTAGTACACATCTTGCAACAGTTTACTGTGTTACAGGACCAGGAGCAAAGTGCGTCTTTAAAGTACGACCAGCCGGTGTCTGTTTACCGGAAGGCAAAGTCTCAGGGTTACGTCAGACTACAGGTGACGAATTAAGGTAGCGATGATACAGGTATAATAACAGATGCGGTATTACTCATCAAGGGATCTGGAAGTATAGATCTTCTGCATTAGGGAAATAATTTCCAATTCGTGTCTCATTTCATTTCTGTCGTTGCTCAGCAAACCCAGCGTCGTGCTTAAGTGTCATGTCGTGCTACCTCAAAACGCATTTTCTCTACACAATAAGCTCCTGAAAACTTTACCCCGGCGTGTTTTCCCGGTCCTTTCCCGGATGAGCGAAACATTAAGAATTTGGAAACGCCGGTACTACCGTGAATCGAACCGGTGTCCTCTTGATACTTCGTCATACACTTGCAACTGAGCAATATGACAGAGCAAGGTTTCTTTTTTTATAATAATGTGATTGAAATAAGATAAAGGCAAGTATCACATCACCAGATGGAGGAATAAAACTTGTTCGACCAGCCCTTGTGGGTGAGTAGTAAAACTGGAACCTCGTTTTCGGAAAGACACTGATTCAACTCTCTGTTTAGCCATCCAGATTTCGGTTTCTCGAGGTTTCCTGAAAACAATCAAAGAGAATTCCGGGATGATTCTTTCAAAAGACCATATGCAAATTCTTTCCCGTCCCTTGTACCCAAATTTCTCCCCCTCCCCCCCCTCTAATGACATTTACGTCGACCAGGTGTTAAGTCTTAACTATTTTTTTATAAAAAAACACTTTTACGAATGCAAGAAATTAGCTTTCAGATGCATATTTTTCAAAATTTCAGTGCAATACGTACAGATCTAACTGTTTGAATTTTTTATGGACAATTTAATCATATATCAGTCCATGAATGCTTTAAGATTTTATATGTATCCGACACTCCGTTTTTTGGGTCTTACCAGACTTTCATTCCTAATTTTCTTCATGTTGCATATCCGGCATATCCGGATGAAAAACCATACGATAATTTCCCGGAAACTTTCACGTTGCAATGGCTTTCCACCAATATGCTGACACGAGAGTGAATTGATAGTGTCTTCATCTGCTTGAGACTATAGATAATTGTTTCCGGTATTTGAGAAATCGCTAAGAATAGTAACCAGTGAGGCGTGTACCTTATTGTGCTTATATTTAAGTCATTTGTGGCGAATCCTTAACGTGCCAAGAGACGATTGGATTCTCTTTTACAACTGTTAAAATTACTCTTCGTCTTCACTAACCTACAGCGCATTGTCCCCATAACGCTATAAACTGATCCAGTTTATGGCGTTCAGGCTCTGCTACTGCATACGCCTCGGCATTTTAAGATCGATTTTAATGCAGTTTTCTACAGTTTGATCATCAGATGAATGCTTGGGTAATCGCAACATTTCGCCTCAAAAACACATGTTTTAGAAAAACGATCGGGTTGAAAATGGTATTATAAGTTAACACAGGGCGCACAAATAGAAGTCAATGATAACTTCCATCTCACGAATCATTCCGTCGACGTAAAAAAACATTAAAAAATAGTAGCTTTTTCTCCTTCAATGTTGCAGAGCCGGTTTCTGTTTACAAGTAATTATAGTAGACGAAGAATATTACGCCGAAGTAAACAAGAAGTTTCGCAAATGACTGATTACAGTTTACCCTTCTTCATAGTCTTCCACATAAGTTAAGTTAACAATCTCGTAATACTTCACTGTTCATTTCCAATACAATAGATTCGTTCGTGAATTTAGTCATTAATTTCCTAAATGTTTGCATATGTATGGTATAAGCTCGTTTTATGCTTGAAATAATATACCATTATTGGGTTTTTAAAAAAAAAAGTGTTGCGGAACGTCCAGGACGCCCAGTTAATGACTAAATTGCTCCACCCATCACGTTAACTTTTAATAACATGTAACCTCCACCTCTTCTTTTATCTGCATGTTACTTCTGTTTTATTAACCTTTCTTTTTTGCACTGAATTTGTGCTTACACGTTGATTCTAACTCAGTTCGTTTGATACTGTTGAATGTATGTAAACGGTGTGGTAATATTCGGTTCGTCCATTTGTATATTCGGCTATGTATTCGGTGACATGATCAACGTGTCTCCAGATTAACGATATGACTGATTATTATTTATCCTTTCGTAAGGAACGCGTCTAATGAAATGGTAGCTAAACAACAAATTTGCTGTGTTCAATTTTATTTATCCGAAGAATGGCGTTAATGTCCGTCGCTACGTATTATGGAAAACTGTTAGTGTTAGTCAGACTCCGCGTATAGATTCAGTAAACATCTCTGACATAACACTGTTTGTCTCCTACTGAAATGTAGGTCACCTCGTGTGTTACTGCATCGGCAACACGAATGTGGGTGAACTACGGCATTTCGTTCAACGAACTTCTTCCCGCTATGGAAAAGCTCTAGCATTGTTAGATATGTGCCCAATTTCTTAAGCTAGTATCAAGGATAACTTTCATGATTATGTTGATTATGCATCTACAATACAGTGTCGAACGTCAGTGTTGGCTAAGTAGGACTCTTACTGTCAATCGACTCTTATATCTATTAGTCTGCTTCCTCATGGCTACAATTTTCTGTAGTGCATTTAATTACGTTCAAGATTCTGAGTGCACTGGAAGAATAATAACTGGCACGACGTGTCTAGAATCGGTACAGTAGTATTAAAATTAATTACCAGTTAGAAACACAGCTTCCAACAAGAAAACTGGTAATATTCATGAACCCTAAATATTTCTATCTTCATACATAATAATTAATGAAAGAATAGTTTTTTCAGTATAATATTTTTCACGAATTTTGTGGTTTAACTTCAATTTCTAACATATAGGCCTATATTCATGGTTTAAAAATAGATAAAAAATTATCGATAATCTTAGGAAATGTTCTCAATTTTCGGGAAAAGTGTTGGAATATATAACTGTACTAAATAATGGTTAAAATGGTGACTGACAGTGGACTTCTTTCCACAGAGCTGTTTACGCGTATGACGGGCACGACCCGCCTGTGGGGCCAGAAACGAGGCGTCAACAAGGCTTGGCAGGGCACCAGGCCCTACGTACAGGTCTTCCAGCCGGAGGTGGTAGAGGTGAGTACCCAGTGGATTGATTGGAAAGTACCTAGAAAGATAGCTCTGCATCATTATGTAAAGGATACGAAACCTCATACAGTTCCTGTTAACTTCTGTATCTCTTCTTTGAGCTACTGGATGACTGATGCATGTACCGGTACGTATCAAAAATAAATTCTGATCTTTAATACAATAACTGATGAGAGCCAAGAAACAGAAAAAGACAAAGGCTAAGGAAGAACAATAATAGTAAATTATAAATATAAAGAGTCTTAAAACTGAATGTAAGGTGCTCAGACATTTGTCCATATCTTTTATTCATTTAAACTGCCGTACGAAATCTTCATTTATTGTTAAATACAAGATTGTAAAAATATCTCGATGAATCTTGAGTTAAATCCACTCAAAATCGAGATTACAATAATACTGAACTGTTTCAAACTGATTTTTTTCAACTCTCGGAATTGGTTCCAAATTTACTTTTCGTCAGCCTAGATCTGACTGTAAGTACTGTAAGCCTTTATAAATAAGCCCGAAATTGTTTCGTAGCAACCCTGCAGATAATTTTTCATTTTTCTAAGTCAAATGTAAATAAATTAACAATTTCTAACTGTTATTTACAACACTAATTCAGAAACGAACAAATTATCCCATACTGATTTTGGATAGATTAATTGTAATATTTTAAAATTGTGATTCATACAGTGTGAATGTTTTTCCCCTGTAGGTTTATGCTTAATTTTAATGACATCTCGATAATCTCTCCGAACGAATATTCGACTGAACTAGCGCAATTTCTAATTACGAGGGTTCTTTCTCAGGAAGATCTTGGCTTAAAACTTCGCTAAACCATGTAGGTTTCTTTTTAAAATGATTTATTCAGTAGAATGTTGAATTGTTTCTTGTTACAGGCCAGTAATTATCTCGTTTTCGTTTTTAATCCTAGTATCAGTCTTAATAAATTCTTGTATTTATTTTCGCGTCATTAACTACCGATAAATCCAATCAAGGAAATGAGCAAAAGGCAAATTTTACTAACTTTTTTTTCTTGCTTAAAGCTTTACGCCTCGTCGACGTCGGGGTCATTGTAGGCGGGAAAGGACTGGATGTAAGGTACGGGAATAAATTCGGTCGTGGTCTTTTTTAGAAGGAACCAACCCGGCATTTATCTGGAGTGAGTTCGGGAAACCATGGAAAACCAAAATCTGGATGGCCGGATGAGGATTCGAACCCGCGTCCTGATTGTGAGACCAGAGCGTTACAAAGGAAAACATGGTCATGGTTTTCATTATAACGATGCCAAGCTATTCACCACAACGCTGCTTACGTACAAAAGCATCAAAAGTACGTACAGTACATTATTAGCGTGTGTAAAGTTACGTATAGCAGTTTCGCTTCTATCGTTTGAAAGTAACACTGTGTCTGCGTAGTCGGAAGAATATGACGTCCGAGAGCACGCTCTGATTTTCTTTTTCCTAGCAGTTTTTTTTAAGGATGTTGTTTCTAGACATTTCCTTCGAACATTTTGTGTTGCGATGCTTTTGTCTTGGCACGTCTTATCTTTTGCTCATTGCCATTTTTATATATTTGTCAATATTGATAGTGACCTGCCTTTGTTCACACTGGCTACCACATTGCCCACTATATTGTAAGAAACTCGTTAAATGTTGCAAGGCTGCCAGTTGGGGCAGTGATTGTGCATATTTGGAATCGATTAAAGATAGCTGTACTTACTTAAATCATTTGTATCGGTTGCAAGGACGGTGTAGCCTTTGATGGGGTTTTCGTGCATAATTTCCATTGTTTTCTTTAAGTCTGCCAGGAAAATCTGGAGATTTATAATTTTTAAAATTTGTCAGTGGTAAAACAATCAACGACCATTACAGCATATTTTATAATGTTCCTTTTCTCGTTATCGCTAGAGTACATTCTCAAACATTGTCACTTTAACAACTGTCTTTCTATCGAGTGATGGAGTATAAATTAAATTCCTGACGTAACTCATTTGACACATTTTACAGTGCATTCACGATTCACGTCTAGTTTCAAAATTAGTTTAAGATTGAGATAAGTAAATAGTGTTCCCAAGTCGCTAAGGGAGGCCACAGCTGCTACACTCAGACAGTGACAGTATTTTTAGCAACAGCTAATGGCTGGAATTTCCCTCTCACTTTCACACATGTAATTTCGCTAAGTGAAAATTGCTGACATCCTTGGGAAGGTGTGTTTATTAGCAATATGTACTCAGTTTGTATGCGTCGCGTTCGTCTGACAAACTTTTTTGAGTAACAAGTCATCTCAGTCTTTTTTGACTAACAATAAGTAGAGTGCACCATTTCCTGGATATTTATTTCTCTGCCTGTTTCTTCTCCAAGATTATTTCTAAATTGCTTGGTGAGAAATTTAATTTCAAAGATAAATTTGTTATTTAACTTTCAATACAAAATGTATGGTGTTTGAACGCAACTGTAAGTCCAATAGACGGTCTCTGATATTTTATACGATCACTTTTTATTTAGATGCTATTTATTTAAATCGCAGTCTCTGGCAGTACAGTATTCATTAGAGATGAAACGGCTAGCTGTTTGGCCGGATACCGGATACCAGGATTATTTTGATATCAATAATGACAATGAGTTTTAGATTTTGAATTAGTTTTCGTGAGGCGCGTTTGAGGCGAAGTTTGAATCATTTCCTTTTTCTCTTTGTGGTCTTAAAGAAAACACAGTGACGTATTTTTTCTGTCTTCGACCAGATACCACTGCCATGAAAACCATTTGAAAATGAAACATCCAGTAAAATTTCATGAAATGAGGAAAGCTACAGTCGCTATCGTGTCTATACTGCCTTTAGCCATCCCCGGGACAAGCCGTTATCTATTGTA